>JAVSCE010016363.1:0-420501 GCA_032199065.1 Smutsia gigantea
ATTGTTCAAGGTTCAGAAACACTGTGTAACAAGTAAATAGTGGAGTTTGTATTATAAACCCATGAAGTCTGACTGCAGGGACATGATGCTTAAGAGTGATAATAAATGACTCCTTATATATTTCATATCAGATTCTCTCTTTTCTTTCATACACCTATTGAGATCATTTTCTCACACAGATTGTTAAGGGTGTTCATGTCTACATACATTAATTGAGAGAAAAGTCTAAACTGTAGTTTTGTATGAGAATATGTCTCTGATTCTCTTGATTATTCCTAAGTTTGCAAAGAGACAAGCATGCCAACAAACACAAATTAGACTGGGTTATTTTGTGGCCATATGAATATAAGCATCCAGATGGACAACTCAGGTTAATGCAGGAACATGTCAGCTAGGGGCTCCACTACTGGGAAATTCAATTCTTTAATTCATTCATTAGAAAAGTTCGACTATAATGACACAGTTTTGTCCTTAAGTTACACATTTGTCCTCTTAGACACAGAAAGGTCTATACTCCCTATTTGTCTAAATATCCTATTTGATAGTCATACTATAGAACTATAAATTATCCATTTGTAAAACTCAGTAAAAAAATGACATGCTACACAACTTGACAGCTTTGGCACTAATATCATTTAGACCTGATTTTTTTTAGGTCCAACTAGTATTAGCATATATTGGTGAAATGTCAATGTGGTGTACTTACTCTTTTTAATATCGGGTTGTCTGTGATCGTGACTAAGAAGCACTGACCATGACTAATATAATCATGTTTGCACTTTTTTTTATTATTACATCTACTTAAATCTAAGATAAGATCTTAATATATTCCTTGAAGAGTGGTCCATTTCACCTAACGCTCAAAGGGTAAAACACACTTACTTACAAGTGGGGAGCAGAAAGATAAAACTGCTTTAATGTCATATCTTACACTGAAACAGAGAGGTAACTTCAATAATTTAACTTTTTCTAATTTTAAAGTAAAATGGGTTCATGACACCAGAAAATTGTATTTAAAAGCCTTTTTGCATAGCATATCTTAAGCATGTATTTTGAGTTTTATGAATTTACTTCATTTAGAATTCCTGGTTTTGGAATTCTTATTAGACTGAGTGTTCAATTCATTCTGCCCACTTTGCTAACTGATGGTTCTTACAAATATTGAGCTTCCTGAATTATACTGATTATAGTCTCTGTGCTCAGAATTCTTACTCTTAATTAAGTGGTGATGCTTGTAGATTTTAGACTGAATTGTCCAGGAATCCATAGTTAGAATGTTTATCAGCCAATCAGATTGCTTAATTTTCTCTCTTGTTTTATGAAATGAAATGCAGCTGCTGTATAACGTTGAATGTAATAGATACAGAGTGGTTGTTATTTTAACCTCCTCTGTTTTTGTAAGCACTAATATTTTGAAAGATAAATAGTACTTGATGCTTTATTTACTTTGATTGTTCTTAATCTCAAGATAGTTGAGAAAATTTATTATGCTACAAAGCTTGAGTTACCTACAGCTTTTTCTGTTCTGATCCAAATAAGCAATAGTCATCAAAATTTCAGTAGTTCAGAAACACTGTGTCATGGCTATAACAACAAAACCATTTCAGAATGAAACTAATTATTGGTTATTCCCAGAGCTTCTGAGATCAAGTAGGCCTCAGTATAGTTAATTATGTCCTCAGCCCTGCAGAGTTTTTACAATGGAAGTTTCAATTTACTTAATAAAAGTATTGCTTTGTAAGATTTGCAGATGAGTCAATTAGACAGTCATTAATTGGGTGACCATTGGAAATGTGTTGTTACCCAGTTGGGAAATGGTCTACTCCAGTGACGAATGTATAATAATGCCGGTATTAATGACCTTTGAGCTTTTCCTCATGTATCTCAGGGAACACAAATCAAAGAATCATTCAAGGAAAAATGGATTTGCTGAATTGGTATCATTTTCTGGACAGAGATTCAAATTGTTTATTGAATGTACCAACAACAAAACATTTCAAGGTAACATTAAAAGCTATTAACTGAATAAAACTAAGTGCTGGAGAGCTTATAATTTTTTTTAGTGTTATATTTTCAATATTTTTAATTAGGTAGGTGATTTTAGTCAATTTAAGGAACTACACTTTATTGCCAATAGCCTTTAAAATGTAAGAATTATGACATTTTCCAGGTTAAATAAATTACTTAAATCATATTAAGAAGCTTATTGAAACAAACTAATTTCTCAAAGGTTAACTGAAAAAATGAGAATGTTCACTTTTCTTCATGGAATACATGATAATTAAAATAATAGAATTATGCAATGTCCTATTTATGAAACATCCTGAATTGCTAATATACTTTGCTGAGTAAATTGTAATCTCCTTACTTTACCACTATTAATTTAAGGCAGTGTGGAAGTGGCATAATCTGATTTTAAAGAAAAATCTTTGTAATTAGGGTAGTCATATTGTAAAAGAACGATATAATTTAAAAAATGACTCAAAGAGGAGAATACATCTAGATAAAAATTTTGCCTATAATATATATAAGAATGGACCTAAAGCTTTTCAAAATACCATACCTTGTGTTTTGAAAGCTTTAATCTTTGTGGGATGCGATAGAAATGGCCTTGAAATATGTGATCCAGTGGTCTAACACAAATCTAATATGAATTATGTACACTCATGGGTAAAAAATTAAGAATGATTGGATAGCAGTGTATCATTAGGTCAAAATTAATATCACATAAAAATATAACTATGCTGGGAGAGGATTAAAGATGGTGGTGTGAGAGTTGAGACAGAGGCTTCCTCCTAAAACCACATATAATACTAAAATATAATTAATACAACTAATCCTGAAAGAGCAACAGGAAAGAGGACTGCGCCAAACTGCATACACTTGGAGAAAAGAATAAACCTCATGGAACAGGGTTATGTACCAAAGCCATGGCCCGGAGGGACCCAAGCCCTTCCCCCACCCCAGCTCACCAGGGGGAGGAAGAGAAACAGAGCAGGGAGGGAGTGGATGCCTAGGACTGCTGAATACCTAACTCTGGAGATCTGATCTGGGAGCACAAAACTATATTCCATGGTGTTTTCATGGTACTCTCATGATTAGGGGGTTGGAAAGCTAAGACAGGCAGAATATCTGGAGAGACTGAGATTCCAGTCATTTGTGAAAAGCAGGGATCCATATACGACTGTTCTGGGACAAAAGAAAGGTGGGCAGTCTGAGAGACTTCCTAACAGCAAGAGGCCTGCTAAAGGGACAAGGATGGCATGGGGCTTACTGCCCAGCAGAAAGGACAAATAGACAAAATTATCTGGGTGCACTCTGCCCAGCAGGTTGGCAAGTTTCATGATCTTCAGGAGCTCCAGCTCCCTGGCTGGCTAGAGAGCTCCAAGGACCCCCTCCATGATACGCAGCCTACTGAGCCTTTCTTCCAGCCAGCCCCACCTGACTCACAAACTGGCAAACCCTACGCTGGCGTTAAACCAGCCAGAGGGAAGCCCTGTCTACAGCAACTACAAACGCAAAGCACAGAGGCTTATACCTGTGTGCTCGGCCCACTGGTTCTGGCAGTGGAGACAGGCATAGCAGCGGGAAGCAGGAAACACTTCTTTCCTCCCCCCAGGCACCAATACCACTCCCCTGCGACCACCGACATTGCTTCAGGGGCTGAGTAGCTCCACAGAGTAGAGCTTCTGGGCACTAGAGGGCGCCAAATAAGAATATGAAATGCCAAAGGAACCTGGTTCAAAGTAAAATTATGAATATAACCCTTGAGAAAAATTCGAATGAAATCGACCTCATGAATCTGCCTGTAAGGTATTTCAAAATAAAAATCATTAACATGCTCATGGAGGTACAGAAAAATATTCAAGAACTCAGGGTTGAATTCTGGTTGGAGATTCAATCATCATGGAACACAGTATCATAAATGAAACATACAATGCAAAGTTTTAAAAACAGATTAGATATGGTGGAGGAGACGATAAATGAAATAGATATTAGAGAACAGGAATACAAAGAATCTGAGGCACAGAGAGAAAAAGAATCTCTAAGAATGAAAGAATATTGAGAGAACTGTGTGACCAACCCAAATGGAACAATTTTCGCATTATAGGGGTACCAGAAGAACAAGAGAGAGGAAAAGGGATATGAAGTGTCTTTGAGGAGGTAATTGCTGAAAACTTCCCCAATCTGGGAGAGGGGATAGTCTCTTAGGCCATGGAGGTTCACAGATCTCCCAACACAAGGGACCCAAGGAAGACAACAACAAGACATAGAGTAATTAAAATGGCATATATCAATGATAAGGACAGACTATTAAAAGCAGCCATAGAGAGAAAAATAAGATCACATACAAAGAAAATCCCATCAGGCTATCATCAGACTTCTCAGCAGAAACCTTACAGGCCAGAAGGAAGTGGCATGATATATTTAATACAATGAAGCAGAAGGGCCTCGAACCAAGAATACTTTATCCAGCAAGGGTATCATTTAAATTTGAAGGAGGGATTAAACAATTTCTAGATAAACAAAGCTGAGAGAATTTACCTCCCACAAACTGTCTCTACAGTGTATTTTGGAGGGACTTCTATAGATGGAAGTGTTCCTAAGGTTTAATAGCTGTTACCTGATGTAATAAAACCATAGTAAAGAAAGTAGAACAGTTAATTACTAAGCAAATGCAAAATTAAATCAACTATCCCCAAAGTCAATCAAGGGATAGAAAAAGAGTACAGAATATGATACTAATACATAAAGAATGGAGGAGGAAGAAAAAGGAGGAGAAAAAAAGAACCTTTAGACTATGTTTGTAATAGCATATTAAGTGAGTTAAATTAGACTCTTAGATTATAAGGAAGTTAACATTGAACCTTTGGTAACCATGACTCTAAAGCCTGCAATTGCATAAGTACATACCTATTGATAATCACCCTAAATTTAAACTGTCTGAATGTACCAATCAAAAGACATAGAGTCACTGAATGGATAAAAAAACAAAACCCATCTATGTGCTGCCTACAAGAGACTCACTTTAAACCCAAAGACATACACAGACTAAAAGTGAAGGGATGGAAAAAGATATTTCATACAACTACTAGGGAGAAAAAAGCAGGAGCTGCAGTACTTGTATCAGCCAAAATAGACTTCAAAACAAAGAAAGCCACAAGAGACAAAGAAGGACATTACATAATGATGAAGGAGTCAATCCAACAAGAAGATATAACCATTATAAATATCTATGCACCCAACAGAGAAGCATCGACATATGTGAAACAAATACTAATGGAATTAAAGGAGGAAATAGAATGCAATGAATTCATTCTAGGAGACTTCAACACCCCACACACTCTAAAGTACAGATCAACCAGACAGAAAATAAGTATGGAGACAGAGGCATTGAACAACACATTAGAACAGATGGACCGAAAAGGCATCTATAGAACTCTACACCCAAAAACAGCAGAATACACATTCTTCTCAAGTGTATATGGAACATTTTCAAGAATAGATCATATCCTAAGCCACAAAAAGAGCCTCAGTAAATTCAAAATGATTGAAATTGTACCAACCAGTTTCTCAGACCATAAAGGTATGAAACTAGAAATAAATTATGCAAAGAAAATGAAAAATCCCACAAACACATGGAGGCTTCACAACATGCTCCTAAATAACCAATGGATCAATGACCAAATAAAAACAGAGATCAATCAATATATGGAGACAAATGACAACAATAAATCAACACAGCAAAATCTATGGGATGCAGCAAAGGCTGTGCGAAGAAGAAAGTATATTGCAATACAGCCCCACCTCAGGAAAGAAGAACAATCCCACATGAACAGTGTAAACTCACAATTAACAAAACTATAAAGAGAAGAACAAGTAAAGCCCAAAGTCAGTAGAAGGAGGGACATAATAAAGATTAGAGCATAAATAAATAAAATTGAGAAGACTAATACAATAGAAAGAATCAATGAAAGCAGGAGCTGGTTTTTCAAGAAAATAAACAAAACAGAGAAACTCCGAGCCAAACTTATTAAAAAAAAAGAGAGTTTACTCACATAAACAGAATCAGAAATGAGAAAGGGAAAAGCACTACGGACAGTACAGTAATACAAAGAATTATGAAAGAATACTATGAAAAATTATATGCTAACAAACTCCATAACCTAGAAGAAATGGACCGCTTTCTAGAAAAATACAACATTCCTATGCTGACCCAGAAAGAAACGGAAAATCTGAACAGACCGAAATCTGAACCAGCAATGAAATTAAATTGGTAATCAAAAAACTTTCTAAGAGCAAAATCCCTGGACCAGATGGCTTTACCACAGAATTTTATCAAACATTTAGGGAAGACCTAATACCCATTCTCCTTAAAGTTTTCCAAAGAGTAGAAGAAGGAATACTTCCAAACTCATTCTATGAGGCCAGCATAACTCTAATACCAAAACCAGGCACACACCACAAAAAAAGAAAAGTATAGAACAACATCTCTTATGAACATAGATGCAAAAATATTCAGCAAAATATTAGAAAACTGAACTCAAAAATACATCAAAAAGATCATCCATCATGATCAAGTAGGATTTATTCCAGAGATGCAAGGATGGTATAACATTCAAAAATCCATTAACATCATCCACCACATCAACAAAAAGAAGTAGAAAAACATATGATCATCTCCATAGATGTCAAAAAAGCATTTGACAAAATTCAACATCCATTCATGATAAAAACTCTCAACAAAATGGGTGTAGAGGGCAAGTACCTCGACATAATAAAGGCCATATATGACAAACCACAGCCAACATTATACTTAACAGTGAGAAATTGAAAGCTTTTCCTTTAAGATCGGGAACAAGACAAGGATGCCCACTCTCCCCACTTCTATTCAACATATTACTGGAGGTCCTAGCCATGGCAATCAGACAACACAAAGAAATAAAAGGCATCCAGATTGGCAAGGAAGAAGTTAAACTGTCCCTGTTTGCAGATGACATGATATTGTACATAAAAAACCCTAAAGAATCCACTCCCAAACTACTAGATCTAATATCTGAATTCAGAAAAGTTGTGGGATACAAAATTAATATGCAGAAGTCTGTGGCATTCCTATACACTAACAATGAACTAGCAGAGAGAGAAATCAGTAAAACAATTCATTCACAGTTGCATCAAAAAGAAAAAAATACCTAGAAATAAACCTAATCAGGGAAGTGAAAGACCTATACTCTGAAAACTACAAGACACTCATGAGAGAAATTAAAGAAGATACCAATAAATGGAAACACATCCCATGCTCATGGATAGGAAGAATTAATATTGTCAAAATGGCCATCCTGTCTAAAGCAATCTACAAATTCAATGCAATTCCTATCAAAATACCAACAGCATTCTTCAATGAACTAGATAAAGTAGTTCTAAAATTCATATGGAACCACAAAAGACCCCGAATAGACAAAGCAATCCTGAGAATGATGAATAAAGCTGGGGGGATTATGCTCCCCAACTTCAAGCTCTTCTAAAAAGCCACAGTAGTCAAGACAATTTGGTACTGTCACAAGAACAGACCCATAGACCAATGGAACAGACTAGAGAGCCCTGTTATAAACCCAACCATATATGGTCAATTAATATATGATAAAGAAGCCATGGAGATACAGTGGGGAAATGACAGCCTCTTCAACACTGGTGTTGGCAAACTGGACAGCTACATGCAAAAGAATGAAACTGGATTATTGTTTAACCCCATACACAAAAGTAAACTTAAAATGGATCAAAGACCTGAATGTAAGTCATGAGACCATAAAACTCTTAGAAGACAACATAGGCAAAAATCTCCTGAATATAAGCATGAGCAACTTCTTCCTGAACACATCTCCTTGAGCAAGGGAAACAAAGCAAAAATGAACTCATGGGACTACATCAAACTAAAAAGTGTCTGAACAGCAAAGACACCATCAACAGAACAGAAAGGCATCCTACAGTAGGGAAGAATATATTTGTTAATGACATATCCAACAAGGGGTTAACATCCAAACTATATAAAGGACTTAAGTGCCTCCACACCCAAAAAGCATATAACCCAATTAAAACATGGGCAGAGGATATGAAGAGACAGTTCTCCAAAGAAGAAATTCAGATGGCCAACAGACACATGAAAAGATGCTCCACATCACTAATCATCAGGGAAATGCAAATTAAAACCACAGTGAGATATCACCTCACACCTGTAAGGATGGCCACCATCCAAAAGACTATGAACAACAAATGCTGGCGAGGATGCAGAGAAAGGGGAACCCTCGTACACTGCTGGTGGGAATGTAAGCTAGTTCAACCATTGTGGAAAGCAATATGGAGGTTCCTCAAAAAACTAAAAACAGAAATACCATTTGACCCAGAAATCCCACTCCTTGGAATTTACTCAAAGAATACAACTTCTCAGATTCAAAAAGACATATGCACCCCTATGTTTATTGCAGCACTATTTACAATAGCCAAGATATGGAAGCAACCTAAGTGTCCATCAGTAGATGAATGGATAAAGAAGAGGTGGTACATATACACAACGGAATACTATTCAGCCATAAGAAAGAAACAAGTCCTACCATTTGCAACAACATGGATGGAGCTAGACGGTCTTATGCTCAGTGAAATAAGCCAGGTGGAGAAAGACAAGTGCCAAATGATTTCCCTCATTTGTGGAGTATAACAACGCAGCAAAATTGAAGGAACAAAATAGCAGCAAACTCACAGACTCCAAGAAGTGACTAGTGGTTACCAAAGGGGAGGGGTGTGGGAAGGCGGGTGGGGAGGGAGGGAGAAGGGGATTGAGGGGTATTATGTTTAGTACACATGGTGTGGGGGTCATGGCGAAGACAGTGTACCACAGAGAAGGCAAACCATGAATCTGTGGCATCTTACTACACTGATGGACAGTGACTGCATTGGAGTATGGGTGGGGACTTGATAATATGGGTAAAAGTAGTCACCACATTGTTTTTTCATGTGAAAACTTCATAAGAGTGTATATCAATAATACCTTAACAATAAATTAAAAGATATATATGTAACTATGCTGAAGGGGCATTGAATAGAGACTCAACCTCCCTACACAGACTCCAGCCTGTAAATTTGTTCTGAAAGATTGTCCCTAACATCATCTTTCATAATTTCTCAGAAATATAATTTTTTCCTCCCATGGGTGTCATTGATGGCTATAGATTTACAGCAACCCTGTTAAGTTTATCAGCAACATTTCCTAAAGTATGTTATATTGAACAATGCTTCCAATGATGACAGAAGACGTTTGGTCAAATAAGTCTGAGAAACATTGAGTTAAACTAATCAAAAAAATTATTTACTGAAGGGCTTTTCTTGGACTATACAGATACATATTGAGAATTTTTAGCAAGAGATATATTGGAAAGTTTATCAGAAAATGATTTGGCCTTGTCACTTTTTGTTTTTACCACACTACATATGAAAGCAGTCCAGGAAAAATATTTTGGAGAAATCAACTCAAGATTAATTTGGAATTTCTAATTGTGACTGAAGATGTACAACTTAATATATGACATTCATTAAGTCACTAGAGTGTTTGAAATTTTAAGTCGTGTGTAAGTATATAATATTTATTATAGACTAAATATTAGAAGAGAGGTATAATGCAAGTTATGAAATGTAATAGTAAAATGAACTTTTGTGAATTCACCAACTAGATTGAGAATGAGAGCCCTGCCGATGTACTGTATCTAACTGTGCCCCATTCACCCTGCCTAGACGTGGGGACACCCACTTCAGTGAATTTAGTCCAACATTGTTTCAATTCTCCAAATATTTTTTGTTATATGTGTAGATGTTTTATTTCTCATTTTGTTTTATAAAGAGTATCATATTGTATGTGAACATTTATGACTTAATTTTTTGTTTATTATTTCTAAGACACATCTATGTGCTGTTGGTATCCAAAATTCATTCATTTTCATTGTTATATAAGTTTCATTGTAAGAATAATTTTACTTATCGATACTCATATCTTCAAAGCACGAGTTATCCTCAAATTGTTTAAGAATAGTAAAATCAGTTTATGACTCTGATTATTTTGCATCTATGATCATTTTAGAAGTGATTTATTGAGCACAACACTGGATAACAAAGATACTCTTCTTCAAGGACCCTACAGTCTTGTAGGAAAGACAGGCAAATTATTAATAGGATACAATAGGATTACTGTCTCACCTGCAGGACCATGAAGGAAGAGTTATTTATTCTGCTTTAGGAAGATAATAACAGTTACACAATGCAAAACAAAAGCAGAACAGGGCAAAAGAGACGAGAAGTGCAGGAAGGGTATGTAATTCTGTAAGAATGGTCCAGGTAGCCTCACTGAGAGGCATCTGAAGAAAGACTTGAAGACTCAGTGATTCTTGTAGATGGAGGATGGATATTCCAAGCAGAGCAAAAGCCAGTGGAAAGTGCCTGCAGCTAAAGTGTGCCTGACGTGTACATGGGCCAGTCAGGCCTGTGAGACAATGAATAAGAAGAGTAGGTGAGAACCCTAAAGACATGAGTGAAAATCATGTAGAACTTTTAGGCCACTGCAATGACTTTGGACTTTAATCCAGAGCAATCGATGCACTTGGAAAGTTTAAGGAAAGCAACATCACGATCTGATATATTTTAAAAGTAATTCATTGGCTGCCATATTGTAAAAGTTGTGGGAAAATGTGGCAACAGAGGTATGTAAATGTATTGCAGGTGATATTTATCCTGATGGGGTTTTTTCTGTAGACCAGTGTCACTGGAAACACCTCAGAGAGTATATATGTACTTTCCTTTACTCACAGAATTGTGTGGTAGATCTGTGGGGAAGAGTGACAAGACAGGTCTGCTACACCTATGAAAGACGTCTAATGGAAAATCTTTTTTTAATCTTTCGTATTTACATATCCCAATGATCTGTACTATTTCTAGGGTATGACAGCTTAGGGTGTCTGCAATTGAGAACCGGGCAGATCCATCTACTCTGACCCTGAATGTTGCGCCAAAGTAAATCGCTTGAAGAAACTGGATCCCAGAGACTATGGGTGAGGAATCTTGGAAGTCCATATTCAAGTGGTGACCAAAGAAGCTCAGCTAAAAGAATATGGGACTGACTGATAATGACATGTCTTAAAAGGATTGTCTGAAAGATCAGGACTCAGAGGTCGGAGGAGCTGAGGTGATTGGCAAGGGAAGGAATCACAACATATGAAATTCCTTGAATAAAAATGTATTGACTTTAAATAATTTTGTCTATGTTACGCATAATAATAAGACCCTTTACACTTAGAGAAATGTATTGCAGTAATCCAAGTGAACACTGTTGGTGGGTCAGATCAGGATGGTAGCAGAGAAAGAAATGAGTTGTAGCTAGATTCTGGTAATGCGTGTGTCATTCCATATGACTCCTTAATTAACTTGTTTTTATACCTTCTTTAATTATTTTTATTGTTTTTACTAGAGGTTATAGTATGCATCCATGGTTTATTACAGTCTACTCTGAATTAATACTTTTTCCACTGCCCAGGCTTAGAACAAGGACCTAGAGAACCCACTAATACTGTAGTCACACTCTTCAACCCTTTAATATATTCCTTCTCATGTCTTCTCTTATTGTATGCATGTATTTTAATTTTGCATGTATTTGAAACCTCACAAAACTTTGAGATGTTTTAATCAATGCCACTTATTTGCCTGTTTCCTTTCCAGCAGTCTTCCTGCATTGCCATATCAACATATAGGATAATTTTACTTTTGTCTTAAGAATTACCTTTAATACTTCTTTTGTTAAAGTCTGTGGGCAAAGCAGTCTTTCATTTTATTTCTCTGTAAACATCTTTAATTTTGAAGGACATTTCGAAGGATATTTCTTGGAGAAATCGACAGGCATTTTCTTTCAGGAATTTAAAGAATTCATTCAATTTTCTTTCGAGTTTCTGTTGTTCTTATTAAACAGTTAGCCCTCAGTTTTACTCTCATTACTTAATATTACTATGCTTTTATTTTTCTTTGGCTGCTTTTAGATTTGTGATTTGTTGTTAGTTTTCAGCAGTTTTATTATGATGTAACTAGGTGCAAAGGTCTTTTTTATAATTCCTCTTGCTTTTGAAAAGCTTCCTTAATTTGAAGTTTGATTTTTTTGCCAATAGTGAAAATCCCAGTTATTTATTTCATATTGTTTCTGCCCTTTTCTCAATTATCTCACTCAACGACTGCAATTACACATATCTTATAGCTTTCACTTATGTGTCATACATTAGGTGTTTCTCATATTTCTTGTTTTCTGCCTGTTTCACAACTGGACACTTCTAGTCACCTACAGTCCAGTTTACTAATTCTCTACTGTGTCAAATATGTGGTCAAATCTATCTTTTAAGTTATTTATTGTAAATATTATAATTTTCAGTTCCACAATATGCATCTTATATTTTAGTACAGATTTCATCCTCTGGTGAAATTTTCCATCTTATCATCCATTTTATTTAACATATTAATCACAGAAATTTTAAGGTCTGAGACAGGCAGTGGAGAGCAGTGGCAATAAGCGCGTACTGGAAACGAGAGTGCCTGGGTCTGTGTACGGTCACTCTGACATTGGCATCACTAGGTACCTATTTCCAGTATCTCTCAGATTTAACCATTTATTCCTGTCTTTCTTGTTTGCTTCTTTTTTGTTTTTGTTTTTTTGCTTACCAGTTTTGACTAAATTCTATACAGTGCTTTTGAAAAATTGCACAGATTCAGGATGACGCTATCTTTCTCAAAAACTGATGAAATTTCTGAAGAATTTCTTTCAGGCAGTTGGAGAAGAGTTAGATAACCTTGATCTTTGATCCAACAAGATATGATATAATTTGAGACTCAATTTAAGTCATCTTGAATGGCTTGTCAGTTTCCAATTTGCCTTTATGCCTAGAATTCCTCCAAGGATTTTCAAGTTACAACCTAACGTTTCTAAAGTATCTCACAATTGGTGAGCCCTAAACAAGTTTTTGCTTCTCCTTCCTAGAGTCATGAATTGCCAACAATTCTGACCTGCTGTTTTCTGTCTGTTCCTGTAGCCCTTTGCTGATTTACAAATTGACAAAGTCCTTAAGGGGAAAATGCAGTATAATTTTTTTTCTTTGGGATCTTGGCTCCTTGCAGATTCTACCTGACTTGGCTATTTTCTGATGCCTACAAAAATCGTGTGTGTGTGTGTGTGTGTGTGTGTGTGTGTGTGTGTGTGTGCGCACGTGTTGTATTTTGTTCAGGTTTTAGCTGTTCTTATAGAGAGAATTGTTTTCTAACAGGCTACTTCTTCATAGATGGGATGAATAACTTTTGGACATATTTATAAGGTAAATCCAACAAGGATTCATACTGGTTTGGATGCAAAGTGTGAGAAGAAATTAAAGATGTTCTCAAGATTTTCGGCTTAAGCCTCTTCGAGAATGGATTTGCCACTAAATGAGATATGGGAAACTGCAAATGTTGCAAGTTTTATGAGAATTAATGGTACCAACTGAAGCTCAAGAATGGAGACTGGACAAGAGATATGAATAGAGGACACGTTAATCTAAGGAGAGAATTTAAAATATATGGTTAGAAGAGATCCCCAAGGATGTGAGTATAAACAAAGAAGGGCAGACAAACAGGGACTGAACCCTAGGACATCCTCATATTCAAAAGTTAGGGAGAAAAGAAGGAATCAGCATAGATCCTGAGGATATGCAACCAGAATGATAAGGGGAAGACAAAGAATATGGTGTCCAGGAAGCCAAAAAAAGAAAATATTTGGACAAGAGAATGAGTGACAGTATTAGATGTGCTGGTTCAAAAATAATGGAAAGTTGGCCATTGGGTTTAGAAGCATGAAGATTATTGATAAGTTTTTTAAAAAGAGTTTCAAGGAAAAAAATAACCTCTAGTTGGAGTTGATTTAAGAAATAAAATGAGGGGAGTATTTGCAGACAGTATGTACAGGCAACTACACTAGGAATTTTTCTCAAAAGAGTAACAAATTATCTAAGTAAAGAAATAGAAAAGAAATACAGATAGACTAGAAATAACAACTTGCATCAGCCTAAGGGAAAGTGATCAAGATGGTTTTTTATTTCTAATAGACTTTATTTTTAGAGAACTTTTAGGTTCATAACAATATACAGAGCACATATACAGAGATTTCCCATATACTCCCTGTCTCCACACATGCATAGCCTCCCCCATTATCAATACCCACTACTGAAGTGGTACATTTGCTATGACTGATGCACCTGCATTGACACATCACCATCACCTGTAGTCCATAGCTTACCTAAGGTTCACTCTTGCTGCTGCACATTCTAAGCACAAATGTACATATTTTGGACAAATGTATGATGACATGCATCACCATTATAGTACCATGCAGAGTAGTTTCACTGTCCTAAAAATCCTTTATGTTCTGCCTATTCGTCTCTCCCTTCCCTCTAGCCCCTGGCAACCACTGATCTTACTGTCTCCAAATTTTGCTTTTTCCAGAATGTAATATAGTTGGAATCATACAGAACATAGCCTTTTCAGCCAATGGTAGGATAGGAGAGTGATCACGTGAGAGAAGAGAAAGGCTGATATGATATTCTAATGGAACCACTAACAGACACAATATTCATTTAATCTTCATACAACTCTTAAAAGCAGGCATTATTACTATTATTATTACTCCAATTTTATAGAAGGAAAGTGGCATATTCTGTATTCAAATCCTTCCAGTTTTGGAAATGGCATTTGACTTTCAAAATCCCAGCCTGCTTCCAGAGTCCACTGTCTTAAGCACTCTGCTCACATCAGGCTTACTCTTACTCTTGTAAACATATACTCTTGTCATAATTCTTGGTGTTTTTCAAGGTCACCGAAACATTCCCTCTATGCCCTTTTTCCTTGACTTCATCTATCTTCTCCAATGGTCTCTTTCTAGACACTGTTTTACTCAGTCTCACAGTCATAATATAGACATTGGTATTCTAAATCTGCTCACTTCACAATCTTATTTTCAATCTTCCTAGTCTCTGAGAACCTTCTATCTTTCCAGCTTACATTCCTCTTACAATTCTTTGACGTCACTGGACTTGCTGTTTATTGCTCTTTATATTTTTCACTCTCACCCCTTGTGTTCTTCTTTCCCTCCTCTTCATATTTAGATCCATGTCCCAGTACCACAATCACTGCCTCACATTGCAATTCCCTTTGGTTTACACCATCTCCCTATCTTACTCAACATTAAAAAAATCTCATCCCTGATTAAATTCAGCTTTCCTGACTTTCACCTACATGCTAGAAGCCAAGTCTGGCTGCAGAAAACACACAACCATAATGCTTGATCACATTTTAAGTTCTTGACAATTAAACATACATGGAACCTTAAGTCTGACCAGCAATGCTCTTACATTTTCCCATGCCATGTTATTCTCTGACACAACCATTCCTTTGCTTTCCCCCTCATTTGTCAAGATGTCTTCCTTCCTCTTCACATTTAGTTCATGATTTGTTTCCCATTTCATTGGGAAAAGTAGTGGAAATCAGGGCACTTCCATACTCTCCTACCAGCAATCTCATTTTGCATTGGTACCCGTGTGATCTACCCTACCTAAATTTCCTTTGATGTATTTCCCATGCTCCAAAATATGAAACACCCTTTTATTTGTGCACTGGATCTCCACACTTCTTGTTTACTCAAGAAAATTCCTAGAATTTTGCCCCTTTAATATCTCTACATCACCAGGGATTTTTCCACATGTTGTTTATTCTCACTCTTACTCAAATAATGTATTTCTCATCCTAAAAAAAAATTACTCTTTGACCCACAGCCCTCTGCAACTACTGTTCAGTGCCTGTTCGTTATAAAAACACCTTGAAGGAGTTCTCTATACTCATTGTCCACATTTCTTTTCCCATTCTCTCCTAAATTCCTTTTTGCCTGCAGCACTCCACCAAAAGTTTTTTGTCAAGATCCTCCACAACAGGTTTTGCAAAAGTCAAGGATTAGTTCTCAGTCTCTGTGTTATTTGACCTAACTGTAACATAGGCCCCAACTTCTTGAGGCCTATCTACTTAGCCTCCAGCACCTCACTCTCTCTTCATTACCCCCCAACTTCACTGGCTGAAGATTACAGTTCCTTTGATGATTCTTCATTGCTAACTTAATGCCCTGGGCTTACTGCTTTTTATTTTCTACATTCCCTCTACTTCACATCGCTGCATGCATCAAGATTTAAAGAGCAGGGAAGTTGCATTTAAATTTCTTCATGTAATGCCAATGATAAAACTGAACTTGCTACCCATGATGGCCAGCTCAGCACAGCACCACTATATTCCTGCTAGGCCTGTTGTGCGATACCTAGGACTGACTAGATATGCTACTTTTCTCATTTTGGAAGCAGTTACATATCCCACTGTTCCCAAAACCTTTTCTGAAAGAAGAGTTTATTTGGAATAAAGATCTGACTAAAGAACTGAAAGGAGGAAATGAGTTAATTCCCTTTCTGTCTGTATTTTTATTTTGTTTTACTGAACTATAAAAATGGATGTATGGAAGAATTAAAAAGGAGTAAGGTGAATTGAAAGCTCTACTTAAGGCTCTGAATTATGGTATTTTTCTTTGCAGGCTTAGAAACATGAGCTTTCTGGTTGCCTTTTTTTGAGAGTAGGATGAAATGTGTGCATTACAAGTGATTGTGAAATAGCTTTTTGTAAGTCTTCTAGGAAATGATAATTTGTATACCTCAGTGCTCACGGTTGTTGACATGTTAGTCATTTCTTTAGTATTGTACTCACTGTGGCCCAGCCTAAACCACTCAATCTTATCTTTACTCCTAGTGGAATTTTTCTACATAGTTTAAAGTCTTAAATACAATTCTTAATTCTGCAGTAACTTTCCACCATGCTTTCTGACATATGGGACATCTGACATGGCAAAGAATTTTATTCAATAGTTAGAAAGTTTCACTTGTTAACTTTTTCCTTATTTAACTATGTATACATGACACGTTTGGATGAAATTCATCTGTTTTTGTTATTTAGCTGCATTCCTAGCAATGCATTTGCCTCTTTCATTGACTGTGTCTTTGCTTGGTTTTATAATTACCAATGCAGGGGCACAAGCATGCCCAAACAGACACACACACACATACACCAGTGAAGGAAAACCTTTCACAGCACACATACCCAGATTGTGCTAGCTTCAGTTACATAGATTTGGCTATTGATGCAATAGGTCACAATGCAGTTTAGAAGCAATTAAAAGGTAATGAATGTGCGGAACGGAAACTCCGCCTAGAGAAAGTAGATAAATCTGTGAGTCTCTACTGTCCCCCACAGCCATGTCTTTAGGCAAAATGGCAATGTTGAGGGCTGCAGACAAATGGGGGAAGGATAATCTTGATTTTTTTCCTGCAATATTTACAGAGAGAGTTATGAATACTTCACTGCTGCAGCAAAATGAGTCATCCTACAGATAGTTATTAGGCATGGACTAATTTAAAAGTCAAATTGCCATTGTGAATATTTAATTTTAAAGGTACTCTTATGGCAATATGTTTCATAGTATTGAATAATGACAGTCTTTAATGGATTGTGAGAAAGTGCACTAGCAACGTGGATTGGACACTTGGACATTTTCCACAGACCCCTGCATGGCTACTTGTAGGAGATAGACAATGAAGAAAGACAGCGTATGTGCCTAGTTAATGGCAATATGCACTGAAGAGTGACAAAATAAAAAGGTTGTGTGATTTTAGACATGAAAATATCAGATAATTTTGTCCACATGCAAAGATGTAGCTAAAGTAGTACATTGTCATTATGTTATTTTTATAAAATGAATAGCTTTTTATTCTAAGAATAATTTTCTGATTGATCCTTTCATTAACTGTGCATGCAGTCCCCTATTCAGGGTGTGGCTTGTTGTATCTGTTCTGAGATACATAGAAATTATGTATCTGTTCTTTGAGATAAAATAGGGATTTTGAAAATGACTAAAATAATAAAGTAACTATGTTACAAAATTCAGAACTGTCAGCATAACATCTATCCCAGGCCTCCCATACTTTAATTTTCATTACCTTGTTTTCCTTGTAGTTGTAAGATTAGATGTCCTGTATAATGCTCTAGGCAAGAAAGGATAGATTCTTCCAGGAAAAATAAGATATTATGCCACGTTTAGGTGAATGTTTTAAAGAGCAAACAAGAAAATAACAAAAAAGAGCCATAAAAGGTTGCCTTGCTAACAAATCATGTATGTAGAATGGAGAGTCTCCTAAACTGTGTCATGGTTCTCCAAATCCTACTCCAAATTTTATTCTATAACTCTGTTATTGCCATTGGACCTGTCACTGATATAAATCAATACATATAGATAATATTTATATGTATGCTTATATACATGTAATATAATAGAGAACTCAATAAATAAAGATTTAAAAAACCTGTCAGATTACTGGTGCTTATTGATGACATTTAAAGATCCCATAGAACACATGGGATTAACTATTACAGTCTTTCTTATTTTGCAACCCCTATCCTTTATGTATTTTGAGCATTCATTTATATATACCTCACCAATGTTCATGTTGACTACACAATAGTTATTTCAGCAAGCAAACATTTATAGGGAACCTGTGTATTCACCTTGTGCTGGAGGTAAAAGTAGGCAGGGCAGCAATCCATATCTTTGAGGAGCAGTAAGGAGAGCATGAAATAGGTAACATTTCAACTCTTCATGTGTTCTTTCAAATCATGCATGAGAATCTAGGCAAAAGTAATAATTTAAGTCTAAAATTTTAGGTTTTCCAGTAAAATAATTAATTAATTTGTTCGAATTTATTTAATCTCATGAAAGTTTAGGGTCAAGCAAATACTCTCTAAGTTCCATAGCAGTATTTATCTTTAATTATCTGGGTGATAGGAGTGGAGAACTGGATTTCTAAATGTTAGAAATATACACTGTTCTGTTTTCTGGACCAGGCAAATGAGTCAAATTTGACTTGGCTTTAAAACATCACTACTAGGTGGAAGGTCTTCCTCTCATTTTTGAACAATCAATGGACACTAATAGTGAAAAAACAGTGTCATAATGTCAATCATAATGTCTATAGGTGGGAGTCATTTGTCTTTCTTCAAAATTAATAGTTGGTTCTTCTGGAATAAGTTCACGGTTAACCTCACTTTGTTTCACCCACCACACAGACGTTACCTTTAGGTTCACACATTTGCCCACATTTAGTGTACATTTCATTTTTTGTTTTGAATATTTGCAAAGTATCTTTCCCACAAAGAATTTTGAAAAATAAAAACAAAGAAACAAGAACACATTTAGCAATCCAAAAGTGAATTAAATAAGAGCCAAGATAAATAAGAAAAGGTAAAAGGAAGTTACAAAAATAAAAAAGTAACAAAGAAGTAGGATATATATATGTATAATCTCCTGTACTAGAGATACAGTAGGTAGATACAGTGAGATACAAGTAAATAATATATATATATATATATATATATATAGTAGGAACTTTTAAAATAAATAGGAACAACAGAATTCACAGCAGCACGGTGGAAATAAAAAAGAAATGTTTAAAGAGGAAGGACTGATTGGATAGGCAAAAAGAAATTGCTTGGGCTGAGGAATGTTAGGTTGCTCATTCACTGATTAAGAGAATTTATCAGATTTCCTTCTAAGAATGTGTATCTTTGGTTGGATACATGGACTGAAATATAGAGAAGAGTGTGGAGTAATATTTTTCATGCTTTTGATAAGAAAATGAGTAGGATACGGTGATTAAGAGCATGACGTTTATGATTCTGACAGACATTAATTCATATACCAAGTATTTAAATTCTCCAAACTGAATTTCTTGATATGAAAAATAGAGACAATAATACTTATAACTCATAGGGATGTTGTGGAATTACAGGAGAAAATGTTAAATCACTTAGCTTGTGCCTGATAACTATTATTATTCCTTTGCTCTAATTTCCATCAGAAAAAAGCAGCATCTGAACATTCCTTTTTTTGTATGGCATGATGCACACATTCTTCTGTGAATATATTCCCTCAGACAAGGTCCTATCCAGTTGTCAAGGGTATAGTTTTAGGTGCAATAATAGAATAAATTTTCTCATAGCTCACCTCGTCACCTGTTTTTTTTAATGTGTGTACCTTCAAAATGAACCTATTCATTCATTCATAACATAGTCTAGGGGAGAAAATGTCTTCACCAACTGACTTCTCTCAAGCACCACTGGAGAATATATTTTTGCCATTGCAATATATATGTTAGGATATCTAATAATATTTTACATGCAGTTTCCATAGTTCAAATTGCAATTCCATCAACTGGTGTTCACGTAGACCTGCAAGAAAATATATGGGCCCAGTATCCAAACTTTAATAGTTTGTTGGGCTCATTCAATAAAATCATATTTATGCATGAGTTAAAGATAAGTAAAGTACTTAATTTTGGAATTAGTAATACAGAGAATGCTATTCAATTAAAAGGAAGAATAGTCTATATCAATTCTTACCCAAAATACTGGCCACTCAAGATAGTAAAAATAGAATCTTTTTTCTAATTAATTTTAGAAAATACTGCATAGTCTATTCCCACTTTAATTTCACAAAGCAAATTAACATATTAAAACCTTTGAAATGACCTGAAGTAAAGGACACTTCTTTAAAAAATTTTTAATTGAAGTATAGTTGATATATGATCTTATATTCACTTCAAGTATACAACACAGTGTATACCCACATTTTTAAATCCTCACCCCAACCAGTGTTTTAAAACCTCACCCCAACTACCTGTCAACATAGAAAGGTGTTACAGAATCATTGGCTATGTTCTCCATGCTGCACTTCCATCCCTGTGACCAACTTATATTATGATTGAGAATTTTTGTGCCCCTTTATTCCCCTCACCGTCCGCATGTACCCATCCCAACTTCTCCCCCATGGTAACCATCAGTCACTTCTCAGGCTATGTGTCTACTTCTTTTTTGTGCATTTTATTTTGTTTTTGTTTTCTGATTCCACCTATAAGTGAAATCATATGGTATTTGTCTTTAAAGAAAACTTCCTTTCATCTTTATTAATATCCCTGATAAGTAGAGGTGACTGGTTTGGGGATTATTGATGTGGGCTGAATCACTGAGGTATACCTAAACTTTCTTATCCTCAACATCAAATATCCCTCAACTGACATGACTTTGTTAAATTAGCTTTTATTAAGTAGAGCCCAAAGGTGTCAAGATGTGGACAGTCAGGGAAAGTTAAATGGAGGTTTATTACTCACAGGTCCTGGAGGAGGTACACAACACCTCCAGAGGGACCACACAGGGCAGGGGTGGGGGATCAATGAAGATGCAGAGAGTGCATGGGGCAGGACCTGGAGCATTTGGCTGTATTAGGTCCATGCACAGAATGCTTTGGTATTTCCAGCCAAGGCCGGATTTGTCAATTCAAACCTAGAAGAGTGGAGGTGTGGAAATCTTCCAGGACTTTTATCCAAGAGAAAGGGATTGGGAGGTGGGGGAGAAAGCTTACCACCAGGGCATTTGAGGGAAGTCAATACAAGGAATTGCCATTTACTTGTGACTCTGTGGATATTATCTAGGTCAAGTGCTGGAGAGAGGGGCTAGTGTCAGTTCAAGGCCCATGCAGGCTGCTAGGTCACACAACATAGTTGCAGAGGCAGCAATATTGTGTGGGTAGTTTAGCTAAACTTTCAGTAGATGTCCTTTACTGAAATCCCTCATGTTAGTATTTAACTACCTCTAAGGTAAGATACTCTGTTTAAGGATGTCAGTTTAAATGCAAATATTTAATTAAAAGGTTTCATTAGCGAGCATTATTATTGTTGCTAGTTTTTTAAAGAGAGCAAAGCCATTAACATAAAACACAAACCATAAAATATTGATACATTACTTTCCCAAGCTGGAAATCTGGGATTTATATGCAAGTTTTTTCCCATCATCTATTGCATTCCATCAACCTCCACCTTTTACTGATTGTACTTCAGAAATATTTAGTGTTGTGCTGGAGCCGGCTGGTATGAGCTTAAAAATGATTGTGTACACCTATTCCCGATTCTGCATTCAGTGATAATTCAGTTTGACGTTGATAAGCTAGTCTTAAATTGGCCATGGTGGGTGCATTTAGGTACCACAGAAGTTGGCACATGGTACAAATCAGATTTTGTTTTGAGCTGAACATTTACTAGCACAATACCATAAATAATGTTGCACTCTGCTCCTGCTTTGCATTCTCATACTCAGTGTTTGGGCCTCATTATTTCTTACCTGGAATATAGCACCTGGGGTCTCATCATTTAAGCACATTCTCTACAGAACTGTCATATACTCCTTCATAGAAAGTATTAATAAATAATGAGTGAATAAAACATTTCTTCATATTTTTTTCCCACTTAATTCCTCATTCTCCTTATCATGTATGGATAATACCCAAACTCCTCAGCAGGTCTTAAAAGACCCTTTAAAATCTGATAACTCATTCATTTCCAGTTTTGTAATTTTCTTTAATAACTTTGAACTACTCATCATTTCTGAAATGGCCCTGCTTGTTCCGTCAAAATATTCTCTCACCATTTTTCCAACAGGTAGATCCTCATCTTTCAAAACATTTTAAATATTTCTTTTATCAAGTACTTCCTGAATAGACTGACTTATTTAAATTTTTCTTCCTCTCTTCCTTGAAAATTTCACATATGATTTTAAATTCTTGTATAGAACTGATTACACTGAACTGTAATTATCTATCAATACGGCTGCCCTCTCCACTAGATCCTGAGTTTACTTACACCTTGACAGGTTTCTGCTCTTGAAATGATGGTTCCAAAACCAAATACTCCTACAGCTAATGGCAGTAAGCTTGAACGGCACAGAAGGAATTTGGAGAACAAACTTGACAGACCTTCTCTACAACTTCGTTCAGCACCAACTCTTTATACCTTATGATGAAACACAGGGAATTTGGACCATCAAACATTTTCTCATAAAATAAGCAATCTCTTTTAAGACAGAGGCATTTAAACTGGGTTTATGAGAGATGGAGAAGTGAGGTTATTAATGCAGAACTAAATTACTTTAAAGGAGGCAAAACAGGGGATGCTTATAATGGATTCTTCTAGTTTTATGTCATTTGAAAAGTTCATATTTTTAAGAAGAGAAGGGAAAGTGAGTTGGAGGGAAGATCAGGAAAGAATTCCTCTTTTTAATCCAGGATTGATTCTATTATGGGGTGAGGGTTCATATTATTGCACATGGTGGATATGATTCATAACCCCATTTAATGTGATATGACACACATGTTTAAAGCAATTTATTTTAGCTGCTTCCAAAAGCTGCCTGAAATCCTATTAGGTGAAGGATCTCTGAAGAAATACATCTTGCTGTAAAAGGATTACAAATACAGGTATCTCCAAGTAATCCTGCCTCTACAACAAATATTATCTCTAATGCAATGTTATACTGAACAGTCATAAGCTACTTTACTTCAAATTCTATAGAAAATATGTGTGGAAGAACATGCTGTATCTGTGCCTATGATATTTTTGACTAAATTGAAAACTATTTGGAAGGGAAGAATGATCGTTATCTAAAGTGTTGCCCATTCATCCAGAAAACAACACCCTTGTTAGGTCAGATACTATTTCAGGCCTGCAGGATGAACTGGTAACTACAAAGAGGGAAATTCTTACTCTGGGAGTAGATATTAAATAATAACAATAAAGATGCACTGTGAAGGACAACAATGATTCTTTTAGGGCAAGAATACATGGAGGTTTCATAAAAACTGAAACTATTACATTTTGGGGGCATTTTTAAGGACAATGATACAAGTACAAATAAAATCTCAGAGGAAATTAAAGGAGTGCCAGAAAGTAAGAAATTCTAATGATTAAATTCATTAACATCACTATTCACCTCTATTTAAGTGTATATGACAAAGCAACCTGATTAAAAGAATATTACCCTATAGGACCAGGGACACTATCAGGAAGAGTATTTCTGATACCTTAAATGACTCTTGATCTGAAATGAAAGACAAAAGGTTATGTGGTAGTTTACCGACGGAGTAAGGAGAGGGTGGAGAGAGAAGGAATAGCATGCCACAATGCACAGCTCAGTCAATGGCACTATGATATTTAATAGCATGAAGGTTTCTGGACTAAAGATTGGACAATTTGACCAGACCGTAGAGAGCAGAGTATTTCAAAATGCTGGAATATTGGCAGTGGCTAAATGATAGTCATGCTAAGTTATGGAATCATTTCCATCTCCTCTCCTTACCCTCAATAACTTTGTTTAAAATACAAAGGGTTTAGCTGTAGACTAATTAGGTTATCTCCCTCTTTGGGACGATGGACTTAAGTCCCAGGTATCTCTATTATTCTACTTCTTTCTTCATATCCCCATGAGTGTGGACTTGTTTGAATTGCATTATTCTGTTTTGTTCCTGTTTTTTCATTCAAGGGTATGTGTGTGTATGTGTGTGTATGCATTCTATATCTATTTGCTTTGTACTGCTTGGAGAAGTTTTCTAGATCAATGACTCTGATGCTCATATTTTCTTATTTTTAGATCTAAGTTAATGAAGTGGTTATTTTCATGCTACAAATTTAAGAAGAGTGGAGTTGCAACTTCTTTGAAAGAACACTAAGCATTGTGTTGTGTCCATTTACCTCCTTAAGTCCTAATGTTTGAAAAAGAAAATGGGCAAAGTTTCAGTTTCTTCTTATAGTACTGAATTTAAAGTCAGACGAATGTGTTTTCATATCTCCAAGAGATATAACTGTGATACTTATCTGGATTATTTAAAATATATGGATTTTAGTTTACTCAACTCTTAAATATGGAAACTTACAGCTAACAAAACTTAAAAAATATTTTTGTGAGGTTCAATGGAAAACAATGGAACTAAATCATTCATTTATTCATTCATTTTCTTCTTATTGTATTATACTGGACCTAATGCAAACACATTATTTTATATGGCAGCAAGAAATATCAAGAAATAAAAAATAAATGCTTACAATTATAATTTAAGATTCCATCAAGTATAAGATGTATCCAGATTTTAGATATATTAAAATGTGAAAAAAATGTACCTATAAATATATAAAATATTACACTACTGCTTTCTAGGATATAAAGAGGTATGAGTCCCATTTCTGTTAAGTCCATAGCAGCATACTAGTTCCAAACTGAGCCACCTTTTTTTTCCTTAAAGCCAGAGAGTGTAATGAAGAGATTTAAAAAATTAAATAAAAAGTGCAAAACTGTTTTTAAAAACTTCAGTTTTCCACCTTCTTTGTGTTTCCTTTACTAGTCTCACAGAGCACTTCAGTTCTATTCACCAAATGTTGGGGAGGTTTCCCCAATTAAGAAATTCTCTGACACCAGCTGGGTGTCCTACAATTTAATATCATCTGGAGATTGCATTAGCTTGCACAGTTTAAGGGCCCCGTCTCACAAGATTGCCATCAGCTTACTTCAGATGCCAACTGCAAGTCTAGTTTGTCACTTGTGCTTCTGACCCATGTGCTATAGCAAAGGTTCCCAAGACCCCCTCATTGGAATCAATTAATTTGCTAGAGAAACTCACAGAACTCAGGGAAAGACTCACTCACATTTTTTTTTTGTTAAGGTATTATTGATATACACACTTAAGAAGGTTTCACATGAAAAACATTGTGGTTACTACATTAACCCATATTATCAAGTCCCCCCCCCCATACCCCATTAAAATCACTGTCCATCAGCGTAGTAAGATACCACAGAGTCACTACTTGTCTTCTCTGTGCTACACTGTCTTCCCCATGACCTCCCCCACACCATGTGTACTAATCATAATGCCCCTCAATCCCCTTCTCCCTCCCTCCCCACCACCCTCCCCACCCCATCCCCTTTGGAAACTGCTAGTCCCTTCTTGGAGTCTGTAAGTCTGCTGCTATTTTGTTCCTTCAGTTTTGCCTCATTGTTATACTCTACAGATGAGGGAAATCATTTGGTACTTGTCTTCTTCCTCCTGGCTCATTTCACTGAGCATAATACCCTCTAGCTCCATCCATGTTGTTGCAAATAGTAGGATTTGTTTTCTTCTTATGGCTGAATAGTATTCCATTGTGTATATGTTCACATTGCTAATTATCAGGGAAATGCAAATTAAAACCACAATGAGATATCACCTCACACCAGTTAGGATGGCCAACATAGAAAAGACTAGGAAGACTCAATAACATTTACCAGTTTATTAAAGGGTATGATGAAGGTACAGATGAACAGCCAGGTAAAGAGATACATAGAGCAAGGTCTTGGAGGGTCTTGAATGCAGGAGCTTCTGTCCCTGTGGAGTTGGGGTGTATCACCCTCCTGATGTGGGTGTGTGCCATTCTGGTAGCTCTCTGAACCCCATATAGTTGGGATTTTTATGGAGGTTTCCTCATGCAGACATGATCAGTTACAAACTGCATTTCCACCCTTTTCTGTTCTCTGAAGGATGGGAATGGGGCTGAAAGTTCCAAGCCTCTAATCATGGTCTGATCTTTAAGACCAGCCCCCATCCAGGAGCCCATCCAGAGTCACCTTATTAGAACAAAAGAATCTCCTATCACCCAGGAAATTCCAAAGGATTTAGGTGTCCTGTGACAGGAACCAGGGTTGAAGACTAAATAGATGCTTCTAGTGCTTTTATTACTTAGAAAATTACAAGAGTGTTAGGAGCTCCGTGCCAGGAACTTGGGGGCAGAGACGAATACGAAATTTTTCTATTATCTCATAGAACCCATTTTTAGAAATTTGAAGATTTTTTTTAAAAAGCCAACAAAACATGCACATTACATGTATATGGCCAAGAATATGAAAATACAGCAGAACTGCCAGAGAAACTTGAAGTAGATTTGGTGAGAATGGACAGGACAATCATAGCGCAGATCATTCAAACCCAGAAGGAAATGGCCCAACTCTGAATAAGAGCTGCTATGAACAGGACTGACAACAAACAGACAGGGGTAAAAAATGAGGGCAAGCAAAAGAGACAGAGACAGATAGAGAGGCAGAGGAAGGACAGAATGCAAAGAGAGTGCGACATGCCTAGGAAGAATAATAGAGGTGGCATATTTGAGAAACTACCTCTTGTAAAAGAAAAAATCCCTCCTTTAAAGTAGAGGAAGTATCTCTTGATGTCCACAGGTCAATGGTGAAAAATCCTAGGGGAGTTCAAGGCCCCTGACAGGCACTATCCTGAGTTGGGTCAGAGACGGACTGGCTACGTGGAAGCACCATTAGCAAAGAATCTCTTATTTTACCTACACAGGAGGAAGTTCATGAGATCACAGAGAAACTGAACAACCTGCACGAGTCCTTCACACACTTCTCAGAATTCTTTATTATTGCCAATACAGGAAAATCCATCTTAGATGTAAATGACCAAAAAATTAAAAAAGCCTAAAAGCCATTTCTAATCAAAGATACTGTTAACAAAAAAATAAACAAATAAATGAAGAGAAGGAAGAGGGAAAATAATAAAATAAAGAAAATCAGTACATCATCTCTGTACATGAAGAGAGATTCATTTGGAAAAATGTGATACAAAAAATACACAATACTTTTATGTTAATGAGGTGATTACAACTATGAAGAAAGATCACACATTCTGGTTATTTGGGAAATTTCTGATTTATACTTTATATACTGTCCAAGTTTTAATAAACTCTAAAAAGAGTTCACCTTTGGAAATAAATTGTTAGATAAAGCTGGTATTGCACTTTTCATAACTTTTAATGTCTGTAAACATTAGAGAACTATTTCTTAAAAGCTTATTGAAAGACTGTGTAAATGTTTTATAGTTATTAAGCTCTCTTCCTGATACAAAGACTATGTGTATCCTACTTTGAAGTTCCAAGAACTCAAGGGATATATTTTCTATACCAGCTTCATGATCAGTTTCCTAGATCAAGATCGGCAAAATATGCCCCATATGCCAATTCAGGTCCTTTGCCTATTTTTGTAAATAGCATTATTGGAACATTTGTTCACATATTGTCTTTGGTTTCTTCTGCCCTACAACAGCAGAGTTGAGTACTTGTGACAGACATTGTATGGCACAGAAAACATAAATATTTACTGTCCAAACTTTACAGAAAAACAGAAAAACATCTGCTAAGCCCTTGTCTATAATAATAGCTCCGTACTAGAATTTAGGAATCCTTAAAGTGAGTGGAGAGCAATCCTTAAAAATACTGTTTATTAAATACTGTTACTATTGACAGTTTTGAATAGGCAGAATGTTAACTAGTAAACTATGTTTTCTACCTTATTAGTTTGTGTGGATGAACAGAATATTTTAATATTCACTTTTCTTAATCTAGCATACTGAAGTTCACTTAATTAAAATATTAAAATATGCATTTCACCACAATCAGATAAAATGCATTTTACCACAATCCTTGAAATGTGAACCTTTTAAGCCCCTTTTTCCTAAGTCTCTAAATTGGCCAGAAAGCTGATGCCGAAAGGTGAAAAGCACATCTTTTTCCCACTGCCATCAATTGCAGGACAAAGGGCAAAGTCTCTGCAGCACCCTCATCGCCTGCCGGCTCAGGTGCACAGGATGGGTCTTTAATAAGTTATCTCCACCTAAGCTGCTCTATGCTAGAAACAGCCCGTTGAATCAGCTTCCAGAATACATGTTTTATTCGCCCTTGAGTTATATCCCAGCAACCGTGTAAGAACAATAATTTAACTTTCTAAAATAAATATCTTGAGCATATCTCAATGCCACATTTTCTTATTTTTCTTTCATGTTTAGGACATAGCTATAGAAAACTAAGCTATCATCTGTTCAAAGTCTAGTATTTTTCTGGTATCTGATTTTCATACATAAAGCACATCAGGTGTCAGTATCGTGCACTGTAATAACAAGCTTTAAAAGCTGAGGCGGAAGATGTGTAAAGAAAACCAAACAAATTTCTAATCTAATAAGATAAATTTGGGAATTTCATAGAAAATAGGAATTTCTGGATAAAATCTAGGGAAGTTTACTTTCCCAAATTTCTGTTGTTACAAGCTTTGGTTGTCTTTTCTATGGTGGCCTTTTTTTAAAAAAAAGTGTATGTGGCTACTTGTGCTATGGAATTATTCACCTTATTATGGTTACATATAAAAGTAATTTAAAATTGAGCTTCATAAGTTTTCAAGTCCATCTATCTCACACATAAATTATATTATTCTCTTTAGAAATTAAGTTGCATTTAACTACCTTTGCTTTATGTTAATTGAATTTCTTATACATTTTAAACTATATTAAATATTTAAGTACTGATAACACCTTTTTGAATTCATTATAAATAAGGATAGTAGCAAAATCCACATTTCTTGAGTTTAAGTCCTTACCTCATTCTTGGATAATTTCTTTCAATTTCATGTTCTGTGTGAACTTGAAAAAACTGTTTTTGTTAATTAATAAAAGAAGAAATAGTGCTGAAACAACACATTTTCTAAAATTATAGATATTTAGAAATTTGGATATTAAAACCTTATGGGTAGGAATGAAATACCTGATTTTTACCTGAAGGATCTCAAACACTTTGACAAACATACATACTCAATTTCTAAGCTATGTTTAGAGCTCAAGAAAGGGATTTCAGGACACAATATTTTACAACTTTGTAACTTCATAGTCAGTCTACTTCTCAGCTGAGATCCAATGGTGTGGGATAAATGGGGTAAATTTCCAGAATTTCCTACCTGGCCTTAGTCCATTTATATACCAATGGATGTTTTTCAGAGCCTCCAGTTGATCCAGAGCAAGAGGTGGACAGAAAATGACCCGTCTCTTCCCCCCTGTTCCTGGTACCTAATTGGTCTGGGCAGTCAGTCACCACAGCCGCACACATGGAGTTCTGCCAGAAGGGGCAGGCAAGATAACAGAGCATGCGCCATCACTGGGGGGAATGGATGGAGTGGGGCCTGGCTAGCGAACTGAGCAAGCCGTGAATAAAAACTCCCCCAACCTGCCCTTTCCCTTGTCCTCCTTCAGTTTTATCAGATTCATAGGGAATTCGCCTGGACCAGGAATACCCTTCCACCTGGAACTACATACAGATGGTAACCCCTTTCACACATCCCAGTCTTGTTTTGAAAATATGAAAACATTGCTTTGTATAAACTTAGTGAACTCAACCTTTCCCCCAGTTCCTCCTATAAGGTAGAAGATGGAAGGCATGCCATGATTCCTCTTAAGGGGATTTTTTTTTTCCAGTGAATTTCTGCAATATCCTTACTGATTACTTTACTTGATTGAGCTCAACTACATTTAAATTTGATCATTTTCTAAATAGTTAATACATTTTTCTGGGGAAACCACAAGGTTTACCAATATTTAGACTATCTCTAATTATATCATGGTCATTCTAAGATGAATTTTCTGTGATGAATTTAACAAATTCATTTAGCAAATATCATTTAATATATATTTGAACATACAGAAGGTACAATTTTAAACATTTCAGATACATTTAAAATAGTAATTGTGTTCATAAAATTTTACTGGAACAAAGAAATACAGTTTGTGAATATAAATATAATACATGATAAAAATTTTAAGGTAAAGTTTGTGAAAATAGTATAAATTCCATTTCTTAAAATATCAAAATAATAGTTGCTTAAGAATCAAGGAAAAGGAGATATATAAATTCAAATTACCATCAAGTCATAGAATCTATGGGAGAAAAACTGATATGCAAATTACAACATTCTCATTAATTTATTCATTTCTTTTCTCAATAATACACAACCAAGCTTAAACTCTTAATCTGTTCAGAAAAATAAGCTGTTTTAGTCACTTCACACTGCAAATAACTAATGAAAATTACTGTGGTAATAAATAAAAATCTATGTTCATTTTAACTTAGTGCCACCACCAAATATTTAAAGTTCAATGTGATCTTTTGTTGAAAACTTATTATCTACCTACTAATGATTATAAAATCATAAGTGAGAATTTAAAAAATGCTTTTCATTGCAGAAATGCATAAACCCATGATAATTACTAGAACATAATAATGACATAAAATAATTATTTTTAATACTATTTTAGATAGTGTTTTCAGATACTTGAAAGGCTGTCATTTTGTGCTGTTTCAGAACAACGCAGTGTCCCAAAGCCTTGTCTGTGTTATAGCCACAGGAGTTAACCTGGCACTGGAGCTATCTCAGGTTGACTCAAGGTGAAGAGTCCAGGCTGCCTACCCCTTTGTTAGAATTGGAACACATCATGAAATGAATGGTGAACTCTCCATTCATCAAATATCTCTATATCTCATATAAAACTATGAGCATGCATTTTAATGTGTTCCTAGAAGTTCCTAATCCTCTATAAACTGCAAACATCTTTCATGACATGATAGGAGACTGCTAAGGCCCTGCTCTAACTGCTGAGGTGAGAGCTCTGTGTAGAGAATTATACTTTGTTCTCTATATTATAGTTCCCACTAACCATAGAGAAAGAAGTAATCATACTTGAGCAGCTTGAGTGATTCAGTGCTAGTATTAAAACGAGATGATCCTGCTAAGAGAGAAAGAAACATACAGCTTATGAAATGAAAGCATCTGCCTTTGCCTCTTTTGTCTTTAAATTATGTTCAAGGCACATTTATTAAAGCAAGAAAAACAATAGTAAGCATTATTTAAAATATCATGCTATGCCAAATGCCTGATTTTTTTTCAGATTGTTTTATGGCATCTGATATCATTTTTTCCCTTAATTTCAACTTGATTTTTGTTCCAAATGGGTATGTACATGACATAGTTATCATTCAAACAGTTTCATAAGGTTCATCATTTCCTGTTTTAGCTAAATCTCAATACCATGTAGCTCTTCAGAAGGCCCTGTGTCTGGCATATTACTATCCTAGAACAAGACCCTTTAATGTCCCTTAACAACCAACTAGATCTGAAACATCTTTGATATGGTGTTAATGGCTTCAGACTCATATACTTTGAGTGAACAAAAACCTTAAAATTTTTTCTAGTAGGAATTAAATTTGAAAAGCCCAGAAGATTCTTATATCTAGATATATTTAAAATGTATAATAAGACTTTTGCTAAGAAAAAGAATATGACTAGAATTTATATTTTTGGTAATTTTTATGTATTAGATATATTTTATATACTTAGTTCATAGTTATATAAAAAGTGGTATCCTCAGGTAGTGTGCTTGGAATGCATTAATGCATTTAGTAGGAACTCTGAAAAAATGAGGTTGATTAAAATATTAGAAGGGAATAATGGATACACAAAAAAATTAGAAGGAGTCCAGCCAAGGTAGTTTCAATTCCCCAAAGTGAGACCTATATTTATACTCCTTACCCTTGTTCCTCATTCTTTGCATAATCACAAAATAGAGAAAATGCCTAAGTTCCTTGGGCACAGAAAACAAATGCTCATATATGAGAGTATGAGGTTAAAGAGGCAGACAAGGCCAAATATTATAGAACCTCATAGTACATGCAAATAATTTAGAATTTTATCCAAAAACAATGAGAAACTACTTGGAGAATTTTATAGTTGCAGGAAATTTTCAGATGTACCTGTTTAAAACATAACTCTAGTTAAAATGCATAGATAAAAATGGTGGGGAGAGAAGAAACTGCTAAGATCCAATTTAATATTTCAGCATTTAGCATTCAGTTCAGTATTTTAAGTCATCATTTACATGGCGAAATAATAGTATTAGTAAACAGAGAAGAGTTGATGGTCTAATATATATTTAGGGAACATAAATTTTTCAGCATGCTCTATATCATAATTACCTATTTATGTGTCTCTTTTCCTCTACAAAATTAGATGTTAGTCATCTTTGAATACCTAATACCTAGCGTGCTTTCTGGCACATTGTAGCTTCTTCTTGATGATATACCCAAGTCATGGAGCAATAGCCAGAGAACCAGAGCAGAGCCAGCATACTGGGACTGACAAGACCAACTGGATCACGTAGGCCTTACCTGGTGCCGGCAGGGGACCCAGTTGTGTGTGGAAGTTCTCCAGTTTACAGGGACTCGTATTTTCACTCACCGTGTTTTTTCTGACTGTGTTTTAAGAACTGAAGAAATTTTACTAGCCCCAAATCAACTGATTTTGAATTTGGACTAGAGCAGAAGGAGTGGTAAGCCTAAAATATAACTTGTATTCTGAACTCTGCATGACCCATCTGTAAAATTCATTTTAGATATGAAAATCAATTATTGTAAAACAAAAACCTGAATATTTAGAAAAAATACTCAGAATAGTAAGTGGATTTAAAATACTCCCACCCACTCTTTGGATAGATTGTGCAATTAATTTAGCACATTGCAAGTTGTTTTAATCATTTTTCATATCACCATGAGGAAAGTTTGTTAGAAATGGCATTACTACTGAAGGGTTATTAATAAAAACATAAACACAAAATTCAACAACAACAAAAATCACCATGATTAATGGTTTTCAATGATTTTCTCTAGTTCTAAAATATTGACTAGAGACATAACTAAAAGGCTTTTGAGCTACTACACAGAAATAAGCCTCCCAATTTGCATACAAATTTCACTTCTGCATTTGAGAAGTGAAAGAAGAGTCTATTATGAAAGCAAAATTAATTCATTTACCTTTCAAATTCATATTTGTGAAAAATACTTTTAGTAGGACAAAAGTAGACTTTCATTTTCTTGAATTTATTGAAGGGATAAATATACCAGTAAGAGCCACTGTTGATTTTCCTTTTCAGAAAAATCTTTGAACTACCTCTGAAAACCATATCAATATTCATATTCTTTTGAGAGCTATTATTTTCACCAGTAATTAATTTTAATTCAACATTCACTTTTTTTTTTTGTATTTTCTGTGGGTCGTAGACTATGCTTATGATAGCCAACAAGATTCCTGTCCCTTTGGAACTCACAGTTCAAAAAAGACAACATGTGAACTAATTATTACAACATGACACATTAAAGCAAAAATAACAGTGCTTACAACCTGGCATGCCTCCACTCTCACCGGCCCCAGGCATCATGTAAAAACCTAGCCGTTTGGTTATTACTTTTAACAAAGAATCCATCCCAAATAGAACTTACATCCTATAAAAATTATGGTCTTTTCAATTCTTTTACACAGTGATAGAAATTCCCCAAATCCATCTTGACCAAGTCATACCTTTCCTATCCCTCATCAGGCTTTATGTTCAGTGCTACAAGAGAACAACTGTGCTATTTCAGTCTCCCGCTTGTGCTGCAGAATATAGCAAACGCAAAGAAGAAAGTAATAATATGATAGTAGTTTTAAGTGGTGGCAGTGGATCTGGCAAAGCTGATATGTCCACAGGTATTAAATCTGACAAAAGCATCGATGTATTTTATTGTATTCACAAGTTGAAATGGATGCGTATTATGTGGAACATGATGAAATCACCCAAAGCAATTCATGCTGTCTCAACAATGCTAGAGTCATAGGAGGTACCGACTGCATTCTCCTTCAAATAAATGTCATTTCTTCTTGCTTTGATTTTATTGGATCATGTCCTAATGGTATCATGCCTCCTCAAATGGTTAATTTGCAATTTACTAAATTGTTTAAAGGCTTAAAAATGTGTAAATGTGTATACAGGTAGGTGTATTTTTTTTCTCATATATGTATATATACTTATATATATTTCTCATATATCTATATATATAGATAGATGAAAGAGAGAGGAAGAATTGAGAAGTTTCATACAAAATCTATGAACCATACTATATGATTGGAGAAAATAAACCCTACCTCATAATTTACTTTCTGTTTTTTATTAGTTTACAACTTTTTTACGTATGACAAAAATAAAATCTCTAGAGGAAATTTATATATAATAAGGGAGTATGTCTATTTTATTCAAAAATTATATTATAGTAATAGTTTGCTAATATCTGTAATTTCTGTTTTGTAACCTGAATTTAAGTTCTTTAAAAAGAGTACTCAAGTTATGTTCGTCCAACAGCTCTTCCTTTGATTCTTTCATGAAAATAAGGTGTTTTCTTATGGGAGCATACAGTGAGCAGACAACACAAAAAGAAGAAAATAGATTAATAGATGAGCCTATGGAATTGCAGGAAGCACCAGCTATTGTGCTGGGGATAGAACTGCATAATAAAAGTAAAATGCCAAGGAGGCTTTGGAGAACAACTTCATTATTGAATAGCGAAGAGAAAATTCAATCTGAGTTGTTGAGAATTATTTTCAGAGCTGCAGATGACCACATGCAGCAAATGTCAGTCGTTTTTATTGTTTATACGTATCTTCAAAATTTTCTTTGAAACTCCATTAATTATTCTTATGCCCAGGATTTGAATCATTTTTAAACTTAATATTTTGTATTTATTGATTTGACTTTGGCCATATATATATGTATGTGTATATATATATATATATATATATACACACACACACATAATATGTGCATATTATATATAATTATGTAGCATATAATACAATATAAAATGTATCTGTACATTTACATGCATATATATTTCAGATTTCTGACTTCTATTTTGTTGGTTTTATTTTCTTTCTTGAAAGGAAGGAAAGAAGGAAGTTTGATCAGGGTTAGCAGCATTTTTAGTGTTTCATCAAAGAATGTTGATGTGTGTGTATTTTCTTATTTGACAGAGATTGCAATTCTTATCTTCCTCATCCAAAATTCCATGAACGCTCCACAAAAGCAGTGAAAGACTGAATGTTCTCATTGTTGGATGTCTGCTTTTGTGTTTTGGCACTTTTGCTCTCAAATGTTATCAAACCAATACAATCTAATCAAAGTACATTGCTAGTATGATCGTGGTTATAGATAACTTGGCTCTGTGTACCACCAGATAACAAGTATTTTTTATTTTGGAACAATGAAGGGTATGGTCTGCGTCTGTACACTGCTCTTTTTACACCTGCAGCTTGACTTATGTCCATTGAAAGAATTAGCCAAGAAGCCTACATTCTCCAAAATAAAAACCATTTATAGCTTGAAAGTATGAAGTTTCTTGGCTTCCTATGGTTCAGAAGATAACATTAGTACACTAACTAGATGAATAAAAAGTAATCTATTTCCTTAAAAGTAACTAATTATGGTCATACAAGAAAAGACAAAAAATAAGTAAGATTCACTGTTACAGTTTTTTGTAGCCAAATCATTTACATTATTGTTTAAGCATTTATTATTATAATAATAGTGTATTTGTTTTCATTTTAGGTAAGATTTAAAAATTCAACCGCAGACATAATTATAGGTGTCTCTATTATTTTTAAATATTGATATTTATTATTCCATCTGTTATCTGATATATATATAGTATACATACATAATATTTCTCTCTAGCATCAAACAATACAAACTTTTGTAAATTGTTTTTTTAATTCAACAATACAATGTGTACATTTTTCTATGTCAGTAAATATGCTTTTAAATCATTTAAAAGCCCTATGGAGAAGTGAAATAACAGTCATAATTGGAAAAAATTTTTTCCATAATATAAACATGGGCTTTACTAGTTTCTTCCTTCTTCTCTTCCTTTTTTCCTATTTTATTGATTTATAAGACATGAGTATAGCGTAAAAATTCAAAAGGAACAAAAGAGCACACCATGAAACCGCCTCATTTCCCTTCTCTCAGCCCTTAGTTTCTCCTCCTCAGTAGTTACCACTCCTCCACCATTCTGCCTGTCCTTTAAGAGATACTAGAAGCATTCACAAGCATCTTTGTATAAAAAAGAAAACTCTTACTTGCGTAGAACAGCATAAAAATTACAGAATTTATATTTATAAACATTATGGAATAAGACTGTCTGGATTTAAAGTCAAGATCTGCCATGTCCAGTCAAAGTCTGAAGAGATAAACTCTGGATCATTTACATAACATTCTGGCCAGTGGTGTTCTACTCTGTAATTGGATAGTATAGAGGTGAACATATAGAGGAAGAAGTATAATAGAAGTTTGCCAAACAGTGAGTATTTAAAAATGTGTTATTTTTTAAATTCTGCAGTCAATTTAGTACTTAACAGTCTTTTGAAATTTGTAAATTGTGAATTTTTTACTTATCAAAAAAATTGTGTTGAATCTATATTTATATTCATAATTTTATATTATTGTTTTTTTGAAAAGGCCCTTCAAAGTTTATGTGTTTCTGGTCCTATTCTTGATCTATCCTTGCCTATAGGGTGTTCAAGCTCTTAACTGTACCTAATAACCCCAATCCATAGCTCTGCATTTGTAACTCCACCAGATAGCCCACACGAACATCTCTGTAGGGAACTTTCTGTCTCACAGGCATGGAACAAAGCAAACTCTCTGGAAAGCTATATACTTTTCAAAGAGCTTTTACCTCCCGTTCTTTTTTTATCTAGGTTCTGGAGCTTTTTTTTTTTTTTTTCATTTTTCCTGTTTAAATACTGGTTATCTTTCAGTACTTCTTCCTGTCTCTAGCTACAAACTTATTTTTTCTTCCTTGCTTTAGCTTAATACAAATCCTTGGACTGAAAGAGGACATGAAACTCTGAAGAGCTAAACATTATACAAACCTTGATGTGGAAGATAGAAAGAACTCTAAGGGAGAATCACTTCCCTAAAGTAACAAATTGTCTTAACATTAAAAATGCCTCCCCTAAAATACATAAAATTCACTAACATATGGTTGTCTTGGGAACCAGATTAGTAATTTAGTGGCTTTCAAACCTAGCTGGGTATCAGAAACAGTGGAGTTCAATGAAAATATTAACTCTGTCATAATACTTCCTCTACCTAAATCTATTAAACCAGAGTGACTGGAGTTCTCATCTTATTTATTAAAGTTTCCCACAGGTTCAGTTTGAATCTCTGGAATCAAAAAATTTGTTTGCCAGCTATGTCCTATGGTCTGACTTTGTCCTTACTGGGACTGCAAGGCTTCTGCTTAACCAAGGTCTAGGTAACTTTGTTTTAAACTTTCTCTCCTTAACTCTGTTTCTAATATTTATTGAGGACCTACTATTACTGCATATTGTGCAAGGAAATTTTTATCATATTTTCCTTAAATCCTTACTCTACTGCTGTGATGGATTGAATTGTGCCCCTCAAAAGGATATGTTGAAGTTCTAAGCTTCAGTATTTTAGCAAGTGACTTTATTTGGAAATGGGATTGTTGCACATGTCAGGAAGATGAGGTCATACCAAAGCATGGCTGGTCCTTAATTCAACATGACTCCTGTCTTTATTGGAAGAGGAGAAAAGACCCAGAGTGACACACACAGGGAGAGTGCTGTGTGAAAACACAGGCAGAGACTGAAGCGATGCAGCCACAAGCCAAGAACACCAAGGATTGCTTGCAAACCACCAGAAGTCAGTAGGGAGGTAAGGAAGGATTCTCCCCAACACGGTCCAGAGGGAGCATGGCACTGCTGACGCCTTGATTTCTCACCCCTAGCCTCCGGATCTGTGAGACAATAACTGTCTGTTTTTTTAAGCCATCCAGTTTGTGATACTTTGTTACTGCGGCCCTAAGAAACTAATAACTTTACGAGACATTTATTTTCATTTTACCAATGAGAAGTTGGGGCTCAGCAAGTTTAAATAAATTACGCAAGTTTACCATACTGATGGTAAATAGTATTATCTAGTGCCAAATCTAGTGTTCTTGTCACTATACGTATTTATTATCTAAAAGTTAAAAATAAACTTTTATATAACTCCTGCAATCTACTGTGATAAAATATGATAAAGAGAGGTATTTCATAAAAGCCTTTGAGTGGAACCTTCGATGAATTCTTCTCTCAAGAATAAAGAGCATTAGAATATTTTTCTTTTTTATAGGAGTGAGAAAGTACTGACACTCTCTGGCGTCTCTAATTGGATGCCATATGTTGAACTTTCTCAACCCAGTACACCCGGCTGCCCTCTGTGACACCCCCTGAAATCAATGAGAATGCTAAAATTAAATCAGACTATATGTGCTGAAAGGATCATAAAAGCTGTATAATCCAAATACTCCAGTTAATGACTAAACATATGAAAAGAACAGTAGAAACCTATTTATATAAATCAATACCAGTCATCACTTGTAGAGGCAACCTTTAATGTCTTTTCTGTTAACATCAGTTTTGAGGAAATGTTTTATATGCATCATTTTTAGAAACACTGCAGCTGCAGGTTTGGAATAGAAATCAAAACATTCATGGGACTGTTTGGCTATGTATGAATGCAGGTACAAAATGATATTTAGAAAGAAAAAAATGCAAGTATATAGTTTAACAAAATGAGTTTCAGGGAACATTTTATTTCATCAGGTTCATGCAGTGAAACTCATTTATAAGATAGACACCCTTTAGTGGGACTACTTTGAGGCTCCAATGATTGTATGCTGATTTCAATAATGTTATAATAAAGCCCATAGCTGAAAAATTCTTAATATAATTAACAGTGGCATTATTAGAATATTCCTGATTTCATTTTAATTTATTTAATATTCAGCATTTTTGATAGAGTAAATTGGACATATAATTTAGCAGTATTAGTAATGTGTATTCTGGACAGTCCATCGAATATTAAAAATTTCCTAAAATAACATGAATACATTTAGTGTCTTCGTAACATATCTTCTGAAAGGAAATTAAGTCTCATGGGAAACATAATCATTAAAAGAAAATTTGTGACACAGTTGCATCATTTTAATTTCATTTTCTTATATCTCTAACACTTTCAGTAGAAACTGTGCATCTTCTAAAAATGAATCTTATCAATTTCATTTAATAGATTCTAAAATGAAAAATGCCAAGTGATTATAATCAACATAAATAAGTTTGCAAGTGCACACAGAAAGATCGGTTGGACCAAGGAGCTTTTTAGAAGCCAGTTGGCTTACCCATACACAAACTATGAGTAATGTTCAAGTTAAATTTTTAGTCTTGATTTCCCACTCTATTATTTGCTAGGAGAATGATAACACATTTAAACTAAAACTAATCCAATTAATGTTAAAACTGGAGAATAAATGTAGTGAATTGTATCCTTTTAACAGAAAGGAAAAAATAATGTAATTGAATGTTATAACCTCATGGAACACACCACATTTGTAGACCAGCTTTTCAGTTCACTGCCTAATGAAACAGAGATATTTTTCCCTTATAAGTTTTTAATGCATACATGCTGACGTATATCCTTGCCAGGTATGTATCTTTTGCATTGTTTGTTTGAATTCTTAGAGTCAAAGCAACCCTTAATTTGTGCCTGACTGGTGGTGGGTTTTTTTATTTTTGTTTTCAAATTCCCTGAACCTGGACCAGCCCTTTATGTCTGATTTAGCTTATGCCATACACTCTTAATTAAACATCTATTAAGTAACCGCAGGCCAAAATGAGTCATGCTGATAGCAGGAGTGTAGGCAAAAACTCTTGGCCTCCCTGGTTGAGGTTGATCCAAAATATAAACGGTGTTTTTGCTTTTCTAAATTAGGTAACACCTTCTTATGTAGAACTATGATATGCTAAGAGAGTATCTAAATTCTCATATTTTTAGTTTTGAATCTTGGATGTTGGGGAATTATTTTGATAAGTGTCTGAACTCTGTAAGGGGTTTGTGGTTATTAAAGAGAAGAAATCTTTGCCTGTAGTTTCCCTTAAAAAAAATCCACATATTTGGGACATTTGGGTGTAGATGGTTTGGCTTAAACTCTAGGTCTCACCTGATATTGGGATTAACTAAACTGAAAACAGTGCCAAATTTGCCATTACTGAGATCCTCTATCACCATATTCAGTGGTGATTATTCTTGAAGGAGAGAACAGTGAAACATCAGCAGCAGAAGGCTGCACAGGGCATCATTTTATAGAGAGAATTTCTATGGCAAAATAAGTTGTCACTAACTTCTGTAGTCACTTGACCTGTTTCCTAACAGTAAATGGGTGACATGAAGGTAATGTTTTAGGAGTAGTTCAGAGACAAGTTTTGCGGATTACTTTATTGTCATTTATTCTAGTTTTAATTGATACTTTTCATTTTACATTTTAATCTCTTCAGATTCTTTGTGCAGTCTCATTTATTTTGTGTACAGGTTTCTTAGCTTCCCTATATAAGTCAAAATAAATAGCCTAATAAAGCTTTTTCACCATCTTGCCAATGAGTGGAAATGTAATGAATGTATTTCTGAGAACCACATTTTGTGTAAGTCAAACTTCCTTAATAAAAGTAACAATTTACTCATAATCATTTGTCACAAAATTGCAACTCTCAGAGGATGCTCACTTTTAGTGGTGGTACAGTATGAACACAGAGTATTCATAAATTTTGCTAATGCCCCTATACTTGAATTCAACAACCATTCAAACAAGGTATGACTTTTACATTGAATTACCTTTGACACCAAAATAATGTTGACATGAAAATACGTTTGTTTTTCTTTTTCAGGACAGCTAGAGTTTTTAAAAGTTATGTTTGTTTTTATACTGATTATCATATACAGTTTATTAGTCAAAGAGTTCTCTATATACTGCAAGTTTTGCATGGTGGGTTAAGAGTACAGACACTAAAGACAAATTGCCTGGGTTAAAATCTCTGTTCTATGATTCATTGCTTGGATGACCTTATGAAGTCCCATAAACTCACTGTGTTTCAGTTTTCTAATATATGAAATGAGGTTATTAATGGCACCTATCTTTAAAAGCTATGTAAATGCTAGATTTTATTACTTGAATGCAAATAATGAAAAATTAGTCTCTTTTCTCTGTTCCTGTCAATTCCTGCTTTTCAAAGGCAGGCATTTTTCACATTTTTGTTTCTTTTGTCATCTATTTTGCAAATAACATACTGAATGTGCTATTTACTACTTGTAGGGTTTGAATGCTACAAACTGACTTCCTTTTTGGAAAGAGGAGGATGTATGTCAAAAATATTTGAATGATCTCTCTGCCATACACACATGCATACACATACACACTGTACCACATATAACACAACTGCATTGTGGTTTTGGTTTTGTTTAGATCAATATCCAATGTAATTATATTGTAAATGTTACACAGAACTCAATCATGTAGCAAAATAAGATTACATTTCCTCCTCTATACACTTGGTCTTTTGCCTGGACGAAATGACATATCTTTTTTGTTTGTTTTCTTTGTTTCTGCATTTGCTTAGTTCCTAAGTACCTATGATCAATTCAGACAAAACTTTGCCAGAAAATTACTTTCAAGTGTGCTAACAAAAATCAAATCATCAACCAGTCTCAACAAGTTGTTCACTCATTCATTTTCTCATTTCATTTTCAGAGTAAGGCTTCTTTTTTTTCTTCTTTCTCTTTCCTGTGTTGATTTCCATTTTCTGTGTGCTGTTTTGGTTTTAACTCCTTATTTGGAGGAAGTATTTCCACCAGTTTTTGAGAAAGTGTGAATGAGAAGTAAAGATTTGAAGATGGTGCATGTGTAAAAATGTCTTTATCACAATATTTGAATGAGAGAGTATAGAATTCTATGTGAGAAGAAAGGAAGACTGAAAATAAGAATATATTGCTTTCTAGCTTCCAGGTTAGCTGTTTAGAGTTACAATTTCTTTTTGTATTTATTTGCATCTGTTTGGAATTTTTAAATTTTTATTAAGTTCTCATTTTTATTTCATCCAATGTTCTAGACTCATGGGGCCAATTATGTTTTGAGTAACTTACTTGTACTATTTTATAATAATTTCCTGCCCATCTGTTTTATCTCTCCTAGCTTTCTGTATCTTCTTATTTGGATTTTAATCTCCCTGTATTGTCCCAAATTTTCTGAATTTATCTCTGATATTTTTACCTTATTTTGTTTCATTTTTACTTTGCTTTATTTTGCTTTTGTTTCTTGCTTTGCTTACTGTGAGAATTTTTCAGATTTATATATCACTTTGCAGTTGGATTATTTCATATACACACACAACACACACACATTTTTTCTCTTTGTGTTACTTTTACATTGTGTCCTGTTCTTATTTCATGAATATAATATCATTTCTTATCAATGTGTGCTACAGAATTCTGTCTTTTCTTTAATTAGAGATTTCATTAAAATTCCATTTTTATACGTTTAATGTAATAAAAACTTCCTGAAATATCAATGTGAGCATGAGCAAAAATTGAGTGTTCATTTTTACATTAAGGTGATTATTTATTAGTGATCCAAAAATATTAGTATCTATTCACTTATGGTTCTGTTTGTCAGTATCAACACTGAGTGTTTTTCTGGAACTGTTAAAAGAAGACTCAAGAATTTACAGTATTATAGTTTGATGGGTAAAGGGGAGTCGGGTGTTTCATTTTCAACTTTTGACTTTAATTCTGTTATTTTTCAGTGTGTTTTGGGGCCCTGTATATGAAATTAGAGTCATCTGACTTCAAGTACTCCAAAGATCATCTGCAGTGTGGGCTGGGTGTGTTCTGAATGTGTAGAGGGAAGGAAGGACCCTCTAGATCCAACAGGGTTCATAAAGGTTTCCAGTGTATAATCTGCAAGGCCTGTATCCTATATTGTGGCTGACAATCACCTAACATATTGGCAATTTAGGGACTCAGTGTGAAACTTGGTTCTGTGATTTGTTTCCAATGCAGGGATTTAGTCTCAAAGGTTTCTGCTCTGCAATTCAATTGGTATTGATTTTCATGCTTTCTTTTTTGTTCATTGATAAACCTTTTAATTATCATATAATATTAAGACAAGGAAAGGCACGTGCCAATGGTATAGCTCTATGAATTTTCACAAAATAAAACATTCATACATCTTTCAGTTGAATCAAAGAGAGGTAATACCGAAGTCCTCTGTGCTCCTTTTCCACTAACTTAATCTCCTTCTTTGTTTGTTTTGGTTGTTTTCAATAAATTTTCTATTTTAGAACAGTTTTTATTTTACAGAAAAAAAAGTGAAAATAATACAGGTAGTCGCATATACCTTAAACACAGTTTACCATATTTTTAGCACCTTACCTTACTATGGTACATTTGTTATAATTAACTAACCAGTGTAATCTGTGTTAATACGTTGTTATTAACTAAGTACCACACTTTATTCATATTTTCTCTGTTTGTACTAAATGTCCTTTTTCTGCTCCAGGACCCATCCAACATACTACGTCATATATGGATTTTTCTGGGCTGTGGCAGTTTCTTCAGAAATTTTCTTTTCCTTTCCTTGTCTTTCCTTTTCTTTTCCTTTCTTTTCTTTTGATGATTTTGACAATTCTGAGATGTACTTGTTAGACATTTTTTGAAAAATCCCTCATTTGTGGTTTATATGTTTTACTCATGTTTAGAATAGGGTTATATACTTTTTAGAAGAAGACCACACAGGTAAAGTGCCATTCTCATCACATCATATCAAAGATACATATTAACAATATGACTTATCTCTGGGTGATGTAGTGTTTGTCAGATTTCCCCATCCTATATTCTTATTTTTCTCCCTTTCCATACTGTACTCTTTGGAAGGAAGTCATCACTCATAGCCCATGCCTAAGGGGTAGGGACTTCTGCTCCGCCTCCTTGAGGGCGTACTATCTGTATGAATTATTTAGAATTCTTCTGCACGAGAGATATGTCTCTTGTCCCTGTTCATTTATTTATTCATGCATCATTTATGGTGGTATAGACTACAAAATACTGTCTTAGTTTTAGCTCCTGAGATTTCTTACAGTGGCTTCTGTGACCCTTTGACATACTCTCATCATTATTTTTTTTAATTTTCTTTGTTTTTGTCTTATTTTTAGCACATTGTTACATTTTGGCACTAAAGGATGATTCAAGCTCATCTTGTGCACTTCCTGCTCCCATCCTAGAATCAGCATTTACTCCAGTGAACTCTGGTTCCTCTTATTGGAGAATGGCATTGGAAACTAAACTCTGGGAACTAGTGTGTCACTAAGGTGTCATTTCTTCTAGGCCCAGTCAGCTGACAAAGCAAGGTATACCACCAGGTCTACAAAAACATATGTGTGTGCTACCCTGTGTATGTACATGTATCTGTAAATATTTCTGTGTGTTACCAATTTACCTATATTAAGCTAAACATGAATTCATACTGCTGTCTCATACCATAATTCATCACTATATATTTATATGTAATTTCCAGTTCCAACAGTCAGAAACCTGACTTCTTCCACCTACCATCCACTTACTAAATTGTTCAGTTCTAGCATACATATAGCAGTATTAGAATTTTTAATCCAACCCCTATGGGAAACAACTTTATTAATAGAGTATAGTGTTCTTGTAGAGTTTATTTTGCCTTAAGGTTTACAAACTATTTATTTCCAAAGTTACTTTTCCTTCAGTCTTTTTCAGTGGGGTTGTTTCATACATTTGCAGTAAGTATAGTTACATTGTTTTGTCACACTCCACATTCCATGCTAGGATTATGAAGTCTCCTAAGTGATATTTTAAAAATTTGTATTCATTAAGGTTTACTTTTTGTGCTGTAAAGCTCAGTGGATTTTGATAACTACATCATGTCATATATCTGTAATAATAGTGTCATACAGATACTAAAAAAATAATTAAAAATCCCTTATGCTTCATTTATGCAACCCTGCCTCCCCAACCCACGTCCCTGGCAACCACTGATCTTTTTATAGTCACTACTATTTTATTTTCCAGAATTTCATATAATTGCAGTCATATAGTGTGTAATCTCTCAGACTGGTTCCTTTCACTTAGTAATATGCATTTTTATACTTTTGAATTTTACATTCAAGTTAATTTTACATTCAATTTGAATTAATATTAGTGACAGATGAAAGGTCTGTGTCTCTGGGATGTGATGTTCACATTTATCTATAGCCCTCCCCCGACTTCTGCTAAAGGAATGCTACAGGGGGTTGGAGTGTGAGGAAGTTCATTCCCGTAGCCAGAATAAACTTTAATCAAATCTTTTCCTCTAGAGAGTAGTCCTTTTTAATAGAGAATGTTCTGGACATATTTCACAATGTTCACTTTTGCCATCTCCCTGACGGAGCCGCAGAGAGCTGTTCTAGATCTTCAGTGTGAGAATCCAGTAGGGTTCCTACATTCAGTAATTTACCAAAATGACCATTTTAGGGTTTCTACCAGTTTGTAGTTCCAGTGACTTCTGCTCTAAGTAATCAAATGCTGGCTGTGACTCTCTGAATTTGCCTGTCCCTTATAAATTTCAGGGTGGTGATTTGCCTTTGCAACCTCAATTTATGATAGTCCAAGGAAAATAATTGATTTTGGTTTATTTCATGTTCCTTTTTTTAATAAGGACAGAAGAGAAGTCTTCTAAGGTTTTTACATGTCCAAATTGAAAAGGGTAGTCTCTTTTGACATAATGATTCTTTTTTGTCTTTTTATGTTTTCTTATGGAAATCTTATTTCTTTTTTAACATATAATACAATTCAATAATTCTCTCTTCTAATTTATCTAATCTTCCATTTAACTCCATCTTGCATGTTGTAGTTAGCTTTTGTTTTCCAGTTATAATATTTCCATCAATTCCTTATTTTTCTTGTTTTCTGATATCTTCATCTTGTCATTTAAAAATCTTAAACATATCAATCACATTTATTTGAAAGTTCATATATGGCAACTCCAATATCTGGATAACCTTTGGTCCCATCACTATCATATTTTTTCTATTTGTTTCTTATCAATTCTTGTTATTTTGACGTATCTTCACTGAATCCTAGACATTGAGTTTTTTACAAAAACAAAATGTTATCTGTATCTTGACTATGTTATCTTCCTTCAGAAATAATTTACTCCTGTTGCTTTGGGAGGAAGGTTAGGCACAGAAAGCGGTAACCAGTTAGGGACCGAGACTACTGGAGGACTTGCTGCAGTCTTTTATCATCACTACTTTGCTGCCAACTTTCCTGCACCCCTAAGGCCTCTTCCTGAAGATGCCTTAACAGTCAACTTTTCCCTCTTTATCATACATGGAATTCCTGTTCTTTGGCCTCAACGCATGACACTGTGAGAGGCTCCAAGAAATTTTTTTTTTTTGTCTCTGAGCACCTGTTTTAAAATTGACAAGAATCTCCTTCCTTCGTAAATACCCGGCGCAGGCTGGCAGCTCGAGGGTGGTGGGCAGTGACAACTGCTAGGCGGAGACGGTTGAATGAAGAAAGATCTAAGAAACAACCAGGACTGGCGGGAGATTGTTAACTGAAAGGAAGCTGCCCCACTACTGCAACCAAACCAGATGCCTTCTTTCACTTCACCAGACCAAAGAGATGACCTGGAGGCCTGTGTTTTAAGATTTTCAGACCTAGATTTAAAAGACACAAGTCTTATCAATCCCAGTAGCAGTCTCAAAGTAGAGTTAGATGTTAGTACAAAGAAGAAATACTCATTTGCAAAGAAAAAGTAGCTTTCAGGTGCATTTAAAAAGTTGTTGAAAAGGAGACTGACTTCCGGGAAGATGGCGGTGTGAGCAGGGCAGCAGAAATCTCTTCCCAACACTATATTTATCTACGAAAACAGAGAAAATACATCTATTCCTAAAAGAGAGACGAGAATACACAGGAAAGCGCACAGCGTGCAGCTACAACCGAGAGGACTCGGCACTCCAAGAGGCGGTCTTAAAGAGCCCAGCTGACATACGTGGCAACTATCAGTGACCAATTATATAGCCATGAAAAGACAGAGGAATATGGTTCAGACCAAAATCAACCAGACAACCCCAGAGAGGGAGTCTGAAGGGATGGAAATGCACAGCCTCCCTGAAAAAGAATTCAGAATAAAAGTCATAACCATGCTGATGGACCTACAGAGAAATGTGCAAGAGCTGAGGGAGGAAGTGAGGGAACTGAGGAAAGACAATACAGAAATCAGACAAGCGATCGACGGGCTTAACAGCAGAATGGATGAGATGCGAGAGACTGTTAATGGAATAGAAAACAGAGAACAGGAGTACAGAGCAGCTGAGGCAGAGAGAGATAAAAGGATTTCTAGGAATGAAAGAATATTAAGAGAACTGTGTGACCAATCCAAACGGAACAATATTCGCATTATAGGAGTACCAGAGGAAGAAGAGAGAGAAAAAGGGATAGAAAGTGTCTTTGAAGAAATAATTGCTGAAAACTTTCCCTCGCTGGGGAAGGAAGTAGTCTCGCAGTCCACCGAAGCTCATAGATCTCCCAACACAAGGGACCCAAGGAAGACAACACCAAGACACATAATTATTAAGATGGCAAGGATCAAAGATAAAGACAGGGTATTAAAGGCAGCTAGAGAGAGAAAAAAGATCACCTACAAAGGAAAACCCATCAGACTATCATCAGACTTCTCAACAGAAACCTTACAGGCCAGAAGAGAATGGCATGATATATTTAACGTTATGAAACAGAAGGGCCTCGAACCAAGAATATTGTATCCAGCACGATTATCATTTAAATATGATGGAGGGATTAAACAATTTCCAGATAAACAAAGTTGAGAGAGTTTGCCTCTCATAAACCACCACTACAGGATATCTTAAATGGACTGCTCTAGATGGAAGCACACCTAAGGCTAAAAAGATGTCACCAGAGAAAATAAAAATCATAGCAAAGAAAGCAGACCATCCAAATACTAACTAAAGGCAAAGAATAAAACACCTATTATAGAAAGAATGGAGGAGGAGGAATAAGAAGGGAGAGAAATAAAGAAACATCAGACTGTGTTTACAATAACTTAACAAGAAAGTTAAGTTAGATTGTTAGATAGTAAAGAAGCAACCCTTGAACCCTTGGTAACCACGAATCTAAAGCCAGCAATGGCAATAAGTACATACCTATCAATAATCACCCTAAATGTAAATGGACTGAATGCACCAATCAAAAGACACAGAGTAACAGAATGGATAAAAAAGCAAGACCCATCTATATGCTGCCTACAAGAAATCGAATTGGTAATCAAAAAACTACCCAAGAACAAAACCCCTGGGCCTGATGAATTCACCTCTGAATTCTATCAGACATATAGAGAAGAAATAACACCGATTCTCCTTAAAGTTTTCCAAAAAATAGAAGAGGAGGGAATACTTCCAAACTCATTCTATGAAGTCAGCATCACTCTAATACCAAAACCTGGAAAAGACCTCACCAAAAAAGAAAATTACAGACCAATATCCCTCATGAACGTAGATGCAAAAATACTCAAAAAAATATTAGCAAACCGAATTCAAAAATACATCAAGAGGATCATACACCATGATCAAGTGGGATTCATCCTAGGGATGCAAGGATGGTACAACATTCGAAAATCCATCAACATCATCCACCACATCAACAAAAAGAAGAACAAAAACCACATGATCATCTCCATAGATGCTGAAAAAGCATTTGACAAAATTCAGCATCCATTCCTGATTAAAACTCTCAACAAAATGGGTATAGACGGCAAGTACCTCAACATCATAAAGGCTATATATGACAAACCCACAGCTAACATCATACTTAACGGCGAGACGCTGAAAGCTTTTCGTCTAAGATCGGGAACAAGACAGGGATGCCCACTCTCTCCACTGTTATTCAACATAGTACTGGAGGTCCTAGCCACAGCAATCAGACAAAACAAAGACATACAAGGCATCCAGATTGGTAAAGAAGAAGTCAAATTGTCACTATTTGCAGATGACATGATACTGTACACAAAAAACCCTAAAGATTCCATTCCAAAACTACTAGAACTAATATCTGAATTCAGCAAAGCTGAAGGATACAAAATTAACACACAGAAATCTGTTGCTTTCCTATACACTAATGATGAACTAACAGAAAGAGAAATCAGAAAAACAATTCCATTCACAATTGCATCAAAAAGAATAAAATACCTAGGAATAAACCTAACGAAGAAAGTGAAAGACCTGTACCCTGAAAACTACAAGACACTCCTAAGAGAAATTAAAGAGGACACTAAAAAATGGAAATGCATCCCATGCTAGGAAGAATAAATATTGTCAAAATGGCTATACTACCTAAAGCAATCTACAGATTCAATGCAATCCCTATCAAACTACAACAGCTTTCTTCAATGAACTGGAACAAATAATTCTAAAATTCATATGGCACCACAAAAGACCCCGAATAGCCAAATCAATCCTGAGAAGGAGGAATAAAACAGGGGGAATTACACTCCCTGACTTCACGCTCTACTACAAAGCCACAGTAATCAAGACAATTTGGTATTGGCACAAAAACAGACCCACAGACCAGTGGAACAGAATAGAAAATCCAAACATTAACCCAAACATATACAGTCAATTAATATTTGATAAAAGTGCCTTGGATATACAATGGGAGATGACAGCCTCTTCAGCAGCTGGTGTTGGAAAAACTGGACAGCTACATGTAAGAGAATGAAACTGGACTACTGTCTAGCCCCATGCACAAAGGTAAACTCAAGGTGGATCAAAGACTTGAATGTAAGTCATGAAACCATAAAACTCTCAGAAAAAAAAATAGGCAAAAATCTCTTGGACATAAACATGAGCAACTTCTTCATGAACATATCTCCCCGGGCAAGGGAAACAAAAGCAAAAATGAACAAGTGGGACTATATCAAGCTGCAAAGCTTCTGTACAGCAAAGGACACCATCAGTAGAACAAAAAGACATCCTAGAGTATGAGAGAATATATTCATAAAAAACGTATCTGATGAAGGGTTGACATCCAAAATATATAAAGAACTCATGCACCTTAACAAACAGAAAGCAAATAATCCAATTAAGAAATGGGCAGAGGACATGAATAGACACTTCTCCAAAGAAGAAATTCAGATGGCCAACAGGCACATGAAAAGATGCTCCACATCGCTAATCATCAGAGAAATGCAGATTAAAACCACAATGAGATATCACCTCACACCAGTGAGGATGGCCAACATCCAAAACACAAACAACAACAAATGTTGGCGAGGATGTGGAGAAAAGGGAACCCTCCTACACTGCTAGTGGGACTGCAAATTAGTTCAACCATTGTGGAAAGCAGTATGGAGGTTCCTCAATAAAACTCAAAATAGAAATACCATTTGACCCAGGAATTCCACTCCTAGGAATTTACCCTAAGAATGCAGCAGCCCAATTTGAAAAAGACAGATGCACCCCTATGTTTATTGCAGCACTATTTACAATAGCCAAGAAATGGAAGCAACCTAAGTGTCCAACAGTAGATGAATGGATAAAGAAGAAGTGGTACATATACACAATGGAATATTATTCAGCCATAAGAAGAAAACAAATCCTACCATTTGCAACAACATGGATGGAGCTAGAGGGTATTATGCTCAGTGAAATAAGCCAAGCCGAAAAAGACAAGTATCAAATGATTTCACTCATATGTAGAGTATAAGAACAAAGAAAAAATACTGAAGGAACAAAACAGCAGCAGACTCACAGAACCCAAGAACGGACTAATAGTTACCAAAGGGAAAGGGACTGGGGAAAATGGGCGGGAAGGGAGGGATAAGAGGGAAAAAGGGGCATTACGATTAGCAGATATAATGTTGGGGGGGCACGGGGAGGGCAGTACAACTCAGAGAAGACAAGTAGTGATTCTATAGCATCTCACTACGCTGATGGACAGTGACTGTAATGGGGTTGGTGGGGGGGACCTGATGAAGGGGTAGTTTAATAATCGTAATATTGCACATGTAATTGTAAATTAATGATAATAAAATAAATTATATTAAAAAAATTTGACAAGAACCTCAAGGGAAAAGGCAGAATCTGTCCAGGCTTCTATTCTTTCTGCGTTCTTGGTAACTCACATCTTTGCTGTCTTCTGAGCTTCACTCAGGCAATTTTGATCATTTTTTTCTAATATAGATTTTCTAGTTGTCCTTACTGGAATTAGATAAGCTATTCTTCCATTGCCAGGAGTAGAAATTCTGTAGTAATTATCTGTACAAACTGTGTCCAACAGTTTTATTCAGTAAATAATATACACAAATAATGAAATGGAGTCAAAATAATCAATTTGAAAACAGAAATTTATACACTATAAATATCAATGGGGAAAAAATTGTTTAAAATGTCATCAAGTCTTGAGATCTACAAATGCCAAAGTGAAAAAGTGTCCGTAAACTTTATTGACAACACCTATATTGTTAAAGTGGAAGTTACATAAAAACTGGGATGCTATTGTAGCATCACAAAAATATTTTTAGAGGCCTTGGGTGTGACTTTTAAAATTCACCTCACTTTTTTTTAACTTGTACATTTTCACTTTTCTAGGACAGATCATTTGATTTCAAAGCAACTATAGTCCCTTCTTTTAAATTTCTCCTAAAAATAATAATTGCAGGAAATTCTGAGAATATATAACCAAAGTGTTCAGAAAATGAGGGAAATTAGACTTCTTTAATATAAATATTTGCACATGACATATTTTTATATTGTTCGAAAGTTGTATAATTTAAGCCATTAGGCTTGTGACCATATATGTGAGAGAATATAATCTCATCTCTAATTTTCAGCCAATGCAAATGATAAATATAATGTGAATACCAAACAATCACTACTATAAATATCAGAGCTGCCATCTAACATCTTGGAGCCTTTTTTCCTACTGTTCTAATGATGGCGTGCATTTCTTTTTGATAACAAAGTAAGTTTTTCTTGGCTAAAGTCTAAATAGTACAACACAAAATGAGTGTAGATACCTTGTTAGTACTGACATAGGGTATAGTTTTTATTGCATATGAAAAATGTTGACTATACATCGATTTCTTTCACTTCCTCTATTTATTTTTTTCACCTTTAACAAATCCCTCAGCCCTTTATCTACCATTCTTAATGATAGTAATTTGTTTTTTGATGCTTTAAGCAAAGGTAGAACTGGTTAGGATTATTCATGGTCTTTTTCTTTGACTATCCAACTGACAAGACTCTCATTTTTTAGTTTCAGCTGTACAGCATAGTGATATTATGTTTATATACATTAGGAAATGGTCACCACAATAAGCTAACAAAAGTCTTTATCACAGGGGGCCGATATTAGAATAATACCTCAAATTGCTTTTCATGATGCCAAATGTATTTTTTCTAATTTGCAGCAGTTTTCATTCGTTATTACCAATTAACAATTTTCCACTCATATTTACACATGACTTTTATCCTCTCTCACTTATTTTAATTATACATTAAACATAAAAGTCAACTTTGTATACAATGCAAGGTTTTTCTACTTCCAGTTATCATTTATCTTCCTACCCTGTTAGTTACAGTTCATTGTAAAACCAGAAATATGAATCATTATGTTACTTAAAAGAATGTAGTATACATAATTTTAAAAATAAGTGTTTTAAATAACTTACAATGAAGCTATAGATAAAACATAAAATACCAATTCATAGAGACAGAAAGAAGAACAGGTGGTTATCAGAGACTGAGGGTAGAGAGGAATGGCAGTTACTTTTAATGGGTACAGAGTTTCTGTTTGGGATGATGAAAAAATTCTGGAATGATTTCACAACATTTTATGTACTTAATACCCATAAATTTTAAGCTTTAAAATGGTTAAAATTGTAAATTTTATGTTATGGTTAACAATCAAAAAGCAAAACATTGGGGAGAGAAAACTGAAAAAAACACATGCCATAGTGAAATTAAAATCCATTAATTAAACATCAAAATGGGGAGAGAGAAGGGCAATAAAATGTTAAGTTCACTTTACTATTTGTTAAAAAACAAAGTCAGAGAATTTAATTCTGAGATTTTTTGCAGCAAAACACAAGAATGAAATGCAATGTACTATAGGATTTTAATTATCTAACAAAAAAGTATACTTCTTTAATGATCGGCTTGTTTTTTTTTCCAGCTCTGAATTCTGAGAGAAATCTATTTCGTATTCTGGACATCAAACTATATATAGAAATGATCCATATCAGCTACTTTGTTTACCAACACACACTGAAATTTTATGAATATGACTGTTTCTGAATTAACCTTCAATAAAGATTGAACAAGTGATGTTATCATAATCCCATTTGGGTAATAATGGAAATTAGAAGCTGATATATACTATCCATGATTGTAGTTTTGCAATGATTTAATATTGAGATATGACAATGCTTGTCTAAATAATGACATCATTTATTTATGCTGATTTTTGAGAATAGAGATGATGACAATTCAAACCTGAGGTGGCAAAGGATACCTGATGGACAGATGTTATGTTTCTTTAAATAACAAAATATATATTAGATAAACAGGAGGAAAATATCATTTTAAAAATATTCCAGTTTATGAGTATTAAAGCCGTTGTCATTTCATTAAGAGAACACAGTACCCCCATACAGAGGTGAGTTGCAGCGACAGGCATGGAAATGAACAATTTTTTTCTAAAAAGTTTGCTCCAGGAGTATGATGTGTTTTCTTACAATCATGATGATCCCCAAATCCTACATTTAACTTAATCTAGTACACAGTGGGTTCATTTAGACCTTTGGAAAATAGAATACCCCTAATTTTCATGAAAATTTTCCCCAAATCCTGACCGGCCTTAGGTATAATTACTCTGTAAATAAAATACCCTAGGCAATCATCCTCTCACAGATAACAGACTCCAACATTTTTGTCATTTACATCTTTTACTTGGTCATCAGTATTGAAAAAGTTTGATAGTATAGGCAGAATTATTGTAATGGTAAAGTTTTTGCAACCATAAACATACTAACAAGATCTGCTCATCCTCGTTTATTCTGTTATGTTGATAATTTACAAGCAATTGGTGCCATTCTAGTATACTGTCAATAGATAAAGGCCTATGGCAATTTTCTCATAAATATTTATTTGAACACTACCTGTTGTGTTTTACCTGCAAGAATTAAATAATTGGTAAGTCCTTGCATTTTTAACTCACTGGAGTACTTTTAACGTGAAATGACCTTTGACATAGATTTCCAAGTCCTCTGAACTTATTTTAAAAATAACTAAAAGGATTAATGAGTTCTAGTAGCTTTTACTGAGCAGATTGTTGCTGGTTGTAGAGATCTTTTCAAAATAATTAAAACAAATTATGGTCTTACAAGGAAATAATGGGGCAATAAAAACAAAATAAAGGACTGTCTTAAAGGAAAAATAATTTCTCATTTTGATGAGTACTGTATATTAGATCATTGGGCTAAGAAATGAAGCATCTGTACTTAAAATATTCTACTTACTCTTATTTCACTAATTTCCATTGAAAGCACATTTCTGATAAATTTTGAATCACATTGACTATAGCTTGCAATCATATTGCTTTCTTATTTAAAACACTTTCACATACTCCTTCTCATTGCATCCTCTATTCACTAGTAATGTGCTAACGCAATAAATGTGGCTATGGCACATAGTCACATTACTTTAATTATTTGAACTATTAAAAAAGACATTTTAAAAATTACTCAAAATAGCAGTAGTTGTATTGAAAAATAGCAGTTTCAATACACAAAAAGTTAATACCAGGTCACATGCTTGACAATTTTTCTACGTATAACAGTTGCTGTGATACAGCAATAAAGAGAATGTCAGAAAGTTCACATTCTGTTGACAACATTATAGAGATTTACAAGGACAAATTGACATAGTTTAACCAAGACTAATATAAATGAGTGTGTTTCATAGTTTTCTTAAATAACTTCTGAAAACTGATTTTTTCTGATTAATCAATATCATATTTGTTTTGCAAAGCACACTAAAAAACACACAAAGCTAAATGTTTGTGAATATTTGACTGGTCTTTATCCTTATATATTTGATTCAACCAGTTCAGCAATATACTTACCTAGTTGTGCTTGTTTTTAAGCTGTTCACATTGGTTGTTCTTTTTATACAATTACCTAATATATACAATGTAATATATGTTATATAATATAGTTATATATTACATATCAATGATTATGGTATATAATATATACTATTTAATATAACATATCAATATATAATTAAATTTAATGTGTATTAAAAATTTTAATACAAAAATGTTTTTTCAGTGTAAATATGATTATTTTTACACTGAAACTACATTAGATTATTTCTGAAAATGCAAACTGAGTAAGGTCACATTCTCACAAAGAAAGCTGAGACATTATCCTGCGTCTTTTTATTTCTAGTCCCAACTTTGTCATAGTAAATTGTACTGTTACTTCCTCCCTATAATTGAGAGCAGGATGGCTGATCTACTTGTTTTTCATGAAATTGAATAAACTTCTAATATGTAATGTTTTGGCTGTTCTCACAGTTTTTCTCATCAGACCTCTTTCACAATTTTGCTAAAAGACATCTTGTATAATCAGTCAGCAAATTTTGTGATATATGTCAAGTGGGAAGTAAATTGAATTGTTTCACTTAAACACAGATCTATATATTTGTATATAGTGTTCATATGTGTGTAAATATTGTCCACCTATATGTTTTATATAATACAATTTGCCAATATATGGTAGCGATAATAATAGATACATTGAATGTTAAGAAGGAAAATAGTTGTGATTTGCTGTTTTCATGGAAAGTTGCCTAATATTTGGGGTGAAAATATAATTTAACCTTTAGTCACATCCAGAGTTTAAATTTCACACATTTATGATAAATTAAGATGGTAATTTAGATGAAAATTTAAAGTGCAATTTATATACATTTTATGTACTTTCTGTGCATCAGCATTTTGCTGGTTGTTTGGATTACAGATCACTAGTACATGGATCCCAACCTTCAAGTGCTGATATTGTGCAGAAGATAAACATGTAAGGTTATAATAGCACATACAATATGTTAAAATAATGAAAGATGGCATAATGTGCTTACGGTAGCACTTTGCATAAGCTATGGGAAACTTTACTCAGTTAGTAGCAAGGTTTTTGATTGTTTCCTTTTGCTCTTAACTATGTCTCATTTTCAGATATACTAAAATGCAAGTAACTTGTGTAATTGAGGAAAATAAGAATTGTATTAAAAAATGAAAATTTATTTTAATGTATACATTTTTACTATAGAAGAATAAAATTCTATGAAATTAAGTCTACAATCAGCAAGTTAAACTTGCTGTATTTATGTTAAATAACTTTGTTCACCTATTTAATATTAAGTTAGTTTTATTTCAGAAATGATGGCCTTCAAGGAATTTAAAAATTTTAATAGCTCAAAAAAGCTAAGGATCAAAAAAAAGTTAAGGAAAATTTCATATAACAAGTTATATTCTCTATCTAACATGATCACAATAGCATATATATTACCATGCACCTTAAGTAGATAATCATACATCTTCATCTTTTCCTGGCTGACATATGCAAATTAATATTTTACATAGAGTAAAACATAAGTTTAAGACAATTAGGTTAGGTGTTCAATAGTATTTTTAATACATCAGAAAGGTCTTACTCAACTCTAAATTGTTTTTCCTCCACATTCACTAACAAATAACTTCCTTAAAAGCTCACTAATAAACAATGTAACAGACTTCATTTAGTCCTTAAGTATGGAGAAAGGTCTTGAGCAAATTTGGCTGTACTTTATTACCTTGCTTTTCCGAAACTCACCTCACCCTTGGTTTTTGTTGACAGTATAGTCTTTCAATTCTATTTCTTTAACAGCTGTTTTTCTTCGTGAATCTTCCACTCTGCTTTAAGGTCTCCCATTTCCAGCCCATGCATTCTTCCACATGTCATTCCATTTCATGTTACTAGACACAATCCACATGCTGATGACTACATTCCATAGCTAACTCACAGCATGAGAGGTTGGGAAGAGATGATGAAGAGAAAATGTTTAAGTCTCTGGTTCCAGGTCTTCTTTCTGCCCTTAACTGGCCTTTCACATATTTTGTTTGGTGAGTAAAATATTATCTCTTTGCAATTGAGAAATCATGAATAGTTTCTTTTTCATGAAAAGAAATAGTGCTCTAAAATAGTAAAAGGTCCTAAATAATAAAGCTGTTTTTTGAAAATCTAGAGAACATTGCCTGTCTTCCCAAAAAATCCTCTGTGCACACATAAAAATACTGTTATATAATTTTGCAACCACTGACTCCCGAATTAAGTTCTGTCAAATTAAAACCTATCCTTCATACCAATCCTAAAAAGAAATATAATACATACATTTGGTGATTCCATAGAGGCTAGGCCACTTATTAAACAATGTTTATGAAGCTTCTATTTGGTACTTAATTGACTATACTAGTAATAATGCAATGATTGACATGAAGTTATAAATAAGTAAAAAATTTCTGCTAGCATTCCCAGGGACAGATTGATTGTCTTTCCCAAAAATTATATTGGTATTTCCATTGCTGAAATATTAAGCGTTGGTTTCCAGGTGTCACTACAAACAGAAACATATTCCTCCTGCCATAAAGCGTTTTGCATTCTCCTTCAGTGCATTAGTTTATGTACTTGGAGCTGACTTTCTTCCCAAAACCAATGCAACCCATCTGCTAAGTTTAGATAGAAAGTGAGCTGTAATATCCCAAAGTCATAGCTACCATCCTACAATGACTATCGGAAAAAGGAAAACTTCTCATAAATCAATTTATAGCATTATGTGCATGCATTGAACTTTGAGCATGTGTATGTATAAAGACTTAGGTCATTGTCAATGTCCCTAAGGTAGGAAGGAGATACCACAGCATAGAGCAGAACTAGTAGAAATAGGAAAAATAAATGGGAAAGATGTATATGGGTGTGTGTGTGTGTATGTGAATTTGCCTAGAACTATTTTTTTTATCTTTACTATGGAGATATCATATTATTTCTCACTGGGGACACCAGATACTTGTACTAGAGAATAAACTCCATATTCTAAAATATACAAATGTAGATTGAGTAAGCCTTATTAGATTTTATGACAGAATATAAGTAATCATGGACAACACATCCTTTTATTTTCTTAACAAGTTTAAAAATCCAACTCTAGTTATTGCTATGTCTCTGAGCCTAGCCAATTCAAATTATTAAACTGATAGTACCTTGAATAAGAAAAATCAGGTAAATTATTCTATTTTCTATTTTAAAAGAAATTTTTGTATGTGTATTAACTAGTGTTCTGAAAGTACAGACATACACAAAATTGAATATTTTGATAACTGTTCTAGAGAAGGGGACTCTAAATTGTTTTTACATCTGTTTTATCAAGACATACATCAGCCTAAAAAAAATACTATACATCAAATGTTGACGCATTCAAAGTATTACCCCTCTCCCCCCGCCAAAAAAAAGCAGAGCTAAATAGATGGTATATCTTAGCTGATTTTCAACACAAAAGCAATAAAAAAGATGTGCACAGTAATATCACCCTCACTCCGTGTATGGAAACATTGAAGATATTTTAAAGGGGGCTTGGCTTTGAGCAATTTAATAAGCTTGCTCAGAGCTTTAATTAGCTGGAGATCCAAGTCGGAGCTGACAGCTAGCAGACTGCTTTTTCTTGAGTTAAAGTCAAACTAATTAAATTCCAGAAGGAAAACATTTTCCTTCTAGCACCCTTAATCAGTCATCCTTGCTTAGTAAAAAGAAATAAATATAGAGTCTAGTGACCTGACAATAATATAAACAGGAAAATTTGTTGCTGTGAAATAATGAAAAATTATTCAAAAAGGACATTTTAAATTTCTCAGCCAACCATCATAAGACATATACAATTTTGCTTAAAAAGAATTCTTTTTAGATCATGAATAACTCAAGAAATTCAAGGCTTTTTATTAAAATTCTAGCATAATATTGGTGTTTTGCTGGATATGTCCTGTATATATAAATTTAATGTATATATCATATATAGCTATTAATTAATATGTCCTTAAGCATTGAACTTAGCATTAACACATACACAAACACCAGTTTTTCTGAATTTCTTTTAAAACTAGTATTGAGAAAATGTCTTACATTCAAACTAGTTACAATATCCATGGAATATAACAAAGATTCAAAAAATTATATGTAATTATCCTATTATATCCCAAGTAAAATTTTCTTAGTAAAGGTGAATTTCTCAACTAGTTGCCTGAAGAATCACATTTTTATAAGAAGGAAATACTATATTACTTAACACTTGTAGTTATGCAAATAAAGCTCCACTATCAAGATTGAAAACGATTATTTTGCTGTGAGATATCTTTGGCGATTATTAACTTCCTATTCTCATGTTTTCTTTTTAAAGAAATGCAAATGCCCTTCTGGAATTCTGCTCTTCTAAGTACTGCTGAGCTGGAAGCAGGATCTTGGATCCCACCACTATAGCCACAGTTGGGCCAAAAAGATTTGCTATCTAGGCAATCAGGATTTGTAAGTCACACATTTTAGTTGTGAACTTGAACTAGAAAATTGATATAAAACTTGAGCTATGAAGGTCACAATGAGTTATTGCAAAGGAAAATAAATCACAGACAGCAAAAACTGCTAGGCAGAGGAATAGAGGAATGGTGCATCAAATAGAAATTAAAGTGGCAATGAGAGGTGAGGTTAAGAGAAAGAGAAAGAGAGTAACATTTTAATCACTATTTTTTGCAATTCTGTATGTAGACTGTTAACTGCCTTCCCTGACTTCTATTGTTTTATTTTTTATTTTTTGGTTTCTGTTCCATGCACTCTATGTCATCTAGCTATATCATCTGTCATCTAGCTTCAATCTAATTATACATATCTTGGTTTTTACATCCATCTAACTTTTGCTATGTTCAGAAAAAAATTTAAGAATGTCTAGACAATGCTTTTACTGTTGTTTTCACTCTAGTCAGACTAAATGTTCTTTTAAATATTTGTTTCCCCAATGGTCACTAATCTTGAGTATTTGGAAATAAACAATCATTAAGTTCTACCATATACCAGAATTGATATAAAAACTGGAAATACAATGAATGGCAAATAAGACATTCTCTGCCTTTCTCAGTCTGGACCCTCCCCGTCCCGTCATAGTAGAGTTTAACATGACTGGAATGCAAATAGGTTATTTGCAAGATGATTCCAAAAGTAGAATAAGAAGTGAGAAGAATGATACGGGTAATAAAGAAAGCAAAAGTAATGATTCACTATTGAAATATTGAAATAATTGCTCTGAATAGTTAGGAATAAAGTTTTCTGGGATCTTAAAGAAATGTATAGAGTTGTTTTCCACCTTGTCTTTCCAAAATACAAGAGCCTGGGGCATTCATCCACCAGTTCCTTTTGACCATTGATTGAGGTTTAAACCCAGCAGTTGTTAATTTACCCCATCAGTTCTGGACTTCTCTTGGGTGTTACATGAATGGTATTTTGTGGGTTTTGGAAAGGACCTGGAAAAACTTGGAAAAGTCCACAGTGTTTCATTTTGGAACAACCTGAGGTTACAGGATCAACTGCAGCTCTAGCTAAAATCATCCTAAGCTGAAAGGATGTGTGATTGGCAGAACAAAAGTGTCTGCCACAGTCCATCCATAAATCTCAGACATAGGGCCTTCAAGATTCAGGAATGTCTCAAAGACGAACTTAAATATGGTTATTGGAACAAAATACAATTCCTGTTATTGTAACTTGTCTCAGAGCTCTAATTGATTTTCATAATTTCTTTCTTGAATTTCATTTAATTTTTCCAGCACTTCATCTAGCCTAAACTATCCAGTCCAAGGTCTTACCTAGTCCATGAAAGATCATTATTAATCACCAGGCAAAGAAGAACAGAGACAATTTGATGAAATCACTGAGTCTAGACCTACTCATCCTAGTTCCCTTTTAGTAGTAGCAACACTAGCTCCACATCTTCAATCAGCCTTTCCTTTCTTGGTCTGCTGGTCCATCAGTACCAGGTAGAAGTTAGTTAGTTAGTTAATGCATAGCTTCCTGTTCACTGGAGCTCTCTATGTCTTTATAGGCATCCCTGAAGACTGTCATCTGTCTCAGGGCCATTAATCCACTAGGACCTATGGTTCTGTGAATGAGAAGCACAAACAATAAGTGGGTCACTGAGAGTGATGAGGTGAAGGGATAACCCTATTTCAGCCCATTTAACCATATCTGTGCATTCTAGATATTAGAAACACAACATCATATATTCATTATTCCATGTATGAACTGTATCCTGAGGACAGTGCCCTTCTCTCTCAGGGTATCATAAACTGGGACTTCAGCTGAGTCTTTCAGAGACTATTCTTCTATTCTATTAGGATGGCTGCTTCTGAAAGGATGTACAGAAGCAGTGGGTCTGGAGGTCATGCACAGCTTCAGCTTTGCATCTCCCATGTCATAAAATGTGTCCTTTAGGTGGTGATACTATCATATGGAATCCCATTAATGTAAGTGAGACATTCTGTAGGCCTTAAGTAGTGATTCTGACAGAGAAATTTTAGGCAGAAAACCACATCTACAGCAAGTGTCAATTTTAATAAAGGTGAATCCTTGAATCCTCCAGGGTTGAAGGAGAAAGATGTAATTAACTTTCTACTAAATCACAGGCTGGTCTTTCCACAAGATGGTATCATATGAAGAAATTGGCATCATTCATTGCTACTCACAAGATGAACACTCACAACAGTAGTAGTTCAGTCAGTCTTGGTGTCTGTAAAGCCATTTTGTGGAACACTTTCATGGCCTCTATTCTTACTACCATGTAGTCCATTTGTACCCCCTCAGAAAGCACCATCATCCCTAAAAACAGAGGTTAACCGAGGGCCTCTGAGAAATTCATCTTATCTACCTGGTTGTTGAGCGCTTCTCTAGGGGATGCTGTCTGGTGGGGCTTAATAGTGAGACAAAAAGATTCATAGACTTCTTAATTCCATGGGTCTTATTTTTTTACTCAGAACCCTTTGTGTATGGTCTAGTTATGTGCCTTTTAGATGCCTGATCAACCATCCAAGCCATTTATTATTGCCCTTGAATTTGTATATTTTCTTATCTCAGACTAATTTCTCCTACATACAAAGGGCTGTGTCTCTGTCCATTTGAATGATTCCCACTCATCATTGTCCTTTAGGAATACCACTGAGTGAGACTCTAGTGTGGCCATATTTCATTTTTAGCACACATCTACATTTTAAGCAAATACATCTCTAAACCAGTACTATTTTCTTTTTCTCTCCCTGCCAACTAGTCATATGAAACTTTCCACCAGGCAAAAAGCACTAAGTTGAAGAAGAGTCATTGATACAACAGAGGTAAGAAAAATGGATGTCTGGATCCACTTATTTGTACTTTTTGGAATTGGTTGGACCAGTGCCAAATAGACTTCTACCATTGTATGGTGGTATTTTTCTGCATCCATTAAGCCTTATGATTTATTGGTTCTAAAAATATCCAACTTAAGAAAGCCACTCAATTGCATAATCAATTAATGTCCTCTAGCCAGGTACTTAGTTTCTAATGGGTCCTCAGAGCATACCAGAAATTGTTATTTAAATAATTCGTAGTTCTTTGGAACAGAAGGTGTGTTCTGTTTGCAAAATTCTGGGAATCAGATCTGTGACTTTCCTGTTAAGGATTACTGAAGACTTCACAAAGGACTTTCGGTTTTTATGGATTCCTCTAGGAACTTTGGATCTTCTAGGTCATATACCCTAGAGCAGAAGCAGCAGGGAAGCTTACATCATAGTCTGAAACAACAATGAAGTTCTCTTTTATTTTGGAGCTCCCTCAGTCTTGTAACTTTTCTAGTCATCCAGTAAAGGACTTGGAAGAATATTGTGCAATGTGCTTTGTGCTGTCTCCAAAACTCAAAGAGGCTCACTGAGCTTTGTATTCTATTGTTTTTACTTGTTGTTTCCAGGTGTATAGTATTCATTTTTAACTAATTGCAACCTGTTTTCAAAGGATATTATGCCACTTCACATATAGTATAAGCACCATACAGTAATTTCTTTTCCTTTCTCTCTTGTGATCTTTATGCAATTATTGTCACATATTTTTCTTACACACCAAAATCTAATGCATTATTATTTTTGCTTAAAAAATCAGTTTTCTTTTAAAAAGATTTGAATATTAAGGAAAATATCATATATTTACCCACACAGTTACCATTTGTTTTTCTTTTATATGGACACATATTCCTTTCTTAGACATATTCCTTCTGCCTGAAAAAATTTCAACTTTTCAGAGAGTCTGCTGGTGATGAATATTTCCAGCTTTTTTAATGCCTGAAAATGTCTTTACTTTGTCTTTACATTTAGAAGATATTTCACTGCATGTAGAATTCTATTTGAATTTTTTTTCTGTACTTTAAAATTCTTATGCCATTAAAATGTTATTGCAATGTTTCCAAGAAGAAACCTATTGCCATCCTGATCTTTTCCTCTGTACATTTCCTCTGGCTCTATTAAAGATTTTTTCTTTATTACTGATTATGAGCTTTGTGGTTCTAATGTGCCTGTATATTTTTTCATGTTTCTTGTGCTTGGGTTTTATTGAGTTTCTTAAATCTGTGGGTTTTTATCAAGTTTGGAAAAAATAAGTTGCTGCTTATTCAAAATTTTTTTTTCTCTCCTCTCTCCTTTCTTGCAGGAACTGTAATATAAATGCATTAGACCTCTTGAAGTAGTCTCAGAAGTCACTGATGAATTATTCTTTTTTTTATTATTCACTTTTCCTCTCTGTATTTCATGTTGGATAGTTTATTTTGGTACCCAAAACTCTCTCTTTTCTTCTGCAGTGCCTACGTGATATAAATCCCATAGTGTATAATTTTTATCCCACACACTATATTTTTTATCTCTTAAAAGTTTTTTTTTTTTTACATATCACAAGTCTCTGCTTTACTGTTTGAACACATTGAAAAGAATTGTAATAACTGTTTGTGAATCCCCGAGCAAAATAGCTCTAAAACCAAAATCAGTCAAAGGGAGATATAAAGTTAAGAAACCCGTTTATTTCTTACAAGCAGTCGTCCGGTCTCTCTCTTGACCAGGCTGCAGCAGAAGAGAACTCCACCCAACCTCTCCCTCCTGTCCAGATAAACCCTTGTACACCACTGTAACTACCTGTTGATATGTAGATGAACCATTCTCTCCACCCCTTGGAAACACCTACTGATATGCAGATTCACTAAAGACAGGAGAGAGATTCTGAAAATATTGCAATTTTACCCACACTGTTTTACTATCCTTCTTTGTTAATTTTAACATTTTATATCAGTGTCAGTTGAGTTACTTTTGATTGATTGACTCTTCATATGGACTTTTTAATCCCACCTCTTTTCATGCCTGGCAATCTTTGATTAGATGGTAGACACTTTCTCTTTACCTTGGTTTCTGAACTTTTTTTATTCTTATACACCTTCATGAGCTTTGTTTTATGTTGCGGTTAATTACTTGGAAACATTTTCATTCTTTGGATATATGTAACCTAAATTTTGTTAGTTGGGACCAGAACAGTGCTTAGTCTCTGGATAATTATTCTTCACTAATGCGGCAACACTGCCTTGAATACTTTACTAAATTTTGTGAATGATAAGATGTTCTAAGCTAGCTTATGGGAACAGGCACTGTTCACCTAATCCATTTGGTGGTTCATTTCTTGGCCTGAGGTAGTTTCCTTATATGTATGCGCTGGTCAGCACTTTGCTGTTAATCAGGAAGACACTCTTCGGGTCTTTGGGCTTCCCTCTGTGGGCAGCTCTGTCTTCTCTGGTATTCAATCCTAGAAACTCCAGCTTCTGTGGACTCTCCAGACTCTCATCTCAGGAAGTCTGCTGGGCTCTACCTCAGTTGCACTCTTCCCTGTGTCATGGTTTGCAAACTCCCTGGATGCATTTACTGCTACTTTATCTTAAAGTACAATTTATGGTGGCACTTCCAAAGGAATCTTTCTTCCTAAAATTTTAGCCTAAACTGTATGTTGGACATATGGATTTGTTAATAATGAATTGTCTCATAATCAGCTGACTCAGTTTTATACAGATTTATATTCTTACACTATAATTTCTGCCCCTCTTCTCAGCTTGATATCCTATAATTCTCCCAATCTTTTCACAAATTAACTCCCTCTCAAATTAATATTCTCAGTACTCACCACTACTACCAATAGCCTAATCATATTTGTCTTCTAATTATGCAAGTGCTTATATATAATTTTTTCATTATCTCACTTTCTCAGATAAAAATATGATGAAGGATAAAAATAATGTGTTCCACAATATTAATGTAATTCTCTCCTCAAATCAGTATATGGTGGGTCAAATAACAGTTACAATTAAAGATTAAGGATAATTGCACCAATGCTTTGTCTGAAAGTGTTATTTCTTGTTTACTATAAACTATACACATATAAATTATCTCTTTTGAGTTCTCTTTTACTTTGTTTTCCATTTTATTTGTTTATTTATTTTGGTACTCCTTTGCCTAGACTTTTATCCACTTACCCCACTGCCTTTAATTTATTTTGCTCTTCTCTGTTCAATGACATCTTAATTAATAGGCTTTAATTGTTTAAAGGAATTCACCCAAACATGAATGATGAGATTCATTTAAGGTACCTAGCATTTCTGGTACCAGTTTTTTCAAGTAATTAGAATTTCCTACCCTTTTTCTTTAGTTCATATTATTGTCCAAACTTTCTAATCTAGATTTTTAAAACTGGAGTAGAATTCTATACTCTATGCACCCTCTAATATAATTATTTATTTTTATTATTTATGAAAAATTCATCATATCATTATGTCTTCCTTCATACAGTGAGGAAACATGACATTTTTTGTGTTATGTGCTTTCAGGGCTATTTTAAAGTAGATAATTTCTACTAATTTCCAATTATTACTTTTCTCAGTTGCTCTAATTCCTACTTCATCAATAACATTGTTGTAGTCTCTATTTTGGGAATTTTTTAACAGTAGCCTAGCATAGTGTAGTAGTTTCTAGATTGTAATTATGCAAACGTTTTATTGGGGTGCAAGACGGAAGTATTGAATATCTCATGACTATTTTTATTTGAAATTAAACAAATTCATATTTTGCCACTTTGTGATTGTTAATTTGATGTGTCAACTTGACTGCATCACAGGATGTCCCAGACATTTGGCCAGACATTATTCTGGGTGTGTCTGTGAGAGTGATTCTAGAAGAGATTAAAATTTGAATCCTAGCCTGAGTAAAGCAGTAAAACAGCCTAAGTAAAGCCATCCCTAATGTGGGAGTCCCATCCAATCAACAGAAGATATAAATAAAGCAAAAAGGCTAAGTAACAGGCAACTCCTCCTGCCTGATAGGTGAGCCATGACATTGGTCTGTTATGGCCTTCAGACTTAGATTGAAGCATCTTTCTTCTTGGACCATAGGCTTGCCAGCTTTCAGACAGGAATTTATATCTTAACTCTCTTGGTTTTCAGGCCTTCAGACTCAGATATCAACAATCCTCTTTATTCAGCTTGCTGATAAGATATTGGAACTTCTTAGCTCCATAATTGCATACCTTTTTATATTTATATGCTTTTTATATATTTATATAGTTTATATATATATCATATATCTGCATATATAATATAATCTGTCTCTCTCTTTCTCTTCATATATATAGGAAGAGAGAGATTGAGAGAGACATACATCCTATTGGTCATGTTATCAGGAGAACTATGACTAATACCCATTTTGTTACCTAGGATGTTTCTGGAAGAACAGAATTTCAAGGATGAGCTTTCTGAATTGCTTCTGGGGTTTCCAGAATTGGCCCTCTAATCAGCTTAGATCTAAAGATGCTAATGACTCTATTTACAGCAGTGAATGGAGCACTGGTAGTTTATGACATCATCTGGCAATAGAAATACATAAAATATCACCATTGGATATTCCTAACCAACCAGGATCTGAGTGAGTGAATACATGATGCTCTTGAACATTTCTGGCAAACTAATAAATATATTAAGATTGATTTCTCCTACTGTCTCTGTCAAAGCAGAGAAAAAAAAGGGTGAGCTCAGGGGTTTGAATTCCCATCTTTTATCCCACATTAATGACCTGCAATCTTCTATGTGTGACCTCAAGGACACCCTTGTCTCTTGTAGCCAAAGGTCTAAGATTGCTGAAAATCCAATCTCATTCTGTGACTGACTGAACTGCAAAGCAAGTTGAATCCCGGACTAGCATGTCTACTATTAAAGTGAGGACATTGATTGGGAAGGAATTGGATCTTGAAATTGGGAATAGGGACATGTGGGAAGACCCTGCTGAAGGCTGGAGACTCTGAATCCCTAAGTTCTGTTGAGTTTTCCTCACCAGTGGAAGAGGCCTCCCAACCATCCCATGAGAGTGCCTCTCTACCCTTTTCTGAGGGGATTAACTTGACATTGCTTGAGAAAACTGTAATGGGATCCCTTCAGTTAGATGTTCTGCAAGATAATACTGATTCTCTACAGGACCCACTCCCATCAACCCACTTTGCTTTCAAACTTGTAACTAGACTTAAGTCCCAGCAGGCCGCATAAGATGAGGTTCAAAATGTGACCTATGAGAGGTACACTATATTACAAAATAACTAGTTGGAGTTTTCAAATTTACACAGACAGAAATCCATAGAAAATGTGTAAGAATGCATGCTAAGAGTGCAGGGTTATGGTGGAAAGCACATAAAGTTGCACTAGGCAGAATTTATTGATATGGGCTCACTAAGCAGAGATTCTGAATTTAATGTTACTGCTCAAGGAATCACAAAGGGCTCTAATTAATTGGCTTAAATATGGATCAAATGCTGGCCCATAGAAAGAAAGTTAGAAATGCAATACCTGCCTTGGTTTAATGCAGAGGAAGAGATTCAGAGGCTTAGGGAGGTCGGAATGTTTGAGTAGATTTTGTCATTTAAGATTTACTCATCTACACTGGCAGAGTCCAGAGGACGTAACTTTCATACAATTATGAGAAATAAGTTTTGAAAGAAGCCCCAGAATCCTTAGACAGCTGTGTGATGGCTCTTTTCTGGAAGCTGATATCACAATTGGAACTACAAACACTGAATTGGGCAACTTAATGTAATGGGAGTAATTGAATCCTGGGGTGACAGGGGCTAAGTGATGGCACTTAACCAACAAAGGCAAAATGTGAATGGTTACTTTAAGAGACAACAGAGTCAAAGCGGCACTCAGAACAGCCTGACTAGTGCAGACCTATGACGTTGGCTGATCATGGTGTTCCTAGAAGTGAAATACATAGGAAGCCTACTAAATCACTACTTGATCTATAGAAACCAGGAAGATTCTAGGTCAAGTGAAAAGTCTAATCTGAATCATAAAAACAGAGTCATGGCCCCTCAATTAATTCCCATACTTCAGCCAGTTTAAAGACCTAGGGTTCCTTGAATGAAAGGGAGGCTGGGTCTTCTTTGAAGAAAAGCCCCAGTACACTGCCAAAAATTCATACTCTTAATCTTTCTCCCAGCCTTCTCCAAAGGAACCTATGGTCTTTAACCAGGGTGCCAGTGCATTGGGAAACAGGAAATGATCAGATCTTTCAGGGACTGCTGGACACTGGCTCTGAACTGAGATTGATTCCAGGAGTCTCAAAGCATCACTGCGGCCCTAAAATCAGAATAGTGATTTATGGAGGTCAAGTGAGTAATGGAGTTTTAGCCCAGGTCTGTCTCACAGTGGGTCCCATGGATCCCTGAACTATCCTGTGTTATTTCCCTGGTTCCGGAGTGCATAATTGGAATAGACATCCTTAGTCACTGGCGGAAATTCACACTGGTTCCCTGACCTGTGAAGTGAGGGCTATTATGTTGGGAAAGGACAAACAGAAGCCACTGCTGTACATCTAAAAACAGTAAACCTAACAATACCAATTTTCTGCAAGGATTGCAGAGATTAGTGCCATACTCAAGGATTTGAAATATGCAAGGGTGGTGATGCTACTCATCTGCACTCAAATTGCCTTTTGGCCTCTGCAGAAGACATATGGATCCTCAAAACAAAATGGTGCCTCCACTATTGGGAGGCAGTTCTTCAGTAAAGAGTTATTAGTAGCATTCATATTGTCATAACCTATGAACAGTTAAGTCCCTTTCTGGCTGAGATTTCCTATAATATTTGATGCTATTGAGCTATGCACCCTTCATTCAAGTTCTTCCCTCATTCACTCTTACAGCATTTTTCTCTTCTTACTCCTCCTTTCTTGATTACTTGTTCTGTGCCTGCTTGTGAGCTCTTTGCTCTTTTCTTCCCCACTAAAATATGTGCTTTTACCAGAAGTCAATTTTAACTTTTTGCTCCCTTTTCTTTCTCATTCTCATTTTAGAAAGTAACTTCTTTGCCTTTGCATTTCTATAGAAATAAGCATATAACTTTCTTTCACTATATTGAACTGAATTAATATGTTTGCAGTATTTCTCACTAGAATGCAAATTTCTTTGGGACAGAGACTTCATTATATCCATCACTGTATCCTAATCAAATAATACATTGTCAGGTACACAGAAAGGCACAATAAGTTTTTGTTGCAATGAATTGAACTGAACTTGGTAGGGATAATCCTGAAGAAAAAAGAGTAAACATTTTAAAACTTTTTATAATAAAGGAATTAATATTTCTAAAACAAAATTTAAAAGCTAAAAATATTTGGGACATAAGAGAATAACAGAATGGGAATAATCTATGTTTACACATATATGGGATCGGAATAGACCAACTTGAATGCACAGAATAATTTTGACTTAGTGAAATTTTCTAAAATGCTGTTCATCTTGGTTACTTTTTTCTTTCTAATTTCACATTCCTCTCCTTCAATCTTGGTGAATTAGGATTTTAAAAAAGAGTTGGGTAGAACTATAATTTTGAGTGTATGGAAATTTAACGTGATACAATTGTAAGGTTTCTCTGTGTGCATTCTAGGGGGAATGAAACATTGGCTTGCAGTTAGAGCATTATAGGTCAGGTTGGCAATGGAAAACAACTTAATAAATTTGCATAAGTGAATTTTCCCAAGTGAGATTTTTGGGGGTGAAAATATAGGAAAATTGAGCCAAATCTCATTATATGTCTCAGTATACTTAATATTAATTGCATTTTAGATAAACAAGAATAATAAGACTACTCCTTTAGGCTAAGTTAAAGTAAATGAATGAATAAGCAAGCTTTCCCTGTGTTTTAAGTACCTTCTGAAATTACAGAACTTGCATATAGAAATAAATTTAAAAGACAGGGCCTCCTGGCCTTCATTATGAAAGAACTGGGTAAATTAAGTGGGAAAACAGCAGGGTTTTATTATCAAGGAAGAAATTAGCTCAACATTTTTTAAAACAAATTTTGGAAACTGTGAGTTTACTAGAAGGAAAAGTTAGAAATGTATTTGACTGTTAAAGAAAAGCATTCATTAACTCCTGTCAGTTCTGTGATATGTTCTTTTCTTTTTTTCTCTCTTCTCTCCTTCAAGGCACTAACTCCAAGTATTTTCTACTTAGTACAAATCACAGGGATAGTAGTACAGCATGAAGAATATAGCTAGTGATTCTGCAACATCTTCCTATGTTGGCAGATATTAAGTGCACTAGTGGGGGTGAAGATTTAATAATATGGGTAACTGTTGAACCACTGTGCTGTATATTTGAAGCCAAAATAATATTGTATATCAATAACACTTCAATAAAAAAAGAATAGTAGCCATGCAAAGTCATATAAGAACTAAAATTAACTTTGTGTGAACAAGTTAATTTAGAGTCCTTCATCATTAATTTTTTTTTCTTTTCTTTTCCCAGTTTTAGTATAACTTACATTGCAAAAGATAAGGTAAGATATTTTTTGTCATGGTTCATGATGCTTAGTGCAGTAGCCTTCAATTGTAAGACCATCCTTAAGAATGACTTGTGAAATTTTAAAATGTAGATACTTAGAGGCATATTGAATCAAAATCTCGGGGGGTGGGGCTGAATATTTATGTTTTCTTAAAAGGTTCACAGTTAACTCTAACATCTACCGAGGGATAATAACAGCTGGAAAATTAAGTAAACATATAGTCAATGGATTGTAAATGATGTAATAGTTTTATGAAAAGGGTATATCTGACTGTGAGTTCTGTGTGAAACGTTTGGAGCCTCAACTGAATACTTGTTTAGGTGCTTTGGCAAATTATAAAACTGAACACTTGTATTATCTCCAGATACCCATTTATCCGCCTTTCACTGGAGATGGAATTTATTCCCTCTCAATAAGGCTACTTTGTCAAATTTGTGTTTATCATATCATTATATCAAAAACATATTACAATAGACAATATCTGGAATTCTGGCAAATTCCATGAATTAATATATGCACTTTTTTATTTCATTTTATTTAATTTATTTTTTAGTTATTAAATGCCTAAACCTATTCTAGATATTAAGGAATTAGCTTATGAACAAAACAGTCAAACTCTAGCTTCTAGGAACTGGCATTTTAGTGAATGCAGAGAACAAATCACTTTATGAACTAAATAAATAAGTTACTTTCAGGTCCAATAAACACTAACATAAAGGTAGAGTATATTGTCATAGAAAATGACTGTAAGGGAAAAGATACTTCAACTACAATGGTCAGAGATAATATTTAAGTTGATTCATAACTATGTGAAAGTAAGTCGAAAAGTATTTGGGGCTGAAGAAAAGAAAATCTAAAGGACTAAAGTTGAAAAGACCTTGATGTATTCAATAAGCTGAAGGTAGGCAAGAGCCTTCCACCTTCAAATATGAATAATCCAGTTCATGGCAGATGCATGATCAAGACATAAAAAGTGCTATTTTAGCATAAATTAGTAACTGACCATACATTCTATTAAAATTGATGGCCAAATTTAAAAATAAAAATTGCATACCTTCATTTATGATTTTAAATATAAGTAGTGATTATTTTTACTATTACTTTAATTGAAGAAGACCATTATTAATGTGCATCTTCTATTGCAGCATCTACCCTGGCCGTAGGTTTTCAGGTACACATTTCTCACTAAATAGTTATTTTGGGCTAATTTAAATTACACAAATTAATATATGAATTTTTGTTCTAAATATCTGTACAGCATTGTATAAAAGTGGTTCTTTATAGAAGTGGTTATATAAAAACAAAATTCCTTAGGAGGGGCTGCAATCATAGCTTGCCATTTTTAAGAGGTTATTATATTGTTTTAACTTAATATGAAGGGTTTAAATTTTAAATTTAACTTGTTGCTTGTTTTTTTTTTCTTACCCCAAGGTTTACTAATGATTTATGATTTGAAGGATTGAAACTATCAAGGGACTAAGAGCTGTGAAGAATCTGGAAAACATAAAAGACAGTTTCTTACATTCATTAAATGTTCTTTGTCCCAGAAAAGATGAGTTTTTTCAATGAACTATGTGAGTTACTGCATCAAAAGTGGCAAGTTTTTATGTTATGAAAAATTCAATTTTATACCTTAAACAGTGTGTAACATCCATGTCTCTTTATAGAGAGCCATGCATTGTAAGTATACAGATTCTGGGTTTACTTATAATAAATAATACTGAATTCAGACTCCTAGAAGATATCAATGGTCTATTTACCAAGGTTACTTCTCATGTCAAGAGAAGATTAGACAAGGAAATGTCCCATCATCCCTCACAAAGGGAGTGGATGGATGTCTGGCCAACCTTTACAACTCCTTTTTTTCCACATACACAAGAAGAGTTTAGGACAAAAGTGATCACAAAAGAACACTGCAAGAGAGAATGTAATAATTTCACAAGACATAGCAGAGATTCAAAATTTAAAAAGCCTGGTGATGATGCTGAAAAGCAGTCTTGAAAGGCAGAATGTGGCCAAAACATAGAATTGAAGGCATAATAATTATAATATTTTTAATGAGGAAAATTCTTATCATAAAATTAACCATTTTACTATTTCAAAGAGTGTTTAACTACAAATGCCCTAATAAGTTAAGTAATCTTAGTCATCAAAATAAGAAAAGTACCTCAGTTGTTTTTTAAACAATAAAACACTGATATCAATTATAATTAGATCTATAAAAAAATACCTAGGAATCCTTTACATACAGAGCATGTAGGAAATCTATACTTTTGTGAGAATATGTTCCTCTTTGTAATTTTTTAACTCCCAGTCAGCCTTAACATATATATTTGAAGCTGACTGTTGTGATATCCTGGGCTTCCAGAGTTATTATATTTGGGTCTAAATGGCATACCTCTCTTTTCTTGTCTTATGTGCTTTCCTTTGCATTTATTTTTCTATATCTTTTTCTTTCCTACTTTGTTTCCCACTTCCTTTTTTCTTTCCCCATTTTCTTCCTTCCTTACTATTTATTTAGAATAATTTTTTGTTCTGAAAATGTCCATCTCCTTTCATAGTACTGATTACAGTGAACTAAAATTTGAATGAGCAAGAGACCTTAGATATACCACTCACACCATTCAGCCTCATTTCTCCATGCTAAAATGAGATGGAAGAGTAGAATATTCCTGAAGTTCCTTCTAGTTAAAATATTCTAAACGTTTAGGAAAATATTCCCTTGTTGAAGGGCTGATGCTTGAATAATGGAACTGGGAATTGAAAGTGATGATATTTGATAAATTCTATTAAGTAAATAGATACATAAGAAATACATGGAGCCATTTAAAGAAAAATAATGAATAAAGAACTTCAACTATGTTGAGTCCACACATGAGAGGAAAAAAAAGACCTCAGCTAGTCAGTTTATCAATGTATCAATGTCCAGTTCTTTTGATGCTTCTATCCTGACTTTCAAATTAATGCACATGTAATAAAACTCATAAAAATTATACTTTTCAGTTGCTCAAAGAAATGGACTTATTATATCAATACTACTTAACTATATAATTTATTTTTATCAAATTTACTAATATACTGATTATCTGCTATGGTCTAGCATAATCCTGATTGCTTCACATTCTCTCACAAGATAATCCAGGAATCAGAGAATAACCAGTACCAGAAGACATGAACTGACTAAAAAATTATAATTATTTTTACTTATTAATTACACACTATGCAATTCATGCAATGAAGAAATATTTCAACCTATTTTTGTGCACAAGTAAAAATAGAAATTCAAAATATGGAAATTAAAAACCCCATTTTCTTCTGGAGTAAGTTATTTCTCTTTGTAACATTACATTTCATGATTTTTAACTTGTGATCTTGGCATTGATTTATATTCCTGTTAAGCATATGTATAAACTATAAGGTAATGTTCTTTAAAAAATAATAATAGTTAACTGTTTGTGTCAGGGTGGTTGCTTCTGTGCCTGGAGCAGTATGACAATCATATGGCTAAATAAGCTGAACAAACAAGAAATTAAAGTCATGAATGAACCTGTGCAAAAGCAATTTTAGAAGAGATTTGAATATAATTTAGTGAGTTATACATGATTGCAAGCATAATAAGGGCCTTAATGGATAAAGAATTGTTTTAAAAATTAAAATAAAACCCTTCTATGCATTCTATGTAATACATACCATTACAATTGGAAAAAAAATAGTCTTTTCAAGGTCACAGCTAGCCTGTAATAAACAATTGCTAAGAAGTTTGTTGAGGTATTTACCATTGTTCTGATTTCCAAGCAAGCAAAAACTTCATTAAACTAAAGGCAATTAATTTTAAAATGCCTCAGATTGCAACTAATGAGCCTACAGGATTCATTACCAGTGAAGGTCACTGAACTAACTAGATTCCTGAATTTATCTTTATCTCTAGTTGTATGACTGAGTTGAATATTGGGAGGTCTATCACACAGCAATCAATCAGACTACCACCCAGCCATAGGGCTACAGCAAGGCACTCTAATAAGAGTGTCAGAGTGGATTCTGTGGACCATGGGCATCGTGTTAAGTTCCAATTTCTTTTTCAAATTATTTAACTCTAATTTTGTGAAAAACATTTCTTAAATATTGAAGTGTCCCTTGCTTCTTAAGAAAAGAAATAAATGTCTTCTATCTTAGCTAACATACTTATATGCTCTAACCTGTTTATATACCTACCTCAATTTCTAATTTGTGGACTTTGATCTTGGTTTGTATTCCATCTTATTTTTATTTTAACCATTGGTATCAGTCACCAATACCATAACTCAGAAAAATTAATTTAATAGGCCATTCAAGCATTGATCCTTCTTATTTATGATTTCAATCTAGAGCAAAAAATGCTGCTCCTAATAGTCTCAATTCATGTGCTAATATATTTTTCCCACAAAATATTTTATTATCTAAATAGTAATATGGAAAAAATGCCGAAAATTTGAGAGAGGTAAATCATCCACAACTTTTAACTCAACAAATATTAATTTTAAAATTACTGTATTTTATTTTCTAATATTTTTCCTTCCTTAACATTAACAATTAGAGATGTTTATAATCATTATAGCAATAGCTAGGATGTCAATAAAAAGTATTCTCTAATTATATTTTGGTAGTCATGTTTTTGCTCCCTCATTAATGTTTATATTCATTTATTTGTTCCCTCATTCATTTTTTGAATGATTATATGTTAAATAACTATAGGGCAGTAAATATTATATAGGGTGGTGAGAATAAGAAATAAATATAAAATGATATCTCCCTTAAAGAAATTTAGGCTGGCAAATAGAATAAGGTGAACACTGCAAGTACAATAAAGTTTTATTACAGCTGCTATGAAAAGTCTTCCAGGGCACAATGAAACCACTAACAAATAGTTAGTCAATGTAACTAATTCTTATACAGATATGATTTTTAAAATACACACTTCTTGTCTAGTAGTTTTCTGAAGGAGCCTTCTTCTACTCTGATCTACTAGTCCTTACCCTAAGTTGCAAGTCCATAAATTGACTCTGTGTGTGTGTGTGTGTGTGTGTGTGTGTGTGTGTGTGTGTGTGTGTGTATGCTCAATATTATTTGTCCACATTTTACAACAACATTTGTAAGTTATAAGACAAGATATAGAGAGACTAAATTCTATTGAATATTGGCGATCTATTATGGGTCTCTAAATTAAAGTTTCAATACCAGAGAATCCTTGAGGCACACGCATCCCCAAGCAATCATTTTACAGGGGTGGCAGCTGAGGCTCAGAGGGGCTATGACCTGGCCAGGGCCACACAGCTGGTCAATGGCCAGGTCTAAAATCCCATGCTCTGCCAGCTACTGGGAGAAGCATTCCAACTGGCACAAAAAGCCACCTGAGTGGGCAGAGGGCCGGGAGGCTGGGGGCAGACTAGACCAAGGCTCAGACAGCTGGCCCCACCGACAGCCTATCGGGACAGGGCAGGCCAGGCTGAGCTGACTGTAGTCCACGAGTGGGTGGGGGGCACTCCTGCCCCCAGCACCAGGACTAAGAGCCCAGAGGTGCTGGGTCCTGGCCCCTTCCCCCTTCCTACCTTTAGTATTATTGACAGAAAGGAGGTGATATGTACAATAGTGTAAAGAAAAGAGTAGTTAGAACATGTGATTTATTGGATGTTAGACTTGAAGAAGAAGGTTTCTAGCTTAGATAACTGGGTTCCATCACTTGAAATAAGGAAAGGATATTTGAGGAGAACTGGTTTGAGGAAGAAACCAGTAAGATTTAGGGAATGTTGATTATTACGTGCCTGAATGATTCCTAACAGAAGATTCCAAGTAATCCAACAGGTATGTGGGAATGAAGCTTACATAAAGATCAGTATTTCCATCTTTAATCAGAGGGAGAGAAATAATTTTGTGAATTTCAAATAATAAATTTTAATTACATATTTTTTGTTTCAGTGAATATCTGACATCTCCACTCAGAGTAACAGAAAAAAAACCAAAATTTTATTATTAAAACTTATAAAACTTAGTAAATATAAAAGAAATGTAAATAATAAAAAATAAAAACTCAAATTTTCTTTTCAATGTATGGCATTTATCATTATTATTAAAGCTGAGGATTGGACTAAGATTTATGAGCACCCTATGTTAAAATATGACATGTAAAAGAGAATACTTAATGCACAACAATCGGAAAGAAGAGCAAAGATCAAGGAAGATTAGTTTCAGAGAGGCCAAAGAGAAAGTGATTTTAAGAGTTAAGTGGTCAATAGTTTCAAATGCTTTATATTGGTTCAATAAGAGTGGAACTAACAATTAAATGCATATTTTATATCAAGGAGACCACAGTTTTATTACATGTTGCAAGTGGAAACCAGATTCCCAAATGTTTAGGCTATATTGGAAGTGAGAATGTGAACATAGAGACAGTAATTTATACTCTTGAGAAACAGGCTGAACAGGGAAGGTGATTAGGAAGTAGCTAGAAAAGCTCATGATCAAGTGATGTGTTGTACTTTTGGGATTTGTTTTTAGTTTTAAGTAAATTTAGAGCATCGACAGGCTCTTCAGCTGGTAACAAAGAATCCAGTGAAGAGGGAGGAATTGAACGTATAGGTAAGAAGAGGAAAAAATGATTGAGAAAAATCCTGGAGTAAATGGAAGTGATTTGAGGGAAAGAACAGATCCTTAAAAGATTAGAGAGAAAAAGTTAACAGATTTATAGGTATAGAGGCAAAATTTTAAATATTATTGTCTTGCCTGAGGGTTTCAGCCCTGGGCAAGTTCACTCTGTATTCAGTGGGACTGGAAAGTGACAATGAAACATTGAGGGTAAAAGGGCCTCATACCAAGCTTTATTCTAATGACATTAGGTTGAATGTTAAAATCATGTCTACACCTGGCAGTCTACCAAGTAGCAAGCCTGTCTCTGTCTCTGCCTTTGGCACAGCCTCTGCTCTCCTCCAGCCTCTGTTATCCTCTACTCTTAGCACTGGGTGGAACTCTTTTTATAGCAACACAGGAAATAATGGTTTATCACCAATGGGTATACAAGCATGTGCCTGTGCTATAAACTAAGTATTACATCATTGCATGTACACAATGGGCAAGTAGATTAGGATCAGGTAAGGATCCTGGCCATGGAACTTTCATTTTCCCTACTCTCTACCTATACAAGATTCTCGCCTCACAATTTACACACCCTCAGACTTCCATGATGGTCCCTGTGCAAGACAGCTGAAACATTGTAACCAGATTACATAACAGCAACAAAGGCTATAACAACATACAGATAACAATAAAAGTTATGATAATTCTCAAGCCTGAGGAAATTGATTGCCGTGGTCATTCCAACAGTATTCAAACTAGTTCTACTCAGATAGTCCATGACCTGCACTTCCCAAGGGAGGCCAATAGCAGAACCAGTAGGGTGCTCTGTGCACACTCAACAAGCAGCCGATTGTGCTGGGGTGTGTGCTCAACCCACAAAGACTTTAGAGGAGATTAAATTTAACAGCAATAAGACATATGCTTTAATGAGACCAACATAGGCAAATCCTGTCCATGCATGCAAGAGAGTGGTCCTGTTAGGACCATGACAGGAAGGGGGTTTCATCAAGGTCTGATATAATATAACTTTACTCCTTTCCCTGTGGAGGTTACTGAGGGGTCATATGTAGTATTATTGGAGGTATTGGAGGTATGTACATTGGCTATAAAAATAAAACAAAACTCCCCAGTAAGATGCTCTTACCTTCTGGCCATTTCAGGTTCACTACCATGATTTGTGAGGCCACTCTGCCATTACTCCAGGAATACACAGGAGGCAAGCCTCCAGGCCTTGTGTCCAAGATGCCAGGAGGGCCAGCCATCATTGGTCCATGTACTGAAAAGTCCAAGGCCATGTCCAGTTAACAGAGTCTCCAGGGTTTATTGCAGTCAGTGCTGGGAGCAAGATATTATTCTGGTGGCCAAACCTCACTTCAACAATTCTTCTTTGGTTTGTACTGGGCCAGTTCATTTGCTTCATTATTTCTTTGAGATGCCATCAGCAAATGGCCTCTGCTCCCTTCCAGAGCTGTGATCAAAATCCAATAGTTTGGCAAATTCATTCAAGCCACTGCCAAAGGCCCCAGCCATAACCATCTTCAGCTCACAGGGCTATGAAGGGTCCATCTCACTCAAGGACTATATGGCCTTGACTGCCCAGTTTTCAGTGGCAAAAGAAAATGCACATTTCAGCCTGGCCCCATTGGACGCCTTTTCATACCAAATGGCATAAGGGCTTCAGGATTTGTGCCAAGTGGGGGATAAACGCTCTTCAGTGGTCTAAAAGACCTAAAAACTCTTGTGATAGTGTTACAATTGTCTATAAAAGAATCAGAAGTAAGCATAACCTCATTCACGGTATTAGACACTATATTCCCAGTGGGATTCTGTCTGGTTTCACTCTAATAGCCCTACCCCATATCCATCTATAATAGTGGAGGTACTGGGAAGCCACCACTCAGGGTTGCCATAAATCAGTGAACTTTCAGCCCTGTGTCCACCAGAGACAGGACATGTTGCACATCAGTGGGGACCAATGAATTTATATTTCAACATGTGGCCTCCTGTCCCCACCTGGTCCCCAAGGCAGTTGCCTTAATCTTCCCCTCAGTCACACATATCATCCTATTGGCTTCCTGTGAGGGTCCAAGCAGGGTTGGCTCACTGTGCAGCAGAAAGTGCTGCAGGAACAAGGTCTGGACTTGTGGCATTGTCTCTGGCTTCCATGTCTTGGTCCTCGCCTTTGCCAATGGCTAAAACTGCTGCTCCAGATTCAACCATTACCACAGCTCCAATAAGATTTTATTTGACTTCCCATCCAATTTTTCTTTTTCTGCTCCTGACTTTATCAAATCAACCCACACCTGGGTTCCTTGTGATATTCATGGGGTCCCTTTAACCCTTCCTCTCAGGAGTGGACTGCACTCCCTTCCATGCCTGCATCACTTCGGCCTCCCCCATATCTGCCACAGTGTGGGTAGTCTTATTTATGGGTTGCCCTAAGTGAGGGGCAAGAATGGCCACTAGGGGCTCAAAGAGAAATGGGGGAGCCATTTGTACCACCATATTCCTCATCCCCTAGATAAATAGCTCTTTATACAAGTCATAATTTCCTGGGTCATAAGCATTTTTCATACCCAACTCCTAGGGAACCTACTGGAGCTCAGCATACATCTGTCATCTAGCTGGGGAAGATGGTAAATCACCCTGATTGGTCCACACAGTGTGAAGTGTGTCCATCAGCCAATCAAGGAGGAAGTGGTTCCCTGGTGTCTGATATGCATTTTGTAATCATGCCAAAGGGCAGAATGAGTTGTCAGTGAATCCAGCTTTCCCATTTCTAACCTGGGCAGAATAATCCCATCCATCCCTACCTTCCAAAGGCACAGAAGCTAGGCTAATGTCGACTCTAGTGTTTTTGCCAAAACCAGGAGCCCAAATCCACCAACTCTGCCTGTGTGTAGGGGCAGAGTATGGAGTGCTCCATGACATGGGGAGGGGGCTGCTCCTCTCCTGGAGGAACCCATGGTGGCTGAATTTTTATTTTCTTAACTACAACCAGGTGGAATTTCAGTAAAGAAGGTGTTGGTGCCTCCGGCACCACTCCTACACCCTTGCCCTTGTCTGATGTATCTTCCACCATTTCCAGAGCTGATGGCACTCCTACATGCCTTACCTCCCCCACAACACCTTGCAGCCTCCGTTCTCATGCTGCTTCATCTCATGCTACCACTCCATCCTTCACTCCCTCCACAGCAGTTCACAGTGTCACCATCTCAGTCATCAACAATTTTTTACCTCCTCTACAGCACCTCACAGCTTGTGTTCTTGTGCTTCCTTTTCTCATGCTTCTCACAGGAGTACATCATTCTTCCTTACAGACTTTCTCAACACTGTGAGAAATAGCCAACCCACAGTTCCCACTGCCTCACAGGCACTCTGTTCCTTTAAGGAATTCCCTATTTTGCAGAGGGCCTCCTCTACTGCTTGAGGTGTCACCTACACCTTCCCACAGGCCTGGGGAGGGCCCACTCCTCTAGGAGGCAAGCCAATCCAACCACATGCCCACTGGGGAAATCCAGGTGTCTCCCCATCCATAAGGACAGTCCACTGAAGTACCCCTCCCATGAGGCAGCTTTTTCCATTTTTCAGTCTGCAGCAAATCCTGCTGATTACGCCAAATGTCTTGCCTGAGGGTTTCCACCCCAGGCAAGTTCACTTTAGATTTGGTGAGATCAAAAAATGTCAATGGAACATTGGGGGAAAATGGGGCTCATACAAAGCTTTATTCTCGTGGTGTTAGATCAGATGTTAAAATCATATCTGCACCTGGCAGTCTATAAGTAGCAAGCCCATCTTCATCTCTGCCTCTGGCACAGCTTCTGCTCTCCTCCAGCCTCTGATCTCTGTACTCTTAGCACTGGATGGTCCTCTTTTTATAGCAACACAAGCAATAGAGGGTATGAAAGCATATGCCTGTGCAGTAGGCTAAGTTTCACATCATGACATGTACACAATGGGTAAGTAGATTAGGATCAGGTGAGGATCCTGGCCATGGAACTTTCATTCTCCCTACAATTATCTATTTAGGGAGTTACCTTTAAAAGTCATTTTTATTTATTTTTTGCATTTTATATTTGCTCATTGGACATAGGGTAAAATTAAGATTATCTAGGTTCAGATTCCACTTACTACTTAATAGCTGAGTGACCCTAGAATAAACAACATCTATGAAATTTTCTTTTATTTGAAAGATTGAGGAAATAATTTCTACTTTAAATAGTTCCTGTGATAATTAAATAACACAACATTTGGAAAAATTCTTAGTAGTGTGTGGCAAAATGAAAGGTAGTTAGCAAATGTTTGTTCTCCTACCAATAAGATGCACATTTGAACAATATGTTTAATTTTTCAGTGAACTGACCTCAAATTGCAAGCAAAATACTTGCAAGGACTTTCACTATGATGTGCACTTTTACTAAAATAAAATGTATTCAAATTTGAAAAACAAATCCTTTCCCTCTTTTAGCAACTTTCTTAGATGAATATAATGGAACAAGAAGTTACATAAAATAATAAACATGTATTTAATTATTTATTTTTCTATGTTTCATGCCAATCATGGATAGTGTAACATGTGAATGCTCTCTAAACTACACCCAAATTAATATTAAAAGAAATTTTGCTTCATTAATCTTTTTCTAAAATAGCTAGTGCAGTTTCCTAGCTCCCCCACCTTCCCTTATATTTTAGTCTTATGTAAAGCAATACTGATTTGAAGGAGAAAAACCACAGCTGTGCATTCCTGGCAGGATTTTCAAATGATGGCAGCAAAGAATAAAACTTCAATTTTCTGAATATTTCTTATTTAAACTGCATACATCTATAGTTCCCTTGTGAGTTTTAGGAATAACATCTATATGTGCTGTTCCTTCCTCACAACTTCTGAAAATAAAATCTACATGAAACAAGATGTTTTGCCCTCCCACCTGGTAGAGACTTCAAAAACAAGGATAGAAAAAAGAGATTCAATTATGAAAAAGAAATACTTTAACATAGTGAGATCAGTAAGGGCTGAATGTTTGATCAAATTGCCATATATTTGGCATGTATAATTTTCTTTACAAAATTCATATAAATTTATATCTATCTCTTAACTTATAATCTTTATTTCCCTATCACCCTATTCTTCTAGCCCCCAAATAAACAAAAACCACAAAGTATAAAGTTCAAAATATCTACTTGTTTTGTTTTATTCCACATCCTAGGAAAAATATCCCTATCCATCTTGGCACTTGATATTGGATTTATCCTGAACTATTCCCACTTCATCACCCCCATACCCATACCCATGCCCTTGAAATCAGGTACCTAAGCTCTATTAATTCCCCTCCTTATGAATAAGTTTAGGGTCTTTTCCTATTTTCTCCAATAACAAAATATTAAAATACTCTGAAAATTTTTCACCAGGACTACTACACCAGACTCTTCACTGGATTCACTTCTTACAATCTTGTCTCCTACCAAATCATTGTCCACATCACCAATAATATCATAAATATGAGATCTTCCAATCTCTTCTCATTGATTGTTAAATAAAAAATACATTTCCTAGCAATATATGTTAAGACGTTCATGCTCAGTCTCTCCTAACCATTTTTTGGACTTCAGCTATTGCAATTTTTCACCTACCTCAATTATATTTCAGTAATATGAAACTTGGCTACTCTCCAGATTTGTTCTACTGTCTCCTATTTGACATCAGATTTATTCTTATTTGAAATTTCCTCCACTGTATTACTGTTTGCTTTACTAACTCCCCACAGGATATTGAAATTTTCTTGGAGACAAGAATTTCTTATTAGACTTTTTGTCTCATTCTTCCTTCTATCCTTTGACACATAGTTAACACTTAACATCTATTGACATTTATTAAATTCATGAACAAATGAGGCATGAATGAATAGGTTTATGAATGGATAAAGAAAGCCAACACTAAAATTTAGAATGAGGTTTTACTAATAATATATAATATTAGATCATGGTTTTTGTATCCTATTTTTGCTAAGTTAAAATTTATTTTTAGCCAGGACCTTAATTTTCTACAATCATAACCCATTAAGTATTCTGAATTTCAATCAGAAATATCTATTTACTTCTTTCTATCACCAAAATTAGTATAGCTCTTCAGTCAATAACTTATTCCCTACCCTTCTCGATAGGAGTTTTAAAAATCCTACAGGTCTTGTCAAGAAAACAGCACATTCTAGTTGGCATGTCTCCTAAGGTATAATCTTTTCTCAGATCCCAAACAGTAATTACTCTATGTTTCTTTGAACCTTGGCCTGTGCTGTATTATAAATAATTTCTTGTTCCCACCTCTTCCATTTATCCCACCTCTTCCTTGTACAAAACCTTGTGGTGGCATCTAGATTCAGTGATATCTGAATGCTAAGGGGACATGGTGCTGGTTAAGGAGACTAGGCAGGCAAACGTGTTTCAGTTTAACTTTTTTATACCCTCTTTCATGTGTTTGAAATACCTAAAGTAATTTGGAACTACACTAACATCAATAAATAATTTTATATTGTGGGGAAAAAGCAACAAAATGCAAAATATAAAATAAAATTTTATTTATACTATTTTAGTATTTTATGATTTGTTCCACATACTCTGAATTCTACAAGTTAGAAATTATTTCTTTTTGAAAAATGGAAGTCTAGGCCCAAACTATGTAGCAGATGAGATCATGGTGCTAAGTGATGCACAATTTATTAATGTTCTTTAGTTGTTTTACCCCTTCCAAAAGTTATTAGCATTCCATTACTTTTTAACTCATCAGCATTTCTAAATCATGTAATAATGATTCCATAAATATAAACCATGAAGTTGATGTGATTATTTTTGGAAACAGAATATTCATGAGTTGTTCTATAACTATTCTTATGTATTTAGAACTCTTAATAACTACTTTTGGAAAAATAATTGACTCGGTCATTCAATCTGAACATGCATTTGATGGTTATTAAACTCAGACATATGTCTACAGAATTCAAATATCCAATCTCCATTAAAATTAAAATATGAAATCAACCTCCTATTCATAACATAATTGTCCTGTGTTTTGACAAGTGTATCATCATAATCTGAACATCAGGTCTGGATGTGCAACTATTTTTTTCATCAGCTGGAAACACGTCTGTCCCTTTATCAGATAATTTGCTTATTACGAATGTCCTATGTGCACAAAATGGAAAATACTCCCACAAAATAAAAGAAATCCCAAATTATTCAATGATGTGGACTCACAACTGAATATGTAATATTTTTGAAATGCTTTGGGTACTGTCCATGGGTGATACTGCTAATAGTGTGTTGATGAGTAATTAGATGAAATGATATGGGCACAGATATGGAGCTGTTAAATTCAGAGGATATATTAGAATAAGGGTTCTCACCTTACAACTAACCACCCTATATTATGTAAAGATCATATGGATGAGGATATGACTGGAAAAATGTCCTTCCTCTGATTCATTAATTATAAAACTCCCAAGTTTCCTGTAAGCAAAGAACTTACAATGAAAAAATTTACTCATTTCTTCATTCATTCAACAAATACATATAACATGCTGCTACATAATATGAATACAGAAATGGTTAAGTTAAAAATGATCCGTAACTTACAATCTTAATTTCAAAGTGGGAGACACAAGAATTAGTTATTAAACAATTAATTACATTGTGATAAGAAAAATGAAAAAGTACAGAAAGCTTTGAGAGCATTATAAAAGAGTCCTGATATAATCTGTGAAGTAAGGAGAGGTTTCTTTGTGGTAGTAGCATTTAAACTGACATCTAAATAATGATTACATTGGTGCTCTCTAAGAAAAGGAGGAGAGGAGGAGAGAGTTTCAGTCTCAGGAACATCTCATACCAGAGCTTTGAGATTGAATGAGATGTTGGAAAAACTGCAAAAATGTCTGTGTGGTCAGATCACAGAGAACTGATGAAAGAATAGTTGGAAATTAGCTTTTGAGAAAGCAGAAGCCAGAGGATATAAGTTTTTGTAGGCTACATTAAGCATCCTGGATATTATCCTAAAAAAATAAAATGTTTTTTAAAAGTCTACTTATGGGGGCATGGGGAGGGCTGTACAACTCAGAGAAGACAAGTAGTGATTCTATAGCATCTCACTGCACTGACGGACAGTGACTGTAATGGGGTTGGTGGGGGGGGGCCTGTGAAGGGGTAGTTTAATAACCATAATATTGCACATGTAACTGTAGATTAATGATACCAAAATAAATTATTTTAAAAAAACGCATTGTGGGAGGCCCCATTCAAGTAATCAGGCAACCATCTCCAATGTGATATGGAAAACACAGTAAACATTGCAATAGAAGGCTGTCCTCTCAGTATGCACTCTGACTCCCAGAGATAAGTTTGCTGAGAATAGGTCTCAGCACTAGCAAAAAAAAAAAAGAGAAAAAAAGTCTACTTATATCAGAATCATAAAATATATATGACCAATTAATTGTCTTTTTTTGTTTTATTGTAGTAAATTAAGTTCCTTGCCCAGAAGCAGTGTTGGTAGTCTGCTAGAGCATATGTATGACATACATCAAATTTAAGGATGGAAGTCCTGCAGGGGGCATGGAAGGCAGTGAAATCCAGAACAACTTGTACACGGGTGCAATAAATCTCTGCCCTCTTCATGAGGGAAAGGATGGAAAGATTTCTCTGTAATCATCTTCCACTAGGTGGATGACTGGCTCTCAGGTTCATGATACTGGAGTAAGCAGTGGCAGTAACCAGGTTAGTCTTAGTAAGGAGGTCCATTAATACAGGTCTCCTCAAACTTCTTTCTAATCCATTCACTTATTCTTTTCTTCTGAATGTCTGGGTATCCTACCAAAGCATTATCTTTATAGATACCTCAAATCAGGCCTTCTCTCCTTTGAGATAAAATCTGAAATATAATTGTACCAGTTGAGGTTCTGACTACTGAGAGGTTTTACTTTCTTCACCATACTTCAAATTTATACAAAAGTGGGACTTCAGTGCTGTTGCAATACATTTTCTGCCAGTGCAAGTAAACAGCACAGTATCAAGGGCTTGGGTAAGATTACTGATAATGTCATACATGTGTTTTAAGATGAGACACAAGAGGGGAAACACAGTGAAGTTTGAGTGTAAATCAATTATTAACACAAATTTCTTGTACCTCTCCAGATGTGCTTGGAATAATCTTAGACGTACCACCTTTACCCCATGATAAAGTGTTGCTTGGAATGTTTAAATTTATTGCTAATAGGATGCAATAACTCCTAAGTCATCAGGTGCAGGTTGGACAAACATCTCATATCCCATGGTTAAACATTTTGGTTTAAATTTATCATCATCCAGGAACAAAAGAAGAACAATTTCTCAAAAGGAAAATGATTGTTGAGCTACCACAACCTTTTTTTGCCCAGTCCTTGGGGACATCATTATGACTCTCATAATGGGCTTTGCCATAGAGTTAAGCCACACCTATCTTTGCAATAGGCACTTAAGCAATACTAGACCAATGAGGTTATAATGGATAGCGAGTACAGCTGTATATAATGCAGCCTATATCATCTGTAAAAACTTTCTGGGCAACTTCAAAGGTAGATTTCCCTGATTTCAAATGGGTCAGAGAAGTGCTACATATGATACATGTTGCTTTCAAATTTCTGAAAAACCTACAACACCATTGATGACTTGTTTTAGTAGTTTAAAAAACAACATGCAGAAACTTGCCCTTTACTGTGGAATGGATATCTCAAACTTTCCAAATCTATAAGAAAACTAGTTACTCCAACATGGTAGATACCAGAGTTTTCTTGAGAAAAATCTCCTATCCTCTGATATGCATACGAATTATAATAGCATCTAAAATACCTACTGCCTCTGACTTTTCAGGGTTTTTTGTGATGAGAATATCAATGCCATTGGAGGATGTCTTTTGAGATAGTGAGATGGTCAAGATCCTTCCTTGACTGTAAGATGGCCAAGTCCCTTCAAGATTAAGTGGTTGTTAAGAATCTAAAGGACAATTTAACATTGATGTAAGATTTGTAGGTAGAGTACAGATGTTGCCAGATTAGAGAAAACTCCTTCCAGTTTTTCTTATTTCTAGAATAAAACCTTTTATTAAATCACAAAATCAGAAACAGTATATCAAAGCACCAAGGCTTTACTTTATTCATTTTAAGAGAACATATGTAAAACAACAGTGGCAGTTAAAACCACTACTTGATTTAAAGTGTGATAATCCACTTTTATTTTCCAAGACCCATCTGTTTCATCCTCCAGAAATAATTGATAACTAAAAGAGGATGTGAAAGGAATATTTGTATTTTCAGTTTAAAATTTTAGAGGGTTGAATACATTTCCTTGAACTTTCCCAAAGTTGTGGTATTGTTTTTAATTGACTGACTGATTAAAAACTAATATATATGGGTACCATGTGCCAGATGTTATAATAAAGCTCTGTAAAGTACATGGCAATTCTATAAAATAGATATTGTAATATCAAAGTACAGGTGTAGAAATAAAGTTCAAAATGATTAAGATATTTGTGTACGGTCATAAAGTCTTTAAGTGGTGGAACTGTGATTTTAACCTGTGTTTTCTGATCCCAGAGTCTGTGCTCTTACTACTACTGTTTTAGGATGTAAAGACATGTTTGTAGGAGTTTACATTTGGACTTTCTCATAATCTTACTTGTTTGGTGAAGTGACAATAAGAGAATTCTTACAATTACAGAGCATATTTATTCCTCAACTACAAATTGGTGAAAGAATAATGGACTTTTAGAGTCAAAGGAGGTGAATTCCGTTCAAGCTTTCACTTGTTACTTAGTGTTTTAGTTACTGATTAAGGAAAGAAGAGCATGTTTTAGTCTTTAGATTAATGAAGATTTGGAGTCACTGTTGACAAATACTTAAAAGATCTAAGTGTTTCATTTTCTGATCAGTTATTCCTTTCTCTTTGGAAGGCTAGAAAAATTCTGAGAATGTATCTTATTATTCTAGTCTTTCTGAGTCTGTGAACTAAATTAATGCAGGAATGAATTCAACAGTTATTACCCTCTTATTTCAAATCAAGCCTCCATTTCATAAACCTAATTTTATTTTATTGTTTAATTTATCAATAAGTTGTATATTAGCAGGTTGCCAGTCATGTGATCTTAGCCGCTGCTGCTCCTGAATGTGAGATGCTTTGGATAACTGCTTGGGCCTGCTTTTTACAGTATTCACTTCACCCCTGATCATTTTGTCACTCACAGGATCCTGACAGACCCACTAGAATCAACAAGCTATTTTCAATTCAATTGAATTTCAAGAGTATCATTATATTAAGGGATTTATGTCATATGTACTTATCATTGGCCACTTTTGAAATTCAGTCCCAGACAATCAACCAAGCAAACAATTGATGATAGTTTTTTTCTGATGATTGACTAGAAATCAACAGGAGGGAAAGTAATCTCCAAGGACAGTGCAGGGAGATGGAGAAAGAGTAGGTTCATAATTAGTAAATCACTCATTTTGCATCTATATTCCTTTATAGGATGCTTAACACATCTATTTTACCAAAGCCTTGAGAAACTCATTAATAAATAATATGAAAGCATCTCTGAAAACTATTTTAATAGTTTTGGAAAACATTTACTTTCATATGGCAAAGAAGGCAGTATAATATATTGACAAACTCTGAGCTCTAATGACCTATTTCCTACTCACCACCTATTAGTTTGGCAAACTGTGTAAACATTATATGGCTCTTAATCTTCACTTGTAAAATGAAGATGGCACTTCTAATGACTTAAAAAAATTGCTATTAATATTATCTAATAGAGAAATCCCCCACCTTCTGCAATTTGAAAACCTCACTTGATTTCCTAAAGCCTGGCTATCAGTGACTTCCAGTCACTGCTAATCAAAGTGCTTGAATAATTCCTACTTTGGGGATTTTTCCACTACTGCTGGTTTCAAAATGTCTGAGTTTTTTTGTTTTGTTTTGTGTCTGATTTGGTGTGCCTTGGCCCCATGGCTCTGCTCTAAATGCCATTATAGCAGATTAAGCAAATATCAAGTTCTTCTTGTCTTGTACACTGAAAAGTAAGATCTGTACTCAGTGAATACTTGAGTTTACATCAGATAACCTTTAGAAGGTTTAAATAATTGGAAAATAAAAAAATGATACACAGCACCTTTAAAGGTACCTCATAACAACTAACCGTAGTACTAGAGTAACCTTCTGATTATATTTTATCTCCTCTGATTCATCAACCAACAGAAAGGTAATTTGTTAGTCAACTCAAAATATTCCAATCCAGGAGGCAACTCAAGATGATTATGAAATTTGCTACTATGACTTCAACTAAAATTGAAAACTTGTGAACTGTGGTAAAATGAGAGTGGAAGTATCTTTATAGCGAGATGGTTTTCAGGTTTTTTTTCCCTTTGGAATCCATTTAAACTCAAAAGATACTGATGTATCAATGTGCCCTGGGATCCAGCAGTTATCTATAACTGTTTATAAGAAGAGCAGACATAAGCAAAATGCAGAACAGTGAATGCCAAGTAATAACACAATAAATTCATATTAATAAAATGCTTTGAATTATTTATATTACACTAGCCTTATGAAGTGAAAGAGTTTTGGTATTTTATAGCCTGGGAATGATTAACTTTTAGTTTTAATACTGTAGATATTTATTTTGAAGTCAAATTTCAAAGTTTAAATTAATTGTCCAGTTGTATTTTCACATATACATTGTCATGTAATAAATGTATCCTTTAGAAGGTGTTACATTTAAATTTGTAGATATTTAGTCACAATGAAAATGGCCTTAGAGATTTATATATTTTAATTAAAGAATAGTTCTGTGTAGAAAATAACTATCTCCCAATTTATTTGATCACTAAATTGTAGTTTTGTAATTTCTAAAAAAAGAATCACATCTGCTATTTATTTGGCATTTCTTCTCATCCTACCATACAGCTAATTGCAAAAGACATCTGTGATGCATAGATAAATCTACTATCCAGAACACAGTAGTTACCTAACTGACATTTCCATTTTAATTCTCCACTCATTCCAATCCATCCTCCACACAGCAGCAAAATTAAGCTTTCAAAATATAAATCAGATCACATTATTTCTATTCAATCATTTTTCCACTGAAATTAGAATTGAATCCCAATGTTTTGCTATGACCCAGAAGTCCTTAATAATTTCCCCCTTTCTAGCTCCCCATACCTACCTTGTGCCATTCTCCCCATTTTTTGACACACACATTTCAAATTATTCATCTTTTAGTTTTTAATTTCATTAAACATTATTTATTTTGAGCATCTTCATAAATGTCATTCCCTTTACCTAGGGGGAGCAAAACCACAAGTAATTTTTCTTAATTTTTACATCTTGCCTCTTTCTCAACCCTCAAGTGACTGTAGTAAATATTACCTCTTCAGAGAGACTTTCCTTCATCAACTTATTTGTATCCTTGACAATAGATTCTTCAAAACATTAATACTAAATTAATTTCTTTTAATTGTTTACTGTCCTCAGGTCTATCTTGATTTTAAGCTCTGTGAGAGCTTATTACACTGTGCTCATAATTTTATGTTGAGTATTAAGTAAATTGCCTAGTGCATACAGATATTATATCACATATTGAATGCACGGAGTGAATGAATGAATGGAGGAATGAGGATTCATGATTAAACTCTCATATATATGTGTGTATGAATATGTATATACATATATGTATCAGTATTGTCTTATTTTAGTTGGATTATAAAAAACTATATCTAGATACTTTAAAAATGTGTTGAATAATAGACTCAATCAGCATTTTCAGTGATTTTACAACTCTCCAAGAAAGTGAGCTATTTGAAGAATTGTCATGTTATTTCTTCAATAACAGCAAATGAATATCTAAAATTTATATTAATGCGTATGTATATAAATATATAATGATATATATGGAGAGTTAGAGAATCAGAAACACAGACATAGACACAGAAAAAGAAAGATTCAAATTAGGTTCACAGAGGATGAGATATTTTGCATATATTCGCAGGTAGTGCCTTGAAGAGCTGGGGGTGGAGGGAAAGGGGAAGGTGTCATTGCTGCTCAATGCATATAGTTTCAGTTGTTCAAATTCTGGAATCTACTATAACAACATTGTTATCCTACTATAACAACAACAATATACTATAAAAATGCAGTCTTGTTTTAAGAAGAAATTCTTAAAATTTCTTAAGATAGTGGATCTCACGTAAGTATTCTTATCATAAATAAATCAATAAATTAGGGGTAGTCACATTAAAAAATGTGAAAGGCATTAGTCTGAGCAGTTTGTATAAAGAACAAAGATGAGGAAAGGCAAACATTGAGACATGCACCAGATTGTTTGGCAGCATCCTAGTTAGTTGTATGTTCATGTATGAATCAGCACTAAACTTTTTGGTTAAACGTTAAAAATACACCATTTAAATCATAATCATTGCAGTGATGTTTCTTAAACTTTCCCCTATTCTATCACATTTTATATGTTCCATGACATTAAAAGTTAAGTGAATTAGATTATTACTTCTAGTTTACACATAAACAAAATTAACAATAAACCTCTGACAGTTTGGCCAACAGCTCAAATAACATCCTCTACTACTGCTTTTTATAAAAGTGTAATTGATAAACAATCTTATGAAGGTTTCACATGAATAACAGTGTCGTTTCAGCATTCACCCATATTAACAAGTCCTCACCACCTCCACTGCAGTCACTGTCTATCAGCAAAGTAAGATGTTACAGTGTCATCACTTGTCTTCTGCATGCCCTACTGCCTTCCCTGTAACCTACTTATATTCTGAGTGCTAATTATAGGGCCCCTCAATCCCCTTCTCCCTCCCTCTGCACCCACCCTCTCCAACCCCTTCCCTTTGGAAACCACTAGTCCTTTCACAGAGTCTGTGAGTCTGCTGCTATTTTGTTCCTTCAGTTTTGCTTTGTTTTTACACTCCACAAATGAGTGTAGTCATTTAGTCTTTCTCCACCTGGCTTATTTCACTGAGCATAGTACCCCCTAGCTCCATTCATACTGTTGTAAATGGTGGGATTTATTTTCTTTTTATGGCTGGATAATATTCTATTTTATATCCATTCATCTTTTCATGGACACTTAAGCTGCTTCCATATCTTGGCTACTGCAAATAGTGCTGCAATAAACACAGGAGTCCATATGTCTTTTTGAATATGAGAAGTTGCTTTCTTTGGGTATATTCCTAAGTGTGGAATTCCTGGGTCAAATGGTGTTTCTATTTTTAGTTTTTTGATTAACCACCATATTGCTTTCCACAACTGTTGAACTAACTAATTTACATTTCCACGAACAGTGTAGGAGGGTTTCCCTTTCTCTTCATCCTCAGTAGCACTTATTGTTTCTTGTCTGCTGGATATTGGCCATCCTAATTGGTGTGAGCTAATATCTCAATGTGGTTTTAATTTGCATTTCCCTGATGATTAGCAATGTGGAGTATCTTTTCATGTCCCTGTTGGCAATCTGAATTTCTTCTTTGGAGAGGTATCTGTTCAGATACTCAGCCCAATTTTTAAACAGGTTATTTGTTTTTGGGGTGTTGAGGTGTATGACTTTATTTATTTTGGGTGCTAACCCATTGTTAGATAATTCTTTTATGAATATATTCTCCCATATGGTAGTATACCTTTTTGTTCTGATGGTAGTGTACATTGCTGTACAGAAAACTTTTAGTCTGATGTAGTCCCATTTGTTCATTTTTTTTTTCCTTGTTCAAGAAGATGTGGTCAGGAAAAAGTTTCTCATGTTTATATTTGACAGATTTTTGCCTGTTTTCTTCTAAGAGTTTTAAGGCTTCATGACTTACATTCAGGTCTTTGATCCATTTTGAGTTTATTTTTCTGTATGGAGTTATACAATAATCCAGTCTCATTCTCTTACATGTAGCTGTCCAGTTTTGCCAGCACCAGTTGTTGAAGAGGCTGTCATTTCCCCATTGTATATCCATGGCTCCTTTATCGTATATTCTTTGGCTACATAAGTGTGGGTTTCTATCTGTTCTCTCTATTCTGCTCCACTGGTCTATGGGTCTGTTCTTGTGCAGGTACCAAATTGTTTTGAATACTGTGGCTCTGTAGTAGAGCTTGAAGTTGCGGAGCGTAATCCTCCCCACCTTTGTTCTTCTTTCTCAGGATTGCTTTGTCTATTTGGGGTCTTTTGTGGTTCCATATGAATTTTAGAAGTATTTGTTCTAGTTCATTGAAGAAGATTGCTATAGGCAAGATAGCCATTTTGACAATATTAATTCTTCTTATCCATGAGCCCGGGATGTATTTCCATTTATTTGTGTCTTAATTTCTTTCATCAGCTTTTTGCAGTTTTCAGAATATAGGTCTTTCATCTCCTCGGCTAGGTTTATTCCTAGGTATTTTATTCTTTTTGAGGCAATTATAAATGGAGTTGTTTTCCTGGTTTCACTTTCTGCTAATTCATTGTTAGTATATAGGAATGCAACAGATTAACTTTGTTTCCTGAAACTTTTCTGAATTCAGTTATTAGTTCTACTAGTTTTTCTGGTGCATTCTTTAGGGTTTTCTATGTACAATATCATGTCATCTGCAAACAGTGACAGTTTAACTTCTTCCTTACCAATCTGGGTGCCTTTTATTTCTTTGTGTTGTCTGATTGCCATGGCGAGGACCCCCAGAACTATGTGAATAAAAGTGGCGAGAGTGGGGATCCTCCTATTGTTCCCAATCTTAGAGGAAAAGCTTTCAGCTTATGCTGTTAAGGATGATGTTGGCAGTGGGTTTGTCATATATGGCCTTTATTATGTTGAGGCACTTGCCCTCTATCCCCATTTTGTTGAGAGTTTTTACCATGAATGGATGTTGAATTTTGTCAAATGCTTTTTCAGCATCTATGGATAGGATCATGTGGTTTTTGTCCTTCTTTTTGTTGATGTAGTGGATGATGTTCATGGGTTTTCGAAAAGTGTACCATCCTTGCATCCCTGGAATAAATCCCACTTGGTCATGATGGGTGATCTTCTTGATGTATTTTTTAATTCGGTTTGCAAAACTTTGTTGAGGATTTTTGCATTGTTATTCATCAGGGATATCGGTCTGTAATTTTCTTTTTCTGTGGTGTCTTTGTCTGGTTTTGATATTAGAGTGATGCTGGCCTCCACAGAATGAGGTTGGAAGTATTCTGTCCTCTTCTACTTTTGGGAATACTTTACCAAGGATGGCTATTAGCTCTTCTTTAAATGTTTGATAAAATTCAGCCATGAAGCCATCTGGATCAGGCCCTTTGTTCTTAGGTGCTGTTTTGATTACCAACTCAATTTCACTGCTGGTAATTGGTCTGTTCATATTTTCTGTTTCTTCCTGAGTCAGCCTTGAAAGGGTGTATTTTTCTAGAAAGTTTTCCATTTCTTCTAGGTTATCCAATTTGTTGGCATATAATTTTTTACAGTATTCTATAATAATTCTTTGTATTTCCATGGTGTCTGTTGTGATTTTTCCTTTCTCACTTCTGATTCTGTTCATGTGAGTAGACTGTCTTTTTTTCTTGATAAGTCTGGCTAGGGGTTTATTTATTTTGTTTATTTTCTCAAAGAACCAGCTCCTGGTTTCATTGTTTCTTTCTATTGTTTTATTCTTCTCAGTTTTATGTATTTCTGCTCTGATCTTTAGTATGTTCTTTCTTCTACTGACTTTGGGCCTCATTTGTTCTTCTTTTTCTAGTTTCATTAATTGTGAGTTTAGATTATTCATTTGGGATTGTTCTTCCTTCTTGAGGTAAGCCTGTATTGCTATATACTTTCCTCTCAGCACCACCTTCACTGCAGCCCACAGGTTTTGGGCTGTTGAGCTGTTGTTTCATTTGTCTCCATATATTTCTTGATCTCTGTTTTAATTTGGGCATTGATCCACTGATTATTTAGGAGCATGTTGTTAAACCTCCATGTGTTTGTGAGCTTTTCTGTTTCCTTTGCATAATTTATTTCTAGTTTCTTCGCTTTGTGGTCTGAGAAGCTGGTTTGCACAATTTCTATCTTTTTGAATTTACTGAGACTCTTTTTATGGCCTAGTATGTGACATATTCTGGAAAACATTCCACATACCCTCGAGAAGAATGTGTATCCTGCTGTTCTGGGGTGGAATGTTCGGTAGATGTCTGTTAGTTCCGTCTGTTCTGATGTATTGTTCAGTTCCTCTGTCTCCTTACTTATTTTCCATCTGGTTGCTCTGTTTTTTGGTGTGAGTGGTGTACTGAAGCCCCTAAAATGAATGCACTGCATTCTTTTCCCCCCTTTAATTCTGTTAGTATTTGTTTTCCATATTTAGGTACTCCTATATTGGGTGCATAAATATTTATAATGGTTATATCCTCTTATTGCACTGACCCCTTTATCATTATGTAATGTCCTTCTTTGTTTCTTGTTACTTTCTTTGTTTTTGAAGTCTATTTTAATGGTACAAGTACTGCAACTCCTGCTTTTTCTCCCTATTAGTTGCATGAAATATCTTTTTCCATCCCTTCACTTTTAGTCTGTGTATGTCTTTGGGTTTGAAGTGAGTCTCTTTTAGGCAGCATATGGATGGGTCTTGTTTTTTTATCCATTCTGTAACTCTATATCTTTTGATTAGTACTAACATTCAGTCCATTTCCATTTAGGGTGATTATCGATGGATATGTACTTATTGCCATTGCAGGCTTTAGAATTGTGGTTATTAAAGGTTCAAGGATTGCTTCCTTACTATATAACAGTCTATCTTAAATTGCTTGCTACTATTTAAATTACTAATAACTATCTTAAATTGCTATTTCAAGTACAACATAAAGGTTCTGTTTTTCTCCTTCTTCTTCCTCCTCTTCTGCTCTTTATATATTAGGTGTCATATTCTATATTCTTTGTGAATCCCTTGACTAACTTTGTGAGTAGTTGATTTATTTTTGTGTTTGCTTAGTAATTAACTGATCTACCTCTTTTACTGAGGTTTTATTTTCTATGGTGACAGTTATTTTGCCTTAGGAGAACTTCCATCTAGAGCAGTCTCTTTGAGATACACTGTAGAGACAGTTTGGTGGTGGTGAATTCCCTCAACTCTTGCTTATCTGGAAAGTTTTAAATCCCTGCTTCAAATTTAAATGATAATCCAGCCGGGTAGAGTATTCTTGGTTGGAGGTCCTTCTGTTTCATTGCCTTACCTATATCATGGCACTCCCTTCTGGCCTGTAAGGTTTCTGCTGAGAAGTATGCTGATAGCCTGATGGGGTTTCCTTTATAAGTAATCTTTTTTCTCTCTCTGGATGCTTCCAGTACTCTCTCCTTGTCCTTGATCTTTCCATTTTAATTATTGTATGTCTTGGTGTTGTTTTCTTATTGTTCTTTGGATGGTGAGATCTATGCACTTCCATGACCTGAGTGACTATTTCCTTCCCCAGATTGGAGAACTTTTCAACAACTATATCGTCAAGAGATTTTCTTTCCCTTTTTTTCTCTCTTCTTCTTCTGATACCTCTATAATGTGAATATTGTTCCTTTTGGACCTTTCACACAGCTCCCATTATTCTTTCATTCCTAGAGTTCCCTTTTTCTCTCTGTGCCTCAGTTTCTTTGTTTTTCTGTTCTCCAATTTTTATTTCATTTACTGTCTTCTCTACCTCAACTAATCTACTGTTAAATCCGTCCATTTTATGTTTCATTTCAGATACTGTATTTTTTCAAGTTTCTCTTTGTTGAAGTCCTCCCTGAGATATTGATTTTTTTTCCTGTAGGTCCATGAGCATGTTTATGATTTATTTTGAAAAATTTATCAGAAATATTGGTGATTTGTTTCACTAAGCCCTTTGTCTGGCATTCTTCTTGAATTTTGTTTGGACCAAATTCCTCTGTCTTTTCTTTTTTTTTTTTTTAGTGTTTCCCATAGGATAATAGTTATGCAGGAAGCACCCTGGATGTCAGTTTCCTGTGGGAGAGTCTCAGCTCTTGGCTCCATGGGTTTGCCTTGCTCATGTTGTTCTGATTTCACGTAGTCTGTGTGGGCCATCTGGTTATCATGGGAGTGGGGAGACTACTCTCTGGACCTGCCATAGACCTGCTGCAATGGTTGGGGTGCAGGTGAGCAGGGCCAGCACCTGTTAGGAGTAAAGGGTTCCTGGTACTGGGCTGTGCATGTTAACTCCCTGGCTGGCCCAAAGTAGGGCTGAATTGGCTGGGGTTCTCCTGCTGCCTACCTGGATGGAAAGTTTGATTTCACTGTTAGCTGGCAGGCTTCACATCACTGCAAGGAGTCTCTGGGCTGTGACGCCAGTGAAGGATATGGAGCATCTGAAGCTCCTGAGGGCTCCTAATCTTTAGGGCTGAGGGTGGGCTGTGGAGGTATTGTCCACCCGACTTTCTACTAAACAGAGATCATTGTGCAATCCTTGCCTTTCTGCCGCCCCTCTCACTGCTAGGAAGCCTTTCAGACTGCCGGCTCTGCTTTCTTTCTCATGGAGGTCAGTAGAGTGTACCTGTTCTCCACAGGCAGATCTCTGCCTCCCCAAGTGTTCTGCTCATCTCTGTTTTCTAGCCCCATGAATCACCATGGCACTGTGCAATATGGGCTTCTGTTCCTGGAGCAGATCTCCAGGGCCAGTTGTTCAGAGTCCTTGGCTACTACTTCCTCCCTGCTCTGTTCCTCTTCCCCTGCCTGTGTGCTGGGCTGTGGGGAGGGCTTGGGTCCTACCAGATTGTGCCTTTGTCACTTTATCATTTTCTGCAGGGTCTTCTCTTCTTCCCAAAATGTAGGTGGTCAGTTCTACAGTCTTCAGGTTGATTTCTAGCCTAGTTGTATTTGCTGTTTTCCTATTCTATGTGGTTGTGGAAGGAGGTTTTTGCCTTGCCTTCCTACACTTCCATCCTTTTTCCCCCATCCTCTTCCTCTACTGCTGTTTTTTAAGGTCATTCAAAAATGAAAACGCTTTCCCATAAAAACTGAGTTAAGTGTTGAACCTAAAGTAACTTTACATTTAAAGAAAGGACAAATGAATAAGCATCCTGATCATTTCATATTTCAGTAGGAAAACTGGCATCATATGAAGAAGCATAATTTACCTTGGCACAACATCACTATTTGTTAAGATAAATTAATAAACAGCACCTTTGGGTGCAACCAGTCTATTCAATTGCTGTCAGTGTTGATTAGAAGATGTCTAAACTGTAATAAACTGTGACTGTATTAATATATGATAGTGTCTGTTGTTTATTTAATGTGAAGCAATTACCACTTTTTCATTCCACCAATCATGATTTTCCATGAGTGATTCTGTCTCTTCCTTCAGCATTCAAATGAACAGGGTCATTAGTCATATTTTATTTTTGCCTAAAGCTATTATTTACTCTGAGTTAGAGGTACTGTGGTGATTTAAATAGGTAACATGCAACCTCACTAATCAGATTGTTCAAGAGATGTACGATTAGTAATATCAGAAAGAGAAAGCTATCACAAATGAAGACAACATAAATTGAATCTTAGTGTATTATCTTGGCTAATTGCAACAACATTCAATTCAAATATTCCATGAAGCTTTTCTAAATATAGTATGACATTCCCTATTTATTAATATTTGTTTTTATGAGAAGGTCTCCTTTGTAAAACAGTTATGATCAAACGAATTGAATGTTAATTATATAAATTAGGTTATCATTAAACAGTAATTATAAAAACCTTTTATTTTCCTGTAAATTATGACTTTTAATAATTCATTTTCTTTTATTTCTTATGTTGTTACTGTTTATTTTTATTTCCTGGGGACTAGGTATTTTCATGTTTATCAAAAAATTATACCTATTATAAATAAACTTTCTCATATCAGTTTTTTCATGGATTGTTTTGAATTTCAAAAAAAATATTCTTTTCATATTTTGGATTGACATATTGTAATTCCTTCAAATACTCTGCTATAGTAATATATTTATTTCATTTCATAACTATAAAGGTTTCAAATATTTCTCTAATATGTGTGGAACTGTTATTAACATGGGTGGAAATATGTTAAAGAAAAGTTAAAAAGCTTGATTGCTAAGAGTAATACTCAGTTTCTCCAGTTGTATATTCAAAGCTTTTAGAAAACATGGCTTATCGCTAAAATGCTTTCAATATTTTAAGCAAAGGAATCAAGTCAAATAAAGATATTTTTTGAATCATTGATTTGCAGGATCTTAAATTTTTAGGTATGTGACTACCAGTGACATATGGTGGCTTATACTATGATGAAAGGTATATGGGTCCTGTAATAAATAGACTGCATTATATAGAAACACATTTATCAAATATATTTGCTTTTTGCCTAGTATTATTAAAAGCAACAGTAAGTACAGTAGCACCGTTATCAAAGCAGGTCAAGAATTGCCTATAGTGCAGAAATTACTAGTAGATGTGAGAAGATATTCATTGAAGTTACCACATTTTGTATATTTTACTCTATAAATTAGAGTTACAATATCCCCAAATTAGTATTTAAGTATGCTGCTCACAGAGATGAAAATTCAGCAGTATTTTTTTAATCTTATCAGGATACTTACCTTATGTTATTATTACTTATGGACAGAGAAATTGTAGTGCAGATAACATTCTGTATAAAAGAGAGCTTTAAACATACAGATGTATTTTCTGTAAATGGGACAAAAGATGAATACTATAATGGATTATAACAGGTGCATTTCTGAAGCTGGACTTCTTAGAACATATTTGCAGTGATTATTTTTCTATGTGAGATAAATATATTTTTTCAGTGATTATTATTATTTTAATTCGGTTGGGTTTTAACTATGAATCTAGTACAATGACTTTATTGGGTTTCTTTATTATTATTAGCAATGTATCTTCACTTATCTTCACCTATGCACCCCAAACTTTATCGTTGTTGAATGTAGTACCACACATTAGTAATTTAATTTGCTTAGCTGTGTTATGCTGTCTTGAGATAGCTTATGAGTGTTTGAAAGATCAATTAACAGCATGTCATTACTTCATATATATTGGATATAAACTGTAACTTGAGTTTTAAATCTTAAATTACATTTACATACAATAGTAAGCACTGATAACATTATTGAATTCTATATATACTTCACTTAATTCATTTCGGTAAACAAAACATCATTTACCTCCAAAGCCTTAAATAGTCCTGTGTCACTCTCATTGCTGTAACTGAGAGGAGGCCCCACTATTTCTAAGTGATAAGACATCCTCTCCTACAGAAACCTCAGAACTTTGAAAATGAGATCATCAAGATTATCCCAACATACAAGACATTTCTGCTTGCATCTAGTCATCATAAGAAGCAAGAGACACAGCTTTTATACTTTATCACTTGGTTTCTCATTCCCATATGGCGCTGTGATTCCCTGTTCTGATCCAATCACATATTCCATCCCACTGTGCTACCTTTATGCTAACCTGAATGCTCAGTTATTAACCAAATCTCCTACTTCTAAGTTTTCTCTGAATATTACATTCTCCTCTTTGCCTTGATTAAAACTTTTGGTGCTCTGAGAACACTCCTGACATGGTTTATTGTCTTATACCTTACATACCAGAGGCTTGGCATGGATTAGGTGTCCTCATGTGGCCTCAGAATACCATTTTCTGTTTCTGTCCTGGATTTTATTTTCTTCTATGTTTATATGCACCCCCTCAATCATTTCATCTAGTTCACTGGCTTTAAATATGAAAGCTTAAGATGCCTACATTTTTTATTTCCAGTCTCAGTGTCTCCTTCAAATTTAGTCTCGTAAATTTAACTGTCTTCTTAACAATTCCCTCCACATGGGTATCTAATTAGTTTGTTCCACCAAAAATTGACTTCTTTGCTCCCCAAATTATTTGTTCTCCTGTATTCCACCATTTCCTTTAATTCAACATTTCTACTTGGTCTGAATGATTCTTTCTTTTCTCTAGCACTCCACATCCAGTCTACCAGAAAATTCTGTTAGTGCTAAGATTTAAATATACACAAAACCTGTCACATTGTATGCTATGATAAGAATCATTTTATCTTCTTTAGTATCATAGCTTTGAAAAAAGAATCTATAATGCATTAAATTTGTAATTGGGATTCTTGGCATACATAATTGATGGTAATGCAATAATTTTATATGGAGTGGTATTAATTGTACAGAATACACTGAAATTAAAGATATACTCATTTGTAGAAATTAAGGTTGCCTTTAAAATCTAGTTTAAGAATTTATAATTTCACAAATTAGTATTTTACTTTCTTTATTGGTACTAAACTAGTTTATTAAAGAGCAGAATGCAAATTTCATAGAAAGCCTGATAATTAAAACCTTTCTTTTAATTCCCAAAGCATCATTATAAAAATGTGTATTAAGTGAAAGTCTTCTTCTCCTTTCCCAATGTCTGTCAAATTGGAAATTCTTGACTTTTAAGGGAGAAGACACCATTTCTGTCAAATGCATTGGTACGCCACAGAACACCCCTGACTTCAAGGAACTACCAATAATATTTACTGTAATTTGGACAATGAGAAATGTACTTAAAATTTCCAGTAACTTCCATAAAACAGTTGTACTGCTTGACTTACTAAACAACAAGGTGGAGTTTCTGATATCAATATAATACTAAGACCTACCAAAACATTATATGTTGTAAAACATATAAAAGAAACTAATGTATGGTTCTCACCAAATGCTATAAAAATATAGAACATTACTCATCATTATGAGCACTCCATTCTAAGGTCTAAATTATTTTTGAGTTTGCCTAGTCTGCTTTATATTTATAGTTTATAACTACACAGGAAATGAAATCTGCTGGTCCTGCTCACCTGCACCCCCACCATTTCAGCAGGACTATGTCAGGTCCGGAGAGTAGTCTCCCCACTCCCATGACAACCAGATGGCCCACACAGACTACGTGAAATCAGAACAACATGAGCAAGGCAAACCCATGGAGCCAAGAGCTGAGACTCTCCCACAGGAAATTGACATCCAGGGTGCTTCCTGCATAACTATTATCCTATGGGAAAAACTAAAAACAGAAAAGAAAAGACAGAGGAATTTGGTCCAAAAAAAATTCAAGAAGAATGCCAGACAAAGGGCTTAGTGAAACAAATCACCAATATTCCTGATAAATTTTTCAAAATAAATCATAGACATGCTCATGGACCTACAGGAAAAAAAATCAATATCTCAGGGAGGACTTCAACAAAGAGAAACTTGAAAAAATATAGTATCTGAAATGAAACATAAAATGGACGGATTTAACAGTAGATTAGTTGAGGTAGAGAAGACAGGAAATGAAATAAAAATTGGAGAATAGGAAAACAAAGAAAGTGAGGCACAGAGAGAAAAAGGGAACTCTAGGAATGAAAGAATAATGAGAACTGTGTGAAAGGTCCAAAAGGAACAATATTCACATTATAGAGGTATCAGAAGAAGAAGAGAGAAAAAAAGGGAAAGAAAATCTCTTGAGGATATAGTTGTTGAAAAGTTCTCCAATCTGGGGAAGGAAAAAGTCACTCAGGTCATGGAAGTGCATAGATCTCACCATCCAAAGAACAATAAGAAAACAACACCAAGACATACAATAATTAAAATGGAAAGAGCAAGGAAAAGGAGAGAGTACTGGAAGCATCCAGAGAGAGAAAAAAGATTACTTATAAAGGAAACCCCATCAGGCTATCAGCATACTTCTCAGCAGAAACCTTACAGGCCAGAAGGGAGTGCCATGATATAGGTAAGACAATGAAACAGAAGGACCTCCAACCAAGAATACTCTACCCGGCTGGATTATCATTTAAATTTGAAGCAGGGATTTAAAATTTTCCAGATAAGCAAGAGTTGAGGGAATTCACCACCACCAAACTGTCTCTACAGTGTATCTCAAAGAGACTGCTCTAGATGGAAGTGCTCCTAAGGCAAAAAAACTGTCACCATAGAAAATAAAACCTCAATAAAAGAAGGAGACCAGTTAATACTAAGCAAACACAAAAATAAATCAACTACTCACAAGTGAGTCAAGGGATTCACAAAGAATACAGAATATGACACCTAGTATATAAAGAGCAGAAGAGGAGGAAGAAGAAGGAGAAAAACAGAACTTTTATGTTGTACTTGAAATAGCAATTTAAGATAGTTATTAGCAATTTAAATAGTAGCAAGCAATTTAAGATAGACTGTTATATAGTAAGGAAGCAATCCTTGAACCTTTAATAACCACAATTCTAAAGCCTGCAATGGCAATAAGTACATATCCATCGATAATCACCCTCAATGAAAATGGACTAAATGTCAGTACCAATCAAAAGACATAGAGTTACAGAATGGATAAAAAAACAAGACACACCCATATGCTGCCTAAAAGAGACTCACTTCAAACCCAAAGACATACACAGACTAAAAGTGAAGGGATGGAAAAAAACATTTCATGCAACTAATAGGGAGAAAAAGCAGGAGTTGCAGTACTTGTATCATTAAAATAGACTTCAAAAGCAAAGAAAGTAACAAAAAACAAAGAAGGACATTACATAATGATAAAGGGGTCAGTGCAATAAGAGGATATAACCATTATAAATATTTATGCACCCAATATAGGAGTACCTAAATATGGAAAACAAATACTAACAGAATTAAAGGGGGGAAAAGAATGCAGTGCATTCATTTTAGGGGCTTCAATACACCACTCACACCAAAAAACAGAGCAACCAGATGGAAAATAAGTAAGGAGACAGAGGAACTGAACAATACATCAGAACAGACGGAACTAACAGACATCTACCAAACATTCCACCCCAGAACAGCAGGATACACATTCTTCTCGAGGGTATGTGGAATGTTTTCCAGAATATGTCACATACTAGGCCATAAAAAGAGTCTCAGTAAATTCAAAAAGATAGAAATTGTGCAAACCAGCTTCTCAGACCACAAAGCGAAGAAACTAGAAATAAATTATGCAAAGGAAACAGAAAAGCTCACAAACACATGGAGGTTTAACAACATGCTCCTAAATAATCAGTGGATCAATGCCCAAATTAAAACAGAGATCAAGAAATATATGGAGACAAATGAAACAACAGCTCAACAGCCCAAAACCTGTGGGCTGCAGTGAAGGTGGTGCTGAGAGGAAAGTATATAGCAATACAGGCTTACCTCAAGAAGGAAGAACAATCCCAAATGAATAATCTAAACTCACAATTAATGAAACTAGAAAAAGAAGAACAAATGAGGCCCAAAGTCAGTAGAAGAAAGAACATACTAAAGATCAGAGCAGAAATACATAAAACTGAGAAGAATAAAACAATAGAAAGAAACAATGAAACCAGGAGCTGGTTCTTTGAGAAAATAAACAAAATAAATAAACCCCTAGCCAGACTTATCAAGAAAAAAAGACAGTCTACTCACATGAACAGAATCAGAAGTGAGAAAGGAAAAATCACAACAGACACCATGGAAATACAAAGAATTATTATAGAATACTGTAAAAAATTATATGCCAACAAATTGGATAACCTAGAAGAAATGGAAAACTTTCTAGAAAAATACACCCTTTCAAGGCTGACTCAGGAAGAAACAGAAAATATGAACAGACCAATTACCAGCAGTGAAATTGAGTTGGTAATCAAAACAGCACCTAAGAACAAAGGGCCTGATCCAGATGGCTTCATGGCTGAATTTTATCAAACATTTAAAGAAGAGCTAATAGCCATCCTTGGTAAAGTATTCCCAAAAGTAGAAGAGGACAGAATACTTCCAACCTCATTCTGTGGAGGCCAGCATCACTCTAATATCAAAACCAGACAAAGACACCACAGAAAAAGAAAATTACAGACCGATATCCCTGATGAATAACAATGCAAAAATCCTCAACAAAGTTTTGCAAACCGAATTAAAAAATACATCAAGAAGATCACCCATCATGACCAAGTGGGATTTATTCCAGGGATGCAAGGATGGTACACTTTTCGAAAACCCATGAACATCATCCACTACATCAACAAAAAGAAGGACAAAAACCACATGATCCTATCCATAGATGCTGAAAAAGCATTTGACAAAATTCAACATCCATTCATGGTAAAAACTCTCAACAAAATGGGGATAGAGGGCAAGTGCCTCAACATAATAAAGGCCATATATGACAAACCCACTGCCAACATCATCCTTAACAGCATAAGCTGAAAGCTTTTCCTCTAAGATTGGGAACAATAGGAGGATCCCCACTCTCGCCACTTTTATTCACATAGTTCTGGGGGTCCTCGCCATGGCAATCAGACAACACAAAGAAATAAAAGGCACCCAGATTGGTAAGGAAGAAGTTAAACTGTCACTGTTTGCAGATGACATGATATTGTACATAGAAAACCCTAAAGAATGCACCAGAAAAACTAGTAGAACTAATAACTGAATTCAGAAAAGTTTCAGGAAACAAAGTTAATCTGTTGCATTCCTATATACTAACAATGAATTAGCAGAAAGTGAAACCAGGAAAACAACTCCATTTATAATTGCCTCAAAAAGAATAAAATACCTAGGAATAAACCTAGCCGAGGAGATGAAAGACCTATATTCTGAAAACTGCAAAAAGCTGATGAAAGAAATTAAGACACAAATAAATGGAAATACATCCCGGGCTCATGGATAAGAAGAATTAATATTGTCAAAATGGCTATCTTGCCTATAGCAATCTTCTTCAATGAACTAGAACAAATACTTCTAAAATTCATATGGAACCACAAAAGACCCCAAATAGACAAAGCAATCCTGAGAAAGAAGAACAAAGTTGGAGAGATTATGCTCCACAACTTCAAGCTCTACTACCAAGCCACAATATTCAAAACAATTTGGTACCTGCACAAGAACAGACCCATAGATCAGTGGAGCAGAATAGAGAGAACAGATAGAAACCCACACTTATGTAGCCAAAGAATATACGATAAAGGAGCCACGGATATACAATGGGGAAACGACAGCCTCTTCAACAACTGGTGCTGGCAAAACTGGACAGCTACATGTAAGAGAATGAGACTGGATTATTGTATAACTCCATACACAAAAGTAAATGCAAAATGGATCAAAGACCTGAATGTAAGTCATGAAGCCATAAAACTCTTAGAAGAAAACAGGCAAAAATCTGTCAAATATAAACATGAGAAACTTTTTCCTGACTACATCACCTCGAACAAGGAAAAAAAATAAAAAATGAACAAATGGGACTACATCAGACTAAAAGTTTTCTGTACAGCAATGTACACTACCATCAGAAGAAACAGGCATACTACCATATAGGAGAATATATTCATAAAGGAATTACCTGATGAATCCAGGACTCCTTAAAGAAATGGCTAAATGTAGGAATCAGGAACTATGTTGCAAGAATTATTTGCAAAATATGTCTGGAGCATCAAAATATAATAGTAATCAAAAAAGAAAAGCAAACACCAAAAGACATGATTCATGAAAGAAATAATGGGTTAGCAAGAATTATTAAAGCCAAAATCTTCTTCTCTGTGGAAGGCAATATCAAGAGAATTAGAAAAGCCTCAGATTAGGAGAATGTATTTGTAAAAGACACATTTGATAAAAGATTTTTCCAAAAACTATCAATAAGCCTTCAAACTGAACAGTATAAACTAACAATCTAACTTTTAAAAAGAGCCAATAACCTGAACAGGTACCTCACCAAGGAAGATATACAGATGGCAAATAAGAATGTAAAATGATGTTCCACATCATATGACAATTAAAACAACAGTGAAATACCACTACACAATTGCTAGAATGGCTGATATCCAAAATACCCGATAATGTCAAATTCTGGCAAGGATATGGAGAAACACAACTTGCATTCCTTTCTGTTGTGAATGCAAAATTTTACAGCCACTTTGAAAGACAGTTTGGCAGCTTCATACAAAACAAAACATTCTTATCACACAATCAACAATCACAATCCTTGGTATTTGACCAAAGGAGCTGAAAATTTATGTCCACACAAAAACCTGCCCACAGATTTTTTAAGCAGCTTCATTCATAACTGCCAAACTTGGAAGCAGCCAAGATGTCCTTCCTCTTGTTGAAGGGATAAATAAACTGAAGTACATACAGAGAGTGGAATACTATTCAGTGCTAAAAAGAAATTAACTATTAAGCCATTTCAGTAAACTGAAATGTGTATTAATAAGTGAAAGAAGCCAATGTGAAAAGGATTACATATTGTATGACTCCAATTACATAACCTTCCGGAAGAGGCAAGACTATGTAGACAGTGAAAAGACCACAGGTTGCCTAGTGGGGGTGGGAGATAAATAGGCAGAGCATAGAGGATTTTTAGGACAGGAAAATACTCTGCGTGATATAATGATAAATGTCATTGTACACTTGTCCAAACTCATCAATGTATACCACCAAGAGTGGACCCTAATAAGGTAAATTATGGAGTTTGGGTGATTATGATGTATCAATGTAGGCACATGCTTGGTAAAATCTGTGAAGTTTTGGTGACTGATGTTGATAATGGGGAAAGCTATGCATACGTAGGAGCAAGTATACATGGGAAAAATCTCTACCTTCTTAATTTTGTTATAAACTTAAAACTCCTCTGAAAAATCTTAAAACAAACAAAAAAAATAAATGAGGGATCCCACAATCATTATGTTAAAGGAATATAGGGGCCAACTGAAAGAGACCTCAATGATTAAAACTGGAGTAATTAAAAGGACAAAATGTTTAAAAAAAGGAAATCTGAATCAATTATGGGTTTTAGTTAATAATAGTATGTCAATATTGGTTCATTGGTTGTAACAAATATATCAGTGCATGATATTAATGATTGGAGAAATTGGGACAAGGTATATGGGAACTCTGTAGAACCTATGCAATTTTTCTGTAAATCTAAAACTGTTCAAACAAGTATATTTATGAAAAACTACAAACCGAATATTATTATTAGAGTAATTGGAAATGAAATTACATTTAAATAAATGTAATCAAAGAAATCTAAAATGAAGAAAATAAAAGAATTATACTAGTTGTATATGTATATACAAATATACATAATTGTATGATAATTGTTATAACTTGGTAATCAATTAGAGAATCACTCTTGCACTCATAACTTTTTTGCATTGTATATAAACACATCAATTAATATGACTGAATTCAGGTTCCATATTAAACACCTATACTCATACTTTGAATAATCAATATTTAAATATTTAAGGCGACAAAAGAGCTCACTTTTTAGCTGCTAAACTTATCCAACCTAGCTATAGTAATTTTTTCTTTAAGAAGTTCTTGTTTTCCCCCCCCCACCAACGCCCTTCAAACTTATCTGTCATTGAAAAGCAAGTCACATTTTTTTTCCATGGTGTATCATGATCATTAAAAGTATCAAAAATATCAGAAAAATAAGCAAACTCAACTGTTTAGGTCTCATGTTTGAGAAGCTGAGATTGAGTTGGTTTATTTTCTTTAAAAATACCAAAGTCTTGTTCTGTAGTGCAATCACTTTCCCAGAATATTTCACCTCCACAGTTGTACTCAGGATTTAATAATGGTTGTGCATTATCAGCTTCTTTATTGTTACACAATACAGAAAATAATCTCAAATTTAAAGCTTTGACTTTTACAGAATTAGTATTTTTATTATGTCACAAAACACATAGTTTGGTTTAACTGACTTTTTTCCATAGCAAAACTTTTCCATGAAGGAAGTGGTGTGTTCAGTTCATTTACTGGTACAAAACTTTGACCTGGGTAGTCATTCCAGCACATATTGCCATCATTGAAGGCATACCATCAGAACATGCTTTATACAAAACTTACACTCCAAACTGCATATATTGACCTAGTAATCCTTCATAATGTTCCATATTCCATTGAACTTGTTGACAATGAAGCTAAAAATACAATTCTTTCTCTATATCACCATAATGTTCAAACTGCAAATTTCCTAAAAGAATTGCAAAGAAGAGTACTTTGAGAGATTTGTTTTCCTATATGTTGGTCTTCATATCACTAGCTAGTTCCTGAATGCATCACATTATGGGCATCACCAGAAAATGGGACTCAAGCCACCTTTATTACTGTGGATTCATCTAACATTTCCCAACAGCTTTGCTGGGCTTCCCTTAACATCTCAGTTCCTAATTGTATACACATTTTGGTAATAATAAACCCAATAATGGCTCATTTTCTCAGATTTCTTTTCACTTTGGTTGACAGCTGACAAAGTGCTATATAACCAGTTACCAGGTGTAACTCAAAATAAGAGTTAAATAATACTTTGACCTATGTATGCCCCGTTGTAAAGTCAGTTTGATTGGTCACGCACTTGGATGTCATGACAATGGTAAATACTTATAAATGGAAAGGGTTTAAATTCTTATTCACAGTTACTGTCCTTATCTTGTATCTGTGTTATCAGTAGCAGCATTTTTCTGCCTAGACCCAGTCCCCGGACTACATTTAGCACAGCACTGCTCTAGAGGGGAAAAACTTAACACATCTAAATGTGTGTAACTTCTTTTGAGGGAACTGAGCAGTCGCTGCCTCACTGAGCATAACAAGATTTCAGATGTGCAATAAATCAGACATTGACAGGGTTCCTGCTCCGTAGTTCTACAATAAAACAGAAAGGGAGATAAGCAGAAGAAAGGATATAATTTTATATATATATTCAACAGTGAGGTAAGTCAAAAAAAGAGGAAGATTTTCAAGTAATGAGGTGCATTTCATTCTTCATTTTTATACCTGTCATATTAAAGTCTCCCAGCGAAAACCTATTTACAAATGAAATGTAAACAAATGAACTACTAGGCATTTTACATGAAAATAATACATTAAACATATGGCTCTGAATAATTTTCTGTTCTTCCAGACATGAAAAAACCTAGCTTACCAACATCCAAAGAGATTTGTAGGCATTTGTGTATTTTATAACCTTTAATTTTCCTAATTAAAGCCCATATTATCAATACAATGAATAAATTAGTAGAAAATATTTCAAAAATTAACACCATACTATAGTGATGGCTACTTTACAAAATAATTAGGACAAGTTCCTTTACTTTGGGAGGCCTATTTGTTTGACTATAATTTGTGAAACTTGGCAGAATTAAAAATTTTTAAATATATCATACTTATTCTTTCTAGTAAAAGCAATGTATTGTTGAACTTAAATATTTAAAATGCTATGTTCAACTAACTTAAAATTATGAGCCTTAAAATATTCAATAACTTCACTGTTTTTTGTTTTAATGACTTGTCAATTCCATTCATTAATATAGGTAAACCTTGCCCTTTGATAATTGTTTTACTTAATAAATGTAATAAACACATTACTTAAGATATTTATTTTATTAGTGCTATTTACACTATAGTGTTTTACATTTCCATTACTTGGCACCACAGTGGCAGCATGTTTCTATTAAAAAAAATCAATTAATATATAAGATTAATAAGGACAGGGACTTAGAAATTAGCACAATAACTGGTACATAATATTTGTTGATGAATATTTGTTGAATGATTGAGTGAATGAATGAATGGTTTAGAATAATGGCTGTATTGCTAACAGTGTTAATAGTATCTTCTTAGAATGCTTTAGGAAGGTCTTGCATACATAGCCCTATCCATCATTTTCCCTTTAGTCTACCTGTTGACAGTTGTTCCTCTGAGTTGCATGTTCCTGCCAATGATCCTTTGTTATGTCATTAGCCATCATTTTCTCTGTTAAATGCTATTTTCTGGATTCATGGACTACAGATCTTTAGACTGATACTGCAAGGCCCTTCAAAGATGTCTGTTTGGGTTTGGTGTTTAGTTCATTCAAGGTAGGCTCCATACATTTTAGGATCATGCAAACACAAATGCGTACACGCACACACGCACCTCAGACTTTACTGATTGAGGAAAAATATAGATTGAAAAAACCAACAAGGGATGGAATTAAACTGTACACCAATCACTAATTTTGTTATGATTGATAGCTCCCCCATAGTTATGTACCAATAGGCTCCTCATAATCCCAGTAAATCTTGGAATAATCTGAAGACTTTGTCATGAGCAATAGGAAGAATGGAGCTGGAATTTCTATTTATAGAGATTGGGAAGACTATAAGTGGAGGAAGTTTGGAAGAGAAAGACACAAATCTCCTTAAATGGGTTAGTTTCAAGATACTCTCTAGGTATACAGACTGAGAAATCAAGTAAGGAAGTGTATATATTATGTGCGATGCTGGACATATAAAATCAGGTTATACATGATATTTAGATTTTTAGGACTGGATGAAATTACAGAGGACTTGTGTGTAAAAAAGAGAAAGGGTTGCTCAGTAGTAACAAAAGAACAAGAAAGAACTTCTAAAGTAGAAGGAGAACCTAAAGAGCTGACATTCAAGACCACGTAAAGAAAGATTTTTCCAGAGGAAGGAGTGAACTTCTATGAGCAATGTTGCTGACAAATGTAACATTTATCAACCAGGATATTATTGGTGACCTTGACAAGTGCAATATTGATGGAATAGTAGAGATGATTAAAAAGACCTTGTGAAAGAATGAAAGAAAATAGAGACACTGAAATTAGATTATAGACAACCCTTTCAGGACCTTTTGTTATACAGAAAAACAGAGAACTGAGACAGAAGCAGGAGGGAAAGTGACGTCATTATATGAGAAATATGGAATACTTCCATGCTGATGGTAAGGGTTCATTTGAGATGGAAAAGATATTAATGCAGAAGATACAGTAGACAACTGAGGAATTATATTTTTGATATAACATTTTATTATTAGAAATTGTCATTTTAAATTCCTTTTTAAAATTATCAATAATTAAAATCAAACAAAACAGTCACTCTCTTATCTTCCCATTTTGAATAAAAATAGAGTGAGGCAATGTCTGGAAAAAGTGTGGTCTCTAAAACATATATGTATTACTTGTGGTTGAAGATTAACAATGTCTGTTTGCTACTCGAGAGGACACAAATGTTAACAAAAAATAGTTCATGTAACATCTCTTTCTAGAAATCTTATAATCACATTATGTCATAAGATTAATCTCCTCAGTCTCAATGTCTAAGTATTCAAGTATTTAAAAAGAAGAATATTTCAAATGCACTTCATACTGAAACTTTTGAGGAAATATATGTAGCGTATGAGGCAAACAGTGAAGATTGATGCTACCCAGTGGCATTACATGAGCCAAATGCCTTTTGGTCAATTAAAGGCTTTACAACTGTTAAGTTTTCAGTTTTTAATGAACTTTGTCTGTCACACTCATATAATTCATGTCTATTAGAAGAACCTGTTAGAGGAGTAAAGTTGGCATAAGGCCTATCAGGATTTAATATTGCAATGTCTCTTTTAATTGCACCAATTTAATTCTGATGGCTGTAGCTAATGCTAAGTTCTCATCATATTCTCAAGGTTTTGCTTAGTTCCCCTCATTTAAGAAAGGAAAAAATTGAAGGCAAGAACACTTAAGGAAACTGTCTAGTGTTTTATTTCCAGTTTATACTGGATTTGAAATTTGGACCCAAGAATCTTGTTATCCAAAATCTGAATATCCAATCTGTTTCTCATGAAATACATTATGGAAGAAAAGAACTGAGAAAATGTGCAATGATGCTTAAGAAAGAAAACAAAAAATTGTCCCTTTGAAGTTAATTTCAATTATGTACTACAAAGAAACATGTAGGTATAAAATCACTTTAGAACATCATTTTACTGCTCAGAGCAGAAGCTGTTCCTTGCATCAGGGAGTGGGAAGGTACAATAGGAGATGGTGGGAGGAAACAAGTTAACTTTGGGTAAATTATCAGGAAAGTAAATGTTGATGAACTAACTCTGTGAAACTGATAGGAGGCTGTGCTGAGGGTAAGGTTTATCACAGACTCTACGTTCCCATGTCACTACTAACTATCTCATATGCATTCTTTGCACTTTAGACATCTGTCCTTTTTTTAGTGCCATGGCCCCAAACGCACAGTTTTAATAAGTGTTTATTGAGAACTGTATGTCAGGCACTCTGCTAGACACTTGGCATACAAATATGATTAACATAGTCCTTGCCCTCAAAAGTACATATATTCTGCTGAAGAAAACACAACACCAACAACAAACAGAACAATATAGAGATTCAAGTATAATAATAAAGACTATTTTGATTTCTTTGTAATCTTGTTTGTGTGATCACAAATGGAATGGACCTCCGAAAAGGAAGGTCTTGTAAACAAAGTAAGAAAAATACAAGGGATGAAACAAATGTTTAAAAATTTGGTAACATCAAAATTAAAGATTTCTGTTCAGTGAAGAACATCTTGGGCAAAGATGATAAATATAGTAGAATATAATAGAGACACATAAATCAGCAAAAAAAAAACCACCAAAAACCAGATAGTCCAATAGAAAATTAGGTAAAGGATGTAATGAGACAGTAACCAGAGAACAATTCAAATTCGAGTAAGTCTATTAAAGTAAGCTTCAATCGCATTTGTTATCAGAGAAATTAAAAAATAATACAATATCAAATATCACTCTGTAGCAATCAGAAGTATTAAATTAGAAAGCTGTATAATGCAATTATTTACCTAGGATATAGGTAAGTTTTCATGGTGCAACCATTCTGGATGGTGGACTTTCACTGTGGAGTGACAACCAAATTAGGTACCAAAAAGCTATATGATCAAAGAATTTGCATGCATGAAATGGGCATGAGTGAGGATGTTTATTTCAGTGTTATTTCTGGTAATAGGAATTTGTAGAATAATTGGGTGTTTATTGCTTAATAAGTGAATAGGTAATATATACTGGATAAATACCATGGAGTACCATAAACAATAAAAGCAACCACACAGCAACTGTACACATGGAAAAGCAGATGTGACTTGAAAATATACTATTGAAGACACTTTTCCAAAAATATACTACAGATGGCCAACAGGCACATGAAAAGATGGTCCACATCACTAATCATTAGGGACATGCAAACCAAAACTACAAGGAGACATCACCTCATACCAGTCAGAATGACCAGTACCCAACAAATAAGAAATAACAAGTGTTGATGAGGATATGGAGAAAAGGGAACTGTCTTACACTGTTCATGGGAATATAAATTGGTGCAGCCACTGTGGAAAGCAGGATAGAGGTTCCTCAAAAAATTAAAAATAGAAATACTATAAAACCCAGTAATTCCACCTCTAGGACTTTACCCAAAGAAAACAAAATCCCTGATTCGAAAAGATATATGCACCCCTATGTTTATTGCCACATTATTTACAATAGCCAAGACATGGAAGCAAAAAAAAAGTGTTCATTAATAGATGAATAGATAAAGAAGATGTAGTACATATACACAATGGAATATTATTCAACCATAAAAAGAAAGAAAGCCTGCCCTTTGCAACAACATGGATGGACATAGAGGGTGTCATATGCTAAGTGAAATAAGCTAAGTAGGGAAAGACAAATGCCATATGATTTCATTTATAAGAGGAATCTGAAAACAAAACAAAATGAACAAAATAGCAGTGACCTACAGATACTGAGAAGTGACTGGTATTTATCATGGGAGAGGGGTTGGGGTGGGTAGGTGAAATAGATGAAGGGGTTAAAGAGGCACAGAATCTCAATCATAATATAAATTAGTCATGAGGATAAAAGTATAACATAGAGAATATAGCCAATAGTTCTGTAACATCATTCTATGTTGACAGATAGTAGCTACACTAGTTGGGGTGAGCATTTAATAATGCTGTTGAATCAATGTGTTGTAACTTCAAACCAATATAATATTGTATACCAACTATACTTCAATAAATATATATATTTATAAAATTGATTGAAAAAATAACAATGATATATGTAACCAAAGAACATTTACATAAATTGAAAATAACATTAAACATGTTAGAAGCATTGCCTATGGTATAGGAGGAGAACTGGAATGAAAAATTGGAATAAAGAGAAATAATAAATAAATGAGCAAATCAGAATGATGTGTATCTTCTTTGGGCTGAGGTACTATCACAGTCCATTGTTTCTGAGGTCCTCAAAAAGAAAGAGAAAAGACATTAAATGAATGATACGATGTGATATGGTAGATACAGTTTGCATTCTTTGTAAAATGCATTGCATAATGCTACATAATGCATCTAGTGCCTCAAAAATTCAAAACTATGCCTAAATACTAAGAAGTCAACTTCTTAATAAAAAGAGAAAGAACAGCTAGTCAGGTTTCACATTCACACACAGTCACAAACAAAATTAATCAGCTTCAGGATACAATCATTTCCAGACCCACAAATACTATACAATTAGTCTGCCACAATCATTTAAAATACCCATAATTATTAATTGTCTTATAGTGATCTGTTTTCTTTAGTTTCATACTCTTGGACATCATATTTCATGAAAAATGGGGACAGGCATGTACTCTTTTTAGAACACATGTCAGTATTTAAGGGAACAAAATACTGCACCAAAATCTGAGAGAGAACTAGTCCAAAAGTATGGGAATTAATTCAGGATTTCTGCTTCACAGAGGACTGCCTGTTGAATTGTAATAAGTTAATCATTTTAGGAAAACTACTTTCAAATATTAAAAATTATAAATTCTACCATCAATCAAAGCCCACTGTGGCTGAATTCTAAGGCCATGGGTGATCCTGACCTGAGATCTCCAGGCAGACCAAGTGCACATTAATTCTGTATTTTCTAATATTATAGTTATAGCAGAAATGAAAGCAAATAGCTAGAATGCTCCCAAGACTTATATATTATGCAGGCAGCACAGAACAATGATTATAAATCTCCTTCTAGACACAGCAAAAACTGACCTTACAAATATCCCTTTACTTTAGGTAGCAGAGGGATTAAGGATAAGAAATTTTCCTAAAGTCTTGATAAGAGATGTCACACATCATCACTAATGTAGTCTAACTGAATGAAATGAACTATTTTGCAATCATGATCTGGTGCAGAGATCAAGGTCATGTTATTACATCAGCAGAATATCGACCAGTTGTGAATTATTCTTGATGAGCTATCCAATTCTTAAATCTTGAGCTGGTAGTCACTGGAGGCCTATTAACAATTATAGATTATAGGCATTTTATGCAATACTGCTATTCACAGTTCTTATATACTGCCTCTGTGAGTTATAATAATGAACAGGGCTTAGGAAACTAACATCTAAAGAATATCAAACATTGGAGTAGCAGATTAAGAGAAATTTTCTGTGTAATTATTTAGATATACTTGAGTATTTAGCATTTGTAATCTTTACAATGATGCTTCTCTACATCTTGAAATACAGCATAGTTTATGCTCACTGCTTTGTTTTCAAGTTCAAGTGAACTTCAATTTATATAAATATTAGACAAAATTAAATTAATTCCTTATTAACTTCCAGTTATACATGCAGAGTCACCTGGAGATGTTGTTTTCTTTCTTACTTTACAGTTATAAGCCTTTGAGGAACTGAACATTAAAAAGCTTTTTGAAATATTGGAATAAGTGGTCTCCAAGGTGAATTGGGATTTCACCAGCCAACCCAATATGAGCAGCCAGTTCTAAAAGTTTTATTTTTTCTAACTCTAAAAAGAAAAATTGTAATACCAATAAATATCCAATTATGTCACAAACTAGCAGAATACAGGTACTATAAATTTCATACTTAAGCAGCATTTTTTTTATTATTAAGGTATCATTGATATACACTCTTATGAAGGTTTCACAAGAAACACAATGTGGTTAGTACATTCACCCTTATTATCGAGTCCCCCGCCATATCCTATTGTAGTCATTGTCCATCCGTGTACTAAGATGCCACAGAGTCACTACTTGTCTTCTCTGTGCTACACTGTCTTCCCCGTGACCTCACACACACCATGTGAACTAATTATGATACCCACAATCCCCTTCCCCCTCCCTCCCCCCTTCCCTCCCCCACCCCTTCCCTTTGGTAACCGCTAGTGTCTTCTTGGATGGAGTCTGTGAGTACGCTGCTATTTTATTCTTTCAGTTTTGCTTTGTTGTTATACTCCACAAATGAGGGAAATCATTTGGTATTTGTCTTTCTCTGCCTGACTTATTTCACTGAGCATAATATCCTCTAGCTCTATACATGTTCTTGCAAATGGTAGGATTTGTTTCTTTCTTATGGCTGAATAGTATTCCATTGTGTATATGTACCACATCTTTATCCATTCTCATACTGATGGACACTTAGGTTGCTTCTATATCTTGGCTATTGTAGATAGTGCTGCAATAAACATAGGGTAGCATATTTTTTAAAGACAAGGTTTATATCTCTTTTATTAGACAAGGAGTTAAAATAGAACCTGTAATTGTGTCTAATGTATAGTAGCACTTCAACACTTGCTTAACAAATAGATGGTTAAATAAAGATATCCACTTTTCAAGATCTCTTATATTTAATACTGAGTAGGGGAACTTCCCAAGTTTTATTAGAGCAACATCTTTTCTTTATCATTTCAAATATATCACACCATAGAATTCAAAACTGTAATAGAAGAAATTATTATAAAACCCTTTTGAAAAGAATGATCATTTACATGATTCACAAAACATGAATTTTAAATTTGTGCTGTATAAAATACAAATATATATTTTAAATAAATTGAGCAATCCTACATGATTTAATTATAATGTGTTAATATATATGTATGTATGTGATAATATGTGTATATTAGAGAGAGTGATGGACAGAGAGGGAAGCATGAAAAATATAATTCAATAATGCATGTTCTGAGGAGAGAGTAAAATTATCAGGAAATGCACTACCACTGTAAAGAAATAAAAATGTGTAAAATAAAATATTCTTTAAATCCTTAAATATGTAAAAAAGTTGAGATCATTATGAACTAGTAGGCTAAAGTTCAAATTTTAAAAAATCTAGAAAATTCGTTTGGTTTGAGAGATTATTAGAGAAAAATGAAGACAATACAAAGTTCAGTCTTGATTTATCTAAATTTCTGATTGGGTCCAAGTGACTTAATATTATTTTGCTGCTAAGTAGAAAATTAAATCATTTCTGGAGGCTGTTAATATTGTCCACCATCTTTATGGTCATAAGCAATGCCTGACATGCAATAAAAAAGTAAAAATCATACCATGAAATAGGGTCAAATGACTAAAAACCAAAAGACAATACAGAAAATAAAAACTGAGCCATAAGTTATCTAGATGTTGAAATTATAGACATAGTCTGTTAAAAAAATAATAATTAACATTGTCTCCCAGAGAAAACAAGTTAGAAAATTTCATAAAAGAACTATCTATAACAGGATAAATAAAAATTCTAGAACTAAGAAATGAAAAGCAAGACAATATATGTGTCTGTGTGTGTGTGTGTGTGTGTGTGTGTGTGCAATAACAGATTAAACACAGCAAAGAGAGGACTATTACATTAGTGAATAGCTTAATAGAAAGTATAAAACTGAATCTTGGAAAAGACAACAAAAAAATAAGTAAGAAAATAGTTCAGAAAGTTTATGAAGAATGAACCTAAGTTTTACTTTATGTGTAATGGTATTCCACAAGAAGAAAAAACAGTATGTCTATTGTAAAAAATACTGGATGAAAAGATTTTGATAAAAAGTATCACCACTAAGCCACAAATTCAAAAATTCTATACCGAAGCCATGTCAATTCAAATTAAACCACACATAGGTAAGTAATAGACGAACACTTGAAAATTAAAAAGAAAAAGAAAAAATAATCAAATCAGGCAGTGGGTTGTAGGGAACCATTGTTATGCTTTTTATATGAGCCTTTTCTACCTAGGATAATTTAACTTTCTGACTAAATATCCCACCACAACTCATATGCACTATGACACATGTTTAAAATATGATCACAGAAGACTGTTATAACCAAATTGGAATTAACTTGTCTTTCGACAGTTGTGTTGATAAATAACGGAATTATGTTAAACAAGAATACAACACAAAGTAAAAATATATTGTAATAACTATATTGAGTGTTCAAAGCCAAGCCAGACACAGGAAAAAAACCCACATTGAATTATTATATGAATTTGCAAAGCCGGTCAAAAATCTAACAAAAGTCTAAGAATGATTGTCCTATTCTGTGAAAAGGAAGCAAAGAGATGTGACCGAAAAGGAACAAAAGAACGGCTTTGGGGACCCCTTTCTTGATCTGAGTAATTTTAACACTAACTTCGTAATCATTTATTAAATTATGCATTTATTTTTTAAGCACCATGTTTGTGTTTGTGTGTACTGAATTCCAAAATGAAAATAAAAATATTTTGCTGTCATAAGCAATAAAGTAAATACAGTGTAGCAGGCAATAACATTTTTAAAAATCTATCATCTCTAGTATTAGTTTTATATTCTTGTCACAACAAATTAACACATACTTGTTGACTTAAAGCAACAAGAAAATATGAAATCTTTGAGGTGTGTAAGTTAAAGAATTGACATAGGTCTTGTTGGGCTAAAATCCAGGTGTTAGCAGAGTGGTGTTCCTGGATGCCAGATAAAATTCATTTTCTTGCTTTTCTGTCATCTGGGGGCCTTGCACATGTAGTTTGTGGCCTCCTTCCTCTATCTTGAAAGCCAGCAATGCTGCACTTCTCTAGCCATCTGTATTCACATCTCCCTCTGATTCTCTGCTCTGTCTTCCTTTTCCACTTTTAAGAATCCTGGACTTACTTTGGTCTCATCTGGATAAAGCATATTAATTTCCTTAAATTAAGTTCTAATGATTAGCAACTTTAATTCCATCTGCAACCTTAATTTCTCCTTGCCCCATAACCTAACATATTCACAGATTCTGGGGGGTTAGGATATTAACATTTTTAGGAAACTATTATTCTACCTACGACCCTAAACAATTTCTTATAATATTTAAAGAAACAGTGTTATCCCTGGTATATGATGGCATCGCCTGAGCCCATGGTCAAATAAGCAAGCCTTTTGATTTTTTTTTCAAGTCTGATGAAGTGTTGGATACTAATGAAATTATTTGTTATAGCAGAATCAAGTTAGTTAATTGCCCCACTTTTCTCTTAACTCTTCTTAAGACTATGAAAATCAACAAAAATTTTAACAATTTTAATTTTTTGAAAAATAAATTTTAAAACATTATTTCTCACAAATTGATATATCCAAGATATGATGCCTTCCTATTTGTTTTATTTTCTGGTATATTACATTAAAAGATTTCATACAATATATTTTTATACATATGTTTTTACAATATATAGTACCCTTCCTTTCATGTCTAATAAATCAGAATTTTCAGTTAATTGATCCTAGCTTGAGATTTGCAGAAAACAACTTTAATTTATTTTGAAGAATGATACTTTCAAAAATTTTTAGCTTACTAATTGTTTATTATCCAAATATCTATGTACAAGGTATCAGAAAATTGTTAAACCAATTATTGGGGTTCTACCTGGAAATTCATGTTGCCTGTCAGATATTTCACATATTTTAAATTTATGAAATATTTACAAATTATTCTATAATTCCTATTAATTACCAATTCATGAAGAATCACTCCTGAGTTAATTTAAATTTGATATATGTGTTTTATTTTTCTTTTGTTTCAGACATATTTATCTCTCAGGATACACTTCTCTGCAATCATTTCCTTTTCTTTCATGTCTTCTAATTTTATGTCTACCTCCCATCTTATGTCTAATAGCCCCTCTATTTTTCTTTAATTATTTTATGTAAATTGAGTTTTCTGCTTTTGGTCAACTCTTCCTTGCTCTTCATTATAATCAATAAAATACTACATCATTACTGGAACCCCTTGATTCTCATCAGAGTAAAATTTTGCAAATAATATCAAATAGCTCATTTCATACGAGCATTCCAAGTTTCTGATGTTTATGCAAATTTATCCTAATTATCCAAAAGTTTTTAGAACAATGACCCCAGCAATATGACCCTTCTCCATAAACACCTTACTGTACTGATAGGCTCTGGAAGCCCTCTTACTTCTTTCCTCCCATGTAAATGGAAATTGCTGAACTTATGTGCACTTTTAATGTTATTAAAAACCAGAACCAGTGGGGAGTCTTAGCAGAGGCTGATGAAATATTTCCAAATTGTTGAATAAAGGAGAATGTCTAGAACATCATCACCTCTATGTTCCACTTAATAGAGAATTTACCAAAGGAGGAGAAATCACCCGTTTGCTTTAAATTTCCTTTATCTAACTCTTAGGAGATTCACAGAATAAAAGTAAGTTTTTAAGCATCATTTCAGAGTTGTTTATCTGGAATTTGCCTTTATATTTGAAGAAAGCAGTTATTACCAGAATATTTAAGAATAAATATGAACATAATTAGAGTAAATGTGCCTATAGTCTCAAAAACCAAATTTCATTTCAGAAGCTTTGATCCGAATTTTTTCCTAAACAATTAATTATAAATATATTTTACTATGTTTCTGAATATTCCACAATTATTATGCAAAAGTATGCTTGTGATATGTATCCCTTTGTGAAGTTGAATATTTGAAAGAGAAAGATCTCTAAATACTCACAAGTACAAATAAGAATGTGTTCTCCATAAAGAATTCTAAATTTTAATATTAATGTAGTACTGCATATATTTTATCACATTGTAAATAATATTTTATACATTTATTATTTTTTATCTCAACACTAGGTAAATTCGATTAGAAATATAGATGAGTTTTAAAAATGATTAGGATTTTTATTAAAGAAACAACAAAGGCTGGAATTATTGGGTATGGTGGATATGCTTTCCTGGTTTACTGTTGGTATTGGAACAAAAATAGAAAACAAGAAAACAAATGAGGTTTGACTTTGAATATCAATTACTAAAATTAGCTGGGTTTCTCAAATCTTTGAATTGGATGACACACCTATAACATGGAGTTAAATAATCCCTACCAAAACCAATTCTCCCACTCACTAAAACTGAGAAGCATATATATCAAATAAATATGGAAAAAGGGTTCACTTTTATTGTCAGTGAAGTTATTCTTTGCGATGTCAAATATAATGGCCAATCATTTCATTCCATCCTCACTGAATCCAAGCTTTCTAAATTAGCAGAAAACTTATCAGGTTTCGTTAAGTTGTTTCTCTAACAGTAGAGATTTAAAAACCCTCTGTGGATGTATAAGTTGGAAATTGCCTGTTCAAAGAAATTTATGATTTTATTACAGCTGCGTATTGACTATTCCTGTAGTAACCCACAGGCAAAAAGTAACAGTTTATTTATTCAAACTGCAAATGAAATTCAGCAAGAAAAGTAATTAGCAAGCAACAACAACAAAAAATAATGGCAAAGCACCATAAAAGCAGTTTGAAATTTATGTGCATTGTCAGATTGTTAGAAAAATAGCACTTTAATTTAAAAAATGCAGAAACTATATATACATATACATACATATATATATACACACACACATATATTTGTTTTTCCAGCAAATTGACTAAACATAGATGTAGATTTTTCAAAGACAATACTGAGAAACACTATTGGATAAAAAACTATTTTTGTCCTAACTTTTCAAATAGTCTTAAAATATTTTTAATGTAACTTGAAGATTCTGTTTAAAACAGAAACTTTAGAGTGAATGATGCATTTATTTTTCAGTTAGAGAGACAGGGCATGTTGGACCACCCTGTTTTCTGAAATGTCAGTGGTGGATTGTTTTTGTAACTGACAGGTATCACTAACATTGAGCACATAATACATATATTGACAAAAAATCGGCAATAATTACATCATATCAGTGCCAGTTACAAAATAACAGTGACACTATTTTCTGGAGCATTGCAATTATTTTGTGACATGAAAATTTTCTGAATCTGACAGGAAGTAAGTCAGATATTATTGAACAGATAAATCTTTTTAAAGGAATACATGTATTAGTCACTGAATTATCAATAGAAAAAAACATTTAATTATAAGAATACAAATACTTTGCTTAGAGCTTAATGCTGAGTACATTATTTACTAGGGTGTCACATTTTAGAACTAAGAAAACTTAAAAGAGTCTCTGACCTCCCAGATTACAGGCAAGACCAATTTACAGCACTGCTAGACCATTTTTTTAAAAGCTACTTTGTCCCATTTCTGTTTTCCTCAAACATTTTAGTGGCATTAGAAATTCTAAGAAAGCTTTCAAGAAAAAGTCAACATTTCTTGGCTTACAGTCAGGTAACTTGAAAATCTCCCAGCGTCATTATTTTTTGAAACATACTGTGTGCTACAGCCCTATTGGAAACTGAAACTTTGCGCAGATCTGTTGAATTCTCCTTGTGATTTCCCATAAGATTTACACCTGGGCTTCTTTTGTCTTGATGTTTTCTTTCCTTGAAATTTCCCCTACCTTTTGAGTACCATCTACCTGAGCAGCATGAAATAATACCTACATCTCGTACTTCTGGGAAGTCCTTTGGCTATTTGAGGATTCACAAATATCTTCTTTATTTATTCAGTGAGCATATTGGTTACGTAAGTTGTTTTACATCATTGAAATAAACGAATGAAATGAGATCTCTACCTCTACATGAGCACAGGTTAGTAGAATTTTATGGAAGAGGAGTGTCAGAAGTGTAAAACATGATTAAAATGTACTAACACAGGTGATGTAATAGAAGTATGAGAAAAATACTTTAGGATCACTTAAGAGAATATCTAATTGCATATGAGCAAATATGGAGGCATTTGAAGATGGTTCAAATACCTACTCATTTACCAGAAAACCTTTGAATTATCTACCCAACACATTCTCCAAAGCTAAAATTATTTATTCTTCACATTCATAGTGCTTGACACGTTTGTTGAATGATTCAAAGTTTATAGCAATTTATGAGTTAATACACAATTCCCATACTTGTCTCACCAGAAACACAGAACTTTCCAAACATCTCTGCATTTCTGAGGTTTTCAGCTTTCATTCTTTGCCTTCTGCCAGATGTTCTTTAGAAATAAGAACAAGTCTCAAAGGAAAAATAGAGCAGAATGTGGTACTCTGTTCATTATCTCTCCCTTTTCACTACAATTCTAGTTTGAATATCCTGCATGGCTGCTCCATTTCTTGCCATGGATAACGGATCTGAGAATTCTCTCAAAGGAAAAGGAATTGAAGAATTTTATTTCACTTTGAATGCTTTCCCATTCTCTTTCCCAAGATTTCTCACCTCAATCTTGTCTTTCTCATTAGTTCTCCAGTACCATTTGTTTGTTTCTTCTTTTCTTCCTCCCTTCATTTCTCTATTTCTTACATTAAAATTTCATTATTTTTAGTTCTCAATAGGAGTACATTGTTCTGATTTTACCTATGCCATTGGAAATGGAATATGAAGTCCAAAATGGTTTGACTTTGTAGTAAGACAGACATGGATTCACATTCTATTACATTCCTTACTGGGAAACTAGCTTACTCCTTTTACAGATTACTCTCTCATCAATAATGTGCAAAATGTTTAAAAAATCTAAATAACATCAGCTTTTCTTCATAGTAAAATATTGAAGAAAATGCATAAAATACCATATAACAATAGTTCAAAACATATCTTAAAAAGGAAATAATTTTTAGATAGGGAAATGGACAAAAACATTCTATGCACAATACAACAAAATGGACAAATAATTTCTAAAAATATATATAACTTTTATAAATGCAAGTAGCTGCAAGTATCAAATGTTTGAAATAAAAGAGCTGATGTAGATTTTTTTGTAATACCATGCTACTATTTTCCAAATGGCAGATAAATAAATGAAAATTCAGGAAAAAAAGAAATTAAGTATAACAGCCGAATTCCAATACTCTTCAACATTTCTGAAAATTATCTGTAGTCTTATCAGTATTAGCATCCAATTAAAACAGTATTCATTTTTCACTGACAGTAAGATATCCATGCTTGGTTTTCATATTTTTTTTTGTGTGAGAAATGAATGCTAACAATATAATAATATGCCATGAAAGAACTCTTAACACGCATATGTGCATGGATCTGTCAGCTACTTTAGCTAGAATGATTTTGACGAAAGCATTGCTGGATAAAACATGATTTGGTCTATTTCTGTTCATATGCAATGTCGATGCTCACATGACACATACAAACATTGATACATAGTGGACAAAAAGACAAGTAAAAGAGACGTTTGTTTTCTTTAAATTTGGGGTAGAAAGAATATTTCAAGTCATTTCTATTTTGAATAAACATTATAAATCAGTTAGGCACTCTTTCATCACGCTGACAAAGAAAATGTAGTAGTTTAAAACATGCAATTAATAAGTAAATTAGAGAAATAACTAAATTCATTGAATACTTGTAGATGTTAAAGTCTAACATTTAATTTAACATACTTTTTCACAGTAATCAAACTGATAACCAAAGATTTCATGCCATCAATAAGAAGTAATTATATTAAAAGGAAATATACAAATATATTTTTATACCATAATATTGAAGATGGCTTGTTTTTCATTATTTTCTTTATGTTTGATAAACATTGTGGTATGGGATTTATGATTTAAGAGTTATCATTTAATTAATTTGAATAAAAATTATTATTCTGATCAAGATTCATATCTTTGCACCAATGCATCTTTCATTTAAATATTTTAAACTGCATCTTTTTAAAATATGACTTACCATTATGTAGCACATAATACATATGTAATTGGCACAGTGAAAAATCATTCAAAAAGTGAGGTAGAGGCCATTGTATGCCACTTACTTTCTCTGCCTCAGATTTGAACCTTTTCTATTTTGATGTGTGCTGTCTCACAGTCATCTCCAAGTGCCATTTTTAAGCTAATGAAGCTGATTTTCTTGCTTCTGTTCTTAGTGACATCTCCATTTTCGACCTGGTTGTCACTTTTTTGGAAAGGTACAATAATAGCTTTAAGATACGTATACATGTGAGTGTGCACACACACACACTTATTTATTTATGTACATATTTCCAGAAGTAACCAACTCAAATGGATACAATTCTGAAAACAACATGCAGACCCCTTACAATCTTGAGTGCCAGCTAACCACCGATCACTTGACCTATGTTAATTACCATTTTGTGAGTTTTTCTTTACTCTCATGGAAAGGTAACTTGGGAATTTTCTGTTTATTGTTAATTGGAACATGGTTAGCTCTGTTTATAAAATTAATTCATAGCTCTTCCTCAGTTATTTCACTGGTGAGGAAAAACTAAAGAACCGAGTATGACGTAATCCTTCTGAAATTTTCTCTTTTTGTAATTCTTGTCATAATATTTCAACTTCTAATTATCTTCTAGATCTAGGCCAAACTGGTTTAGGCTTATTCATGCAATTCTCCTCTCCTCAGTTTGGGGGAACCTACCATTCTAATGTACAGTTTTCAGTGTCTGACAGAAATGTATGTCAAATTTGCATTTAAATTCTAACTGCAAATTTAATCAATGGTCATTCTATAGTTCTAGTTGTTCATGATCCCATATATAATAAATATTGCACAGGTGTTGTAACCCTTTCTGCAGGGAATTCTTGCCAATACATTGAACGTTATTTCTATCTTACCATGATTTTGGTAGGAGTTCACAAGATATACTGAGTTTTGATGAGTAGATAAATATTTCAGGGTGTGTAGTGCCCAGAGGTTCTTCCTGCACCACTTCTGCTAATCGTGTTCTATTTAAATCAATGTATATAAGTGAATGTAAAGTCTGCAACAGCAAGACATTTATTCTGCTCAGAGCCACATCTCAGGACTTAGAAGAGTCCCTCTTTTATGGTAGAAACTTAAGGAATAATTGTTGTATTTGTTGAGTTGAGAATGAATTTTCCTATGACAAATCTTTTAGTAGTATTCTTAGTAGAGATTTTGTCTAACACTTCAAGTTACATGTAATGGTTAACTAACTAATTCACCTTCTCCACAGCTGAACATCAAGAAACAAGTGGTGAATTTCAATAGCCACCGAAATCAACTTCAATGCATACAGTGTTTGGCTTCTGAGTGTTTAATTTTAGAAAACCAGTGGACTACACTTGGGAATTTCTGGTACCAAACTATATTTCCTGCAATTGTGATAATGGACCATTTAGTTTAGATCATTACACAAAAATCTGAGCCTGTGGCATTTTCAATTAACTCAAGATTCCATCTGTAATGTATTTGTCTGAAAATATATCAAGTAACATCAACTGGAAAGTTTTCTCCAAATCATTTTAGACATTTTTAGAGCTCCAAGTTCACTCTTTTGAACCGTAGTAAGAAAGAAAGTTGGAAAATACAAAGGAAAGAGATTTCAGCATTTCTTTTTGATTTTCATGTTTTTGAAAAAAAAAAGGAATGGGTCAAAAAAAAAAAAGAAGTGTCATCTTGAGGTTACACCTTAGTTTTTAAAATGAGATAAAACTAGCTATCCCCCAAATGACATGGTCTCTTTACACTAAAATATGATCCAAGCAACTGAAATCAGAATGCAGCTTAAAAAAGACAACGGATATAAATTTTTCCTGGTTTTGCAAGTACTACTAGATTAGGTGAGGTCATAGCAGCTGCACATTTTGAAACTAAAATAAAATTGTGTGCATGTGCAAGTGTGTGTGTATATGTGTATTTACTATCTCTTGCACAATATTCCAGGTTGTGCAATGCCACAGAAGAGTGCTCTGCTTCTAAGAGAGGTAACTCTATTATTCATACTGGTACATTCTCTAAAACGCATAAAAACAACCTTTGCTCTCTAGCAAAAAAAAAAGGTCCATCTAAGTCTGTCACCTTACTTTCACAGACTTCCTTTTTTTCTTTCATATTTATCTAGCCTACATTAGGTTTTCTTGCATTCCACCTTCTCTCCTAGATTTGAAAATTTTCTCTTTTACAAATTTATCCATGCCTTCACCATATTATTTTCCTTTTCCTTTCCCCTTTTTAGTTTTTTTTCCATTTTTCCTAGATTTTATCATATCCATTGTCAAAAATGTCTATTTTGTTATTTTTTGTCTTTCTAAGACACTCAAAGTACTAGATAAATAGAAGCAGAACATATTACGTGCATGTATTAGAGGAGAAGCAAACCCTTGAATAGGAAATGGTTGACTTCAGTAGTGAACTTATGAAGGATACAAAATTGCAGGCAGGGAAGTACAGCATCCTCTCCTTTTCCACTCATCCTTGCATCCCTGCCTTATTCAAGTCCAGTGTGATCTGGCATCAGTGTCATTTGGCAATTGATTACCAATCTGAGAAAAAAAATATGTGTGTGTGTTTGTGTGTGTGTGTATATATATGTCTTTCATCCTAAGAATATGATGTTATATATTACTGAAAGGTATTCATTACTTTTGTTTTCTGTATAGACAATTTTTGCAGATCAAATTACCAAAATAGAACTTGGATTGGATGGACATTTATTTCTTTAGAATATATATTCACTTATTCAAATGCCTTTTGCTAAACAACTCTTTAACTTCAAGAAATTTGCCTATCCTCTGATCTCTACCTCCTCATAATCACTCCCTTCCTTCATACATCAATTATAAGTATTCATTTGCAACATTCTTGAATGGCCTTTCCTTTTTATTTCTTTCTCCTCCATATTCACCAAATGAAGAAATGAGATCAGCCACTGTGGTTAAACCCAGTTACCCAATTACCCTGACTATCTGCATCCACAGGACTGAATTTACTAGAAAAGAAAAGCTTATGGCTTTGATGATTGGATATATTTTAATATCATGACACAACTTCTAAAATAAACATAAAACTGTCTTGAAATTCTATTACACTTTCTGTATTTGTTGACTTTCCACTCCCCAAAATATTTTCCTCTTCTCTTAAACATCCACTAACTCTCCATCTTCTTCTACTCCTCAGCAAAAATGTTACCTTTATTAAGAACACCCTTCCATCAATTAAAGCATGTTCCTCACCATCACTTGCTGCCTGGTCATAATCAATTAATTCGCATTTTAGCCAGAAAGGCTCCTTGTCATGTTCTGTGTTATGTGTGTGTGTGTGAGTGTGTGTGTGTGTGTATGTGAGAGAAAGAGAAATCTCTTTCAAGCCTCAGAATAGCCATGTAATCTTGAATTTATTATCTCCATTTTCCTGGTGAAGAAAAGGAGTTATGGTATATGATCAGAGATACGATTTAAACCCAGCACTGTCTTTATAACATTTTAGTATACTGCAATATTTCTTCCCAGACAATGCAACTAATGAGTTTCAGTGTCCCATTTTTACATCTAGTAATAATAAAATATACAATTTATACTAAGTAATTTTATCATTAAGTGAAATTATTAAAAGACAGTACATTACAGACATTATTTCTGTTTAAGTTATGAAAAAATAAGCTAACTACAAAATGTCCTTGAAAAGTTCTGACATTCTCACAAAATTAATTCAAATATATTAGGTCTTTTGAAGAAAACAGACAAGAAAAATACTGAGGAAAAAATGTGTAGATACATAAGGAGAGAGAACAGACTAAAAAGAAAAGGGGCCAGGAGCTTTATTTTCAGTAGCTCCATTGTTTAGTAAGACAATGGATGAATGCATTAATTATGAAAGTACATGGTCATTTTTCTTATTTTTATTTTCTGCAAAGAATTCAAGCACAAAGATCAATGATATCTTTAAACTGTAGTTATATACCTGATAGATTTTAATAATTTTTCCAAAGACTTTTTCTTTATCAAATTTGCCATAATCAAAAAGTCATTCTGTGATTCATTGCTTCAATATATGTTATTAAAATATAGTTACAGTGCTGAGTGAAGTGGTTCAGTATTATTCAAAAGCTGCTCAAAATCCATGTTACAAAGGACTTTATTTCTAACCTATTGAAATAGAGAAATTTCATACATGTATGTATGCTTAACTCAGGAATTCAGTAATCCCTCCACTCAACAAGCAGTGGCATTAAGGTTCTTTTAGAGGAAATCGGTGTTTTATCATATAATGACTCAATTTAATAATCTCTCATGAATCTAATAGTTGTAGGTTTATCTAAATTCATTCTAAAATCATAAGATACTTGGTTTAATTTCAAATGACAAGATTTTGAATCTGGACACAACGACTAAATGTATAAATATAGTGGAATGACTTAATCTCTCTAGGCTTCATTTTTCTGATTGGTAAAATCAAGCTCATAATACCTACCTCACAGAACGGTGACAAAAATGAAAGAGCCCTTGTGAAAGCAACCCACATAGTGTCAGGCTCATATAAGACGACCAATACCAACTATTCAGCTTGAAGACTGTGATGAATTTTGTTAGCTCTATAAATAGTTGAACCTATCAACATTTTTTAAGCAATTTTCATTTCATTTGTGGATTGCTTCTAGGAAGATATGAAACATATTGCTCACCATTTTACAGAACTTGAAAAACCTATTATATTTGCAATTATCTTAATAAAGCTTTATACCTCATAAACAAATACCGCAATGGCTGGCTTCTATCCAGGATCAAATATTGTAGCTAACCAAACTAAAAACAGCAAGTAAATTCAATAGTGAGGGGAGGAAAATCAAGCCTACAGGTAGGGCATCATGTAAATACTAAACTGAAAGTATACAAGACTGCTGGATTTAATTAAATTTGAAGTCCTACTTTGATTTAAAGTGCCCCATACAGACTGAGCAGACTGATTGGATCAATCATGGCTTTTACTTTTGATTACATTTAGCTTCTCTACATAGATGCCACTGAAAACAATCAATGCAGGTAAAATAGGGAACAATTAATATATAGTTGACCAAAGTTTCATGCTTATACATACAAATATACAATACTATTCATCTTGACAATAAATTTAAACCTACAGCTTGAATTTATAACTTGCATATTTTAGATAGCAATAAAAAAGAATATTCACACAAGACATAAATTTTAATAGCACATTATCATCTTAGAACAAACTTGAAGTCCCAAACTCCACTCTAACAAATAGGATTAGTTTCCCAGCACTCTAACAAACAATTTCCAAAGTCCTATTTGACAAAATAAAGATACATTTTTCATTCAAACCAATGTTGTTGTTGTAAAGTGGTTGTGTCTTAGGGCACAACTTTCATATTGCCACATGGAGCAGACAGAATCTTTCCTAGCCTCCTGGAATCTTCCTTTCTTCCTAGAATCTTTTCTATGTATTTTTAAGACTGCCCTGGTAGCATATACTGATGGCTGTATGTTAACTGAGAAAGACTTTGAAGAAAATACTACCTTAATAAACTGTCTAAACCTTGATGTTATGTCTGACTTGTGCTCATGGCCAGGTGGTAAGAATTAGCCACTTGTTCTTATCAGGATGGAAGAGAGGCTGGAAAATGTCGAATAGTGATGCAGGGAGAGGAAAAGGGTTTGCTGACTATCTAACTCATTTTTACCACAGAATATAACTCTAGAGTGTTCTGGGTGGATATGTTTCCCACAAGGTGTTAAATAAATAGAATCGACAAATTGCAAAATCAGGGGAACAGTCCAAAATGACTGCTCTCACTTCTGATGCCAGTTGCAAGTCTGAAGATACCCTTAGACTATCCTTAGGTCTGATCATTCCCTAGAAGGGCTTGCAGTATTTACTGAAAGCATTATACTTACAGTTAAGATTTATTTCAGCTAAAAGATAAAGGTTAGAGTTAACCAAGAGAAAAGAGATACAAGGAGGAATTCAAGAAATTTCTAAACGTGGACCTTCCAGTTGTTTTATCCTGTGGAGTCATGGATAATGTTATGTTTCTGGCATTAATGTGAAATATATGCACAGAGCATTGCCACCCAAGGAAGTTTACCTGAGCCTTGTGTCTAGAGTCTTTATTGGGACTCCATCACACAGACAATGTAGATTCCCAAGGGAATGATCTCATATACCGTGTAACACAAAGCCCTCACCCTAAATTATATTGTCTAGTGGAATCTAAATTACTCTAAAAACTAAAAATCCCCAAATCACATTGTTAAAATATAGGAATACCTTATTTTATTGTGCTTTGCTTTATTTTACTCTGCAGATACTGATTTTGTTTTTAACAAATTGAAGGTTTGTGGCAACACTGCATTGAGTAATTTCATTGACAATATTCTTCCAACAGCATTTGCTTATTTCCTATCTCTGTGTCACATTTTGGTAATTTTTATAATATTTCAAACTTTTTCATTATTACTCTATTCATTATGGTTGCCTTGATCAGTGATTCTGACTCACCTAAAAGTCAGGTAATGGCTAGTATTTTTATTTATGTTTTATAATTAAGGTATGTTCATTTTTTTAGACCTAATGCTATTGCATATCTAGACTACCACATAGTGTAACATAACTCTATATATGCACTGGGAAACCAGACAAATGTATTTCACTTGCTTTATTTTGATATTCATTGTATTGCAATGGTCTGGGATCAAATCCGCAATATTTCCAAGGTATGCTTGTGCCCAGGTGACCCAAGCTCCTAAGCAAATAAAATCACTCTAACAAGCATGACATTCCAAAGGCTTAGGGATTACCTCCCAGAACCCAAAAGCAAAGGCAAGATTAAATTTTTTACTACCCACATGTAGACATAGACATTATATGAAAAAGAGAGAAACTAGTGACAGCATTTGAGCCCCTCTTTCCAAATATTCCTGAAACTGAAATTCCTTTCTGCATTTTATTTTAGCCTGTCCTTTACATCACTAGTGCCATAAATTGTTTCATTTAGTCATATCTGCACACCTCACGTAAGCTAGGCATTGCATGTGTTTTGCCTAAGCGTCCATGTTCACCGATATATTTTACATTAATTGTTGTCATAGAAATAAGTGGTTTTGGTAACATCAGCTCTAACAGTTCAAATATATGACATGCAACCCCAAATAATAAGAGGATAAAGGAACCCCTAAAGCATAGAATGTACTAAAGGATGCAAAAAAAATCTGGTTCTAAGAAAGCTTTAGCTCCAGGTAAGGAGGAAGGAAGAAAAATAAGTAACATTTTATAAAGTACTTCTCTATGGTAGTAATGTTATAAAAATTATATATTTAAAATTTACAGTACGTGCAGACTTCTATTAACATTATTTAACAGGGAAAACACTGATATTGCATAAGATTTTAGAAACTTGCATAAGCCATTGAATGAATTAGTAAGCAATGGATGTACATTTAAACAATATTCTTGTTGGCTGATAAATCCTTTTATATTGGTATGTCAGGCTGCTTTTAAAGAAACATCTACTGTCCATGCTATAACTTTATTTGGAATTTTTTTCCCAAATAATGAAAATGGAAAGTATAAAAAAAATCCTGGTTTTTAATCCAGTTATAATTAATAGAAACCATACATTTAAATAAAATCAACTAAGAATATTGAAAATTTGAATTTGATAGGTTTTTTTCTTTTAACAAAGGTAACATTTATCTCTGAGGATCACCACTATTTTTTTATATGACTTATTTCTCATGTTAATACTTTATAAATATGAAATTATCTCTCCATACCTCAGTGTTCATATTTGTATAATGGGGAGAGTAACTTATAGAGTTATTTGGAGGATTAAATGAGTTGAAAAGTGTAAAACACAAAGTTTTTAGTACATAGTGAAGCTTATACTGTGATTAATCATTGTAACTATTATCATTATGATGTCATCTTTCCTTTATTTTCTGTAAATATCTCAATAAAATTTCTAAAGTGTCTAAGTTTTCTCTATTTTTTATGGACATATTAGTTTTTGTATTCTAAATCTGTGGGTTAATTGTATTTTCTGGCAGCTATTGCTCATAAAATATTTCACAAATATTTGAAAATGGAGCTGGTATAATATCATAAAATCAGCAACAATCACATTTTAGATAATGATTTAAATTCTCTATGACCAGCTTTACTTCATATTAAGGCATAAGCAAAATCTAGGAGAACATTTTTAATGTAATAAAATACAAAATTTGTAATAATGAAAGAAGTACCTGAAAATAAATAGAGTAATTAAACTGTGTTTAAAGGTCAGCAATATTTGTCTATGTTAAGGTCATTTTTTTATAGCATAAAACGGAACTTTAAGAAATAGGACATAGAAGAATGAATTTGCCAAAATGGAAAAAAATCATTAAGATAAAGTTCAAATTATATGAAAAGAACAGACTAAAACAGATTCAATCATGTGGTCGACTGAGTTGTCAGTGGAAGTTGGTAATAAGAGACAATATAATTTAAATCAGTATAATAAGGAAATGTTATTTTTTAATGAGATGGTTCTTGAAGGGACTAAAAATTAAGGTAGGTTTGGAGTGGTTTTATTTATTTATTTTTCATATTTGGAAAGTGTGACACATTTTAATTTTTTTAACAAATTATTTTATCTGAAGAACTCAGAAAAGTTCAGTATGTTTATATTAACCACTCATCAGTTCTAAGGGGAAGGTAATAACTGCCTATCATAATTATTTAGAAATATTTTAATGCAAATTACTTTTACTTCGCATACTTATTTTTTAAGGAATCACATGTGTATTTAATAGAAACTTTATATAACAAATCCATTACTGCATTTTAACTAAGCTGACAAATAGCTTCTGAGCTTGACTCACCAGGGTGTACTAGGATTGGCCCACTATTCAACAATAATCACAGTTTGATTCTTGGTATAGCTAAACAGGATGAAAATCAAACTTCAGGGAGTGCTGATTTCCTAGGGATGGTAGGGCCTGCTCTTAAGAAAGCAGTGACTCCAGGAAAATACTCAGAAACATAGAAAATAAGAGTTGAAAGAAATGTATTAGGAGGAAAAATCTATAAACAGAACAGTTGGTTTCAAAATAATCTGAAGAAACTGCAGTTAGGCACAGTGAGGTTATTTTGAATGTAGAATTAACAAGGAGTAATTTTAAAAAGTCATTTCAGAGTACAGTATGGAATAGCAGAAAAAGAAAGTATTATTTAAATAAATAAATATTTATATCTATATATCTATCTATATATATCACTTCTTTCATGACTTTAAAGTTAGAGGTAATTATTAAGACTTAATTCAATGTTGCATACCTTCCATTATTTGAAAATAGAATGTTTGCCAAGAAAAGCCTTTGTCAGCCATGCTAGAACTTGAAATATCAGAAGGAGAATTCTGAAGCCTCACCTCTGATTTCTGGAATGATTTTTTGGCATAACTGGGTTAATTATCTTTTTAGCAAGGTAGTGACCTAAGACATATATACCAAATTTAAATAAGAAAGAAAAGAGGCAGGGAGGGAGAACCTATAGGAAGAAAGAAAATAAAAGAAGAAAGGAAATAATGCCCCTTATGTACCTTATTTTAAAATATCGTTCTAGCATTTATAATATTTGTACAATTTGTCAAAGAAAATTTGCATGCAGCAAATTAGCTAGGCAAGGAAGAACTTATTTAAGATTATTCCAAAAGTGGAGAGAGATTGAACTGAACTCTACTAAAGTAAAATTTAGGAAAGTTTTCAAGTCTTGGGGTGAACTAGTGAAAAGTTGTGGAAGATGTTAGGAGAGAGGTTGGTCAATGTGATTAGGGCATCTATCCGTGTTTTCTAACTAAGCCTTACTGGGAGTAGGTCCTACCTTCCCACAGAGCCTGGGAGATAAGACACTATCTTTTTTGATGATTGTATTTCAAAGGCATGGCTTCAGATCGTTGAAAAAGATATTGCTGGGTTATAAAGGTGGGAAGAGTCTGGAAGAAGACTTACAACTTGAGGGAGCAGAGAAAGAATTTATAATTGCAGGTTTAATTTTCTAATAGGGAGGTGAGGGGTCTATAGTCAGCAGGAAACCTGTATAAAGTCTAGTCAAGCTGATGGAAATGTTAAGACTGTCTTGGTCAGATTTATAAGTCATTACCTCAGTCAATATATCTCATTAAATGGTCCCATTCTCTCTGCATTATGCTTTTTTCCCCCATCTGTTGTTTGGGGTCTTTGCCCTCAAAATATTCTTTCTTACAATCTTTTCTTTTAGCGTTCTTTGTTTTCTCTTCCAAGGTATCTTTCTACTAGTGCTCCGTCTTTGTGTGGTGACTCCTGATACCAATTTCTGTTAATCAAGTAGCTGGTGGCTGTTCATCTTGACATGAAACTTACTAACTAATTGCTCTACTAAGCATAAGTCTGTTAGAGCTTTTATACAGACAAACATAATACAATCAAGGGCACTGAAACAACATTAAAAGACAATCAAAGACATAAAAAAAACCCCAGTAAAACTAACAAATGAACCCAGAACCCAAAATCTCTAGTGGATATCATCCCCTTTTTGATATATGTCATACATGTCATAATCTAAGGTACAGTTTTAATTGAATTATCTTCACTGTAAAAACTTTCCGAAGGATCTCACACAAAAATATTGCAGATACTAAAACACATTTAAAATACATTGCCTTTTAAGAAAAATTTTTAAGTACATGTATCAAATAATAAATATTAAAACTGTTTTTATACCCACATTTAATCATTCATGCATTAAAGATATAAATTCAGCATGATCTTTTAATACATACCGGCAATACCTTGTTTTATTGCACTTTGGTTTATTGTACTTCCCAGAGTCTACATTTTTAACAAATTGGAGGTTTGTGGTAACCCTGCATTGAACAAGTCTATCAGTGCCATTTTTCCAACAGCATTTGCTGATTTTGTGTCTCTATGTCACATTGTGGTATTTCAATATTGTCAATATTTCAATTTTTTTCATTAATATATTTCTTATGGTGACAATGTGATCAGTGATTATGACTAGCTGAAAGCTCAGATGATAGTGTCTTTTACCAAAAAGTATTTTAATTAAGGAATATACATTGTTTTTTAGACATAATGCTATTGCTCTCAATATACTACAGTATAGTGTAAGCATGACTTTGATATGCACTGAAACCAAAAAATTCAGTTGACTCATTTCATTGCAATATTTGCTTTATTGCAGAGGTCTATAACTGAATCTACAATATCTCCAAGGTATGCCTGTACTTCTTTGTTACCATTAACTAGTAATATACATGCATGTTAGTTCATAAACAGTAAGTAGAGATGATGTAAGAAAACCAATCTTATGACTCTATGAAAAAGAAAAAAAAGAATATACACCAAATTTAATCTTTCCATGTCATTGTCTAATACATTTTTATAAAATCTATGAAAGAGCTTATATATTAATGGTTTGGAAAGAACAAAGATTAAGAGGCAATTTTAAAATAATTCCAAATTTTACTGTGTAAAATATGTTAAATAATTTCACTATTATTTATATAGCACATAAGCTGATAGATATAATTATATGTAATCTATTTTATACATGAAATCATAAGAACTCCCATTACTAAGGTGGGCAACGTTTATTCAAATAATTGCATTGTCCAATGATTGTGTTTAACCATTGGAGATATTCTTAAATAGTTTGAAAACTATTGTATATCAGTAATAGACCACTGAAATTTCTAAAGACCACATTTTTACTTATTAAGCAGTAAGGGAGGGGACATCTTATATGTCCATGTCTCCTGAGGCATCTCACAAAGTTTACAGTCTATGTCAGTTATTGAAGTTTTGTAGAGATAAATACTTAGGATCCTTTCAAAGTCCCAGATAGATAAGTATGTTTGTCAAATTCTAGCCAGAATCTGGCAGAATAAAGCTTGACACATTCTTTCAATGTCTGCCCTCTATTTTTTTCCTTAGTATTCTGTATGTGAAGTCTGGTTTGTAAACTGTGCAGACATTCTGAACCGCTGATGATAGTCAGATTGCCAGCAACAGAACAATACAACTGTTTCCCATTCTGTTATTTGTATACATTTAGTAAAGAAGGTTCTTTCAGATTCTTCTGATTCTAGAACAATGGCTCTCAAAATATTGTTTATGACTAATATGATCAGCTGAGATTTATTTTAAAAATATATATTATAAGGTCCCACTGGAGTCTTACTGAATCTTGTGGATAGGGCACAGGAATTAGAATTTCTCTTTTAAAAGCCCTGCAGAGTTTTGTTGTTGTCATTATTTTATTTGTTTATATTACATTGTGATTACACATAAATTTACAAACATTTCTTAAACCTGATTTCTCTAAATAATTTGTTATATTTGAATGTCTTCCTGTGGCAGCTTTTCACAGATTTTTTTTATGGGCAAAGAATAAAAAGCTGATACTAATTGTTAAAGGAAGCTTATTTCTTCTAACTCTTCTAACTGAATGGACACTGGTTTAAAGCTTTTTTTTCCTTAAGTTGTTCTATTTGAAAGCACTCAGACTTTGAAACCAGCAAAAAATGAAATCAAAGCTCAGTTCTTCCCAAATCAACTTCAACTTGGGCAATTAATCGAACCTCTTTAAGTCTCAATATCTTTATTTTTCAAATGGAAACTATATTCCCTAAATTGGGCTGGTAACAGCATATTCATGAATAGCAGAGAGCAAAACACATAAGAGACACATATTAAAAACTCACTATTTTTATTCACTGAGGAATGAAAATCATCACTGTTCCGGATTTCATGATTCATGGTGGAGATCAGAGAAGGACATACAGAGTTGTACACCAAGGTGTACTACACAAAAATCTTTTCTACTACTGGTATAAAATTCTGTGGGTGTATTGAGCAGAGATAGAGCAATAATAATATTTTTATGTAAGTAAGTTACATATAACAATTAAAATTGATATTTGAACCAGGCATTAGGGCTTTGATAGATATGAGCAATGCAGAAGAATGAAGGTGATAAATGATAGTATAAACTAAGCCACAAGAGGTGAACCAAAATATCATGCTTAAAAGAAAAGACAAATAGTTCAGTGTAATTGGAAAAGAAGGCATGTTAGGGAGCAATAGAAAACACTAAAGTTAAAGCTTTAAAATAGTGCAGAAAACATTTTTGAGTGAGTTTATGCATTCAAACTTTAGCAGTGTTTTAGAATTACAACTGTGATGACTTTGGGAAAGAAGGTGTGTAGTGGGAGAGATTGAAAGCAGATGTGCAGCCCGAAACTGAATTCTGCAGACCCCTCTCACCATTTACCCCCACATCCATGTTCTGCTGATTTTAACATTTAAATAAATCTAGAATCTTTACAATTTTCCTTTCTTCAGCAGTCCTACTAAGCTAATCTAAACATAAGTCACTTGCATGTAAGCCAACTGGACATAGCCTATTAAAATTAGACTTAGAATTAAAATTATAATTAAAATAAGATTCATAATTAAAATTACACTTAGTCTAATTTTATGCATTGGCCTTCTAAGGTATACATCTGCCTCGCTTTTCCCCCTCTTATCATTTCTATCTTGCAACTAGAACTATTTGTAATGTAAAATTAATCATGTCTCACACACATTCTATACACTAACAACCATGCTTCCATATTAAACATGTATTTTAAAATCATTCATGGCTTCCTACTGCTCTTTAACTTGGTCTATAGAAGTCCAAACGAATTGGCCCCTATGTAACTCTTCAGTCGATGATCAAGAGAATCTGTCCCTCACTTACCTCTTCAGTTTCTTCTGGAGCTATTTTGTCCTCTTCTACATGCTTTAGCTTTTCTTAGCTTTTTGGTGACTCAAAAACTAAAAATAGGAATACGATATGACCAGTAACTCCACTTCTAGGACTTTACCTGAAGAAAATAAAATCTCTGATTCAAAAGACATATGCACTATGTTTATTGCCGCATTATTTACAATAGCAAAGATATGGAAGCAACCAGTGTCCATCAGTTGGTGAATGGATAAAGAAGAGATGGTACATATATACAATGGAATATTATTCAGCTTTAAAAAAGAAAGTAATCTTGCCATTTGCAAAAAAAAAAAAATGGAGCTAGAAGGTATTAAGTCAAGTGAAATATGCTGGAGGGAGGAAGACAAATACCACATGATTTCACTTATATGTGGAACCTAAAACAAAACAAAACTAAACAAACTAAACAGCAGTAGACTCATAGACACTGAGAAGAGACTGGTGGTTACCATGCAGAATGGGTTGGGAAAGGTGGGTGAAATAGGTGAAAGGGATAAAGAGGCACAAAATGTCAAACATAATATAAATTAGTCACAAGAATGAAAGAACAGAATTGAAAATATAGTCAATAATTCTGTAGCTTCTTTTTATGTTGTCAGATAGTAACTACACTATTTGGGGTGAGCATCTAACGTAGATAACTGTTGAATCACTGTGCTGTACCCTTGAAACCAATATAATATTGTATATCAACTCTACTTCAATAAAATAAAAATATTAAAAAATAAATACATAAAATAAAATAAAATCCAAAAGTCTTAGTGATTGCTCAGATATTGAATGGACATTTGAATATTGTGGTGCCACTTCTCTTGACTTTTTCCTCATGTTTTATTTATCTTTTCTGTGATTCTTACTAGCAACCCCCTAAAATTACTGGAGAAACTCACATAATATGATTCTGGCCATTAATGTTGAATCATGATTATGCCTTCAGTGATGACGAGCAATGCTTCCACATCTTTTTAGTTCTATTTCATTCAGTAGATTTTCCAGTCTTTCACCTTTCTCCTCAAACTCTTACTCCATATACCTTCCACTCAACAGAATCAAACCACATCAACCTTTCCATCATTTTCAGTAATCTTAAATGCCATCCAACCTTTATTCTACCCTTTCTTAATAGAAATGACTCTTCTCTACCTAAGAGTTGTAGTGTTTTAGAGATACAATATGGAAGGACAGTGACTGGGCACACAGTTCTGAGGGGACAGTATGGAAATTGTGCGATGGATGGGAGCTAAGAGATAACACAGCAGGAACAGGTAGGTGGCCGTTGTCCTCTTTCTGGAATAAAGGTGACCTGAACCACCAAGTGCCTGAGGTAATAAGAGAAGATATTAAATCTGCTGAAGACGTAAAATCCGTAAGACCTGCTCACAAGATTAGATCAAAGCCATAAAAGACAAGAAGGAAGCAATGATTTTTTAATGTCAGTTATTTTTTTCATGAGGAGAAAAACTGATGCTGCCAAATGGCCTTTCCAGTGGGCATTTCCTAATGCTGCCCATTCCTGGTTCTATTATCTCTTCTACCGACTCTTTCCTACCTACAGCCTTTACTCCAGTCTGGATGAAGCATGCCATATTGTTCTGTATGTTCAGAAATGTTATTACCTCTGCTTGTAATAGTCATCTAATTTTTTCTTACCACTATCTATTCCATAAATGTAATACAGTCTGTTATTTTATACCTGTTTTTCATTTTGATACAAAATGTTATTATTCTACTTTTATGTTGTCACGTGACAACCATTACAATTGCACTTATGTTATAATCTAATCACTGGCTTAACATTTTTCTTCTGACTTTGTAAGAGATATTTATCTTTTTTTTTTTACTTCATTTTGCCTATGCATGTCACATTGAAGGTACATAGAAATGATGATGAATCATTGAAGTCTGGTAACAATGAATTGGATACATTTGAGAATGAATATATAAGAAAAGACATAATAGATTTATAAACACAAAGAGTCAGAAATAAAGTGTTGCTAAGAAAGGAATATTTGGGCTTAGAACATATCTATGAATAAGTCAATGAAAGTAGGTGTTGAATATTATGATAGCATTTAAAAAAAAGAATGTTTATTTTTAAAAAAAGGCAAAAATTTAAAAATAGGCCATGCCTATCCTTTACATAGAAACAAGTTATGTTCATGTTGAAAGGTGAGCCTGATGTCTGAGCACAGAGACTTTCATGTAGATATAAAGGTTGGATGATTAGTTTATTAATACATCCATTCAGTAGTTATTTGCTACATGACTGACACTGTTTTGGTAATGGAAAAGATGATGGTAAACAGAACTAGACTCAGTCCTTCTTTAAGGTGCTTTCAGCTTAGTGAAGAGTTAGACATCAATCCAGGCTTCATGAAGAAAAGTGTATAGTTCTATAAGATTATGGAACAAGATAATATAAGGATGGGGGAGGTTTCCTGGACAGTGACATTGCACAGTGATCTTTTTTTAAAAAAATTAAATATTCATAGATAAAGAGCAGATAGTCTTACAGAAAAGTGAGATGATGTCAAAAAAGAGAGCTTACCCTGTTTATTTATTTCCAGATTAGACCTTGGCAGCTTGTTATAGTGAAACAGCATTAAGGTAAAGGAATTTACGTTATGTAGTTTTTTGGGGGGCTATTTCTGTTGTTTAAAAATAATTTATAGTATCCTTGATCAAAAGATCATACCACTCCAAAATCAACTCCAAAACTAATTGTCAGAGAATGATTCAAAGCTTGAATAAGCTTTGCTCAAAACACCATGTGAGATCCCTTCTGTATAATTTCTTATAGTGTTACTTCACAGGAAAGTTATAGATTTACTTCCTTTGTAGTGTTTCATAAAGCTATGCCTCATAATAAAGGTGAAAAATATTCTTTTGATATCCTCAAAAACCTATAAAATTATGGAATCAATTTGCATCAGGGGCTTTTAAATACAAATTCAATACCTTACTATGTGGCATTCATAGGTCTCACAAATAATACCTAATGTTAGGTTTGACATTTTGTAAGCAACCACAAAACTAGAAAAAAAAATACTAAATAATAAATTATAGGTAAGATAAAAGGGAGGAATACAAAAATCAAATCTTTTTTTGGTTTGTCAAAAAGCAATTTTCAAACTTTATTTATAAAATATCACAGTTGTCCAATGATGTACCTTTTCCCTGTGTATGGGATTTGATAGCATCATGCTTCTGAAAAGAGGCAAAAGGGCAACTCTTGCAGCTGAAGGTGACCTTTATTATATCTTTTTAAGTGGCTTCCTCCACAATTGTGAGGCCAAAAAGAAAAATTTAGGAGGCACTAGCTGGCAGAGTTGTGCTCTTTTTCTTTGTTTTCCTGCACTAAATAATATTGATCTCTATGCATTCATCTAATTGATTTTCTTAAATGATATGCAAAGAAAACTAATTCTCAGTATTCATTCTGTCATGGTGACTAATCAGTTTTTCTGTGTCCTGTAGTTCACAGCTTAGGGAAATGCTGTGTCAGTGACAATTTTCATTAACACATTCAGCATATGTCAAATGCTCCATATTAATAATTGTCTGATAATCCTTATAAATGGGAAGAGTTCCACAGAGTTACTTAAGAAGAAGCAGTAATCAATGAGAAAAACAGTACATAAAAATAAGTTTATTTTTATAATACAAGTTTCTCCTGAATAGAGAATGCAAGTATAAACTTTTTTGATTTCTTAAAGATTGACTTATCTAGTAAACATTTATTTATGATCCTTTGTATTCATTTATATCAGTCACTTTAATGTTCTTAAAAAGTGACTGTAAAATCCCAGCCTATGAATTAACTATAATGCTTTCACTGGGTAAGAGTAATAGAGGCTTTTGTATGGAGATGTAAAAGTCAATAAGGAGGTACTGGACAGAGTGCAGTCTGAGAGTCATACAAAAAATATCTATAGTCGGTTTTAGATGATTCTTTACCTAGATCATTACCTATTTTCAAAGACAACATTCTAGGAAGAAAGGTGGGACATTGGAAATCAAGTGCACTACTCCAAGTGTGGTAAGTCAGTTTAGCAAAAATTTCTTGAGAATTATATTAATTACAATGTGGACATGTTACATTCAAGTCTGCACAGTTGAATTAGATACTCTAGGAAAAGTAAAATTGGAAAAATGACAGAAGATTTTACATGTTAGATGATATGAATTTGGTGCCATTCAAACTCCTTACATACTTGTTTTAATTATAAAGATACTCTGCTTCATAAATGTGACCCACATCCACACACTTAAGTGAGCTCTTCACAAATGAAATGCATGATGAATGATAAACCCATCAAGGGAGTTGTGCAGTTCAGTTTCTGCTACATCCACTTCTTCAAACACAGATCAATAATGAATAAAATGTGAAAAAAAGATTACTTAAATAAAAAATGCTACTTTACATGAACCAGAAATATAAAAACAAAGCAACAAATGAATTGCAGGGTTTATAAAATATATAGAATATAAATCACATGACAACAACAGCCCAAAGACAAGATGGGAAAAACTTAAAGTGTATCATTGCAGTTTCTGTACAATAGATGAAGTGTTATCAGCGTAGTAGTATGCATTTATGGTAAACACTGCTAAAAGTCTTCAAACAATTAGGTTATATTTTCTTGTTTTGGTATTTAATCCATTTTAATAATCTCTATCTTTTAATGGTGTGTATAGTCTTTTTACATTTAATATAATTGTTACGGAAAATACTGGAAAAACCTGGACTGGATCACTGACGGAAGAACCAAGCGGCACTAGGAGGTATTGAAGTGTTGAGGGTTTATTTCACACCAGCGGGCTCAGAGGGGAGGAATCTCCCAAGGTCTGAGCCCCGAACAAAGGCAAAGGGAGCAATATATATCTTTCTGCTTCTGTATCTGTAACATTCCTACGTACACAGCAAACAAGCAGGCAAAGGGGAGTGAGTTTAGGGAGAAGTGCCTGGCAGAGTGGTGAGTGAAGGGGAGGGGGAAGTTAAGGGAGTTTCTGTTGTCTTTGCTGAGAAGAGCAGCAGAAGGGAGCCCACCTGGGCTAGACTGCTGTCCTTGTAAGTTTTTTGCTATCATAATTACTGATATGTTCTGCCATTTTCCTTTTTATTTTCTTTTTACTTCCTACATTTTTCATTCTTGTGTTTCTCCTCCCTGTCTTTGGAGTTATTTTCAGGGTAATTTTGATGTATTTTAGGTTTATTTAATTTACCTATTGAATAGTATCTATTACACAATTTTAATTTATCTATTATAAATGACTATCTCTGTATAGTTATAGTGTTTGGTCTAGAGATTACAATATACATACTTTTCATAGTCTTTTTATTAGAATTCCTATCATAAATCTCTAAGTGGAGTATACAAACATTGCTGCTTTATAGATCCTTTTACCATATCCTTTATGTGTCAGAGTTGTCTAACATATGACATCATACATTGAAATGTCCGCCAGACAATGTTAAAATTTTGGTTTTCAAACACTAAATATATTTTTAAAACTTTAGAGGAGAATATTTTATTTAACAACATATTTACCATTTCAATTGCTCTTTTTTCATTTCTAAATTTTTGAGTTCTTTCTGGTATTGTTTCTATTCTGTTATGAGAATTTCCCTTAATTATTTTAGAGTTGGTGTGCTGGAAACAAATATTTGTTTTCTATTAGCACAAAATGTCTTTATCTCTTTATTCATGAAGACTATAATGATGAATGTAGAATTGGAATTGGCTTTTTGGTTTGTCTGTTTATTTTTTTGTCTGTTTCACTTTTAGCACTTGAAAAATGTTGCATTTCTTTGTTCTTGCCTTGTGGTTTCTAAAGGAAATTCAGTCATTTGAATGAATGTTCTCCTTTACATAATGCATAATTTTTCTCTGTCTACATTTAAGAATTGGTCTTGGTTTTAGTTCATTTAGTTTAGCAGTTTGTTTATCATTATTTGGGCAAAAACTCATTTGTTTTTTTCTTCCTATTTGGGGTTTGCTAAACTTTTTGAATCTGTAGATTTGTCTTTCAACCAAATAGGTAAATTTTCAGATATTTCATTGAAATATTTTCAACACTGCAACTTTATCCCACTGCTTCTTGAACTCTGATGATATGAATGTTAGACCTGCTGTAATGTTCCACAGATACCTGAGTGTTAACTTTTTAAAAATTTGTTTCCTCTTAATATTTAGATTGGCTAATTTATATTGATTTCTCTTCAAGTTCACAGACTCTTCTGCCATTTCCATTCCTCTATTGAGTTTAACTCATTGAAATTTTTGTTCTGTTTGTAAAACTAATTCTTGCGCATGATGTTCCTTCATATTATTGAATTCAGGCCAGAGAGGCAGACCTTGTTGAGCAATGGGGACATCTGTAATTTAGCACACAAACAGCACATTCAGGTTAGGAATACATTAGGATTGCCTTAAAAATACTTCATGTATACCAAATGAATAGAACTAAGATCCAATATACCCAATGAAAAAGAGGACTGGTTATCACTAAATGTCAAGCAGTGGGATAAAAAAAAAAAAGAAATGCCTAAGAACTGTACAACTTAGACTTACATTTTTCTATACCAATTTGGTTAGTATTTAGCATGAATTTGGGAGGTCCAACTGTGGATTATTATAAATGTTATTATAGTAAGTGGAATAGGCAATTCCAATATTGTTTATATTACAAAAAATGGAAAGAGTTTACGTAAGTTAGATGACTAACACTCTTTTATACATTCTCTCCCTAAGAATTTCAGTTTTTTATGTGATACTGTTTTTATAAAGCTTACACAATAAAAAAATAAGAAGCATGCATACACTTTTTTTAAAATCAGGAATAACAGAAGCATGGAATTTTTAGTTGTTTAACTTCTAAACTCAGATATACACACACACTTTTACCTTACTGAAATATATTTTTTCTGTTCATCCAAAATACATTGAAATACTTGATGCTGCATTAATTTATTTTATTTTTCTCGGTGTTCATAATAACATGTTAGCATAGTCTTGAGGTGAAAGCTTAAAAATAAGAATAAATATAAAAAGAAATGATTGTACCTAGCAAACATATTGTCATGTTTTATTTATTTAAGTGAAGATAGTATGTATTAGAGTACTTATATATTCTAGATACTCATAACTGTAGGGTGTTAACTTCATCTATTTCTGTAATTAATCTTGTACTGCATTGGAACACCTATGGTACCTTTGTTTTATGATTTTTTCTCTTTTTATTTGTTGATTTATTTATATATTGTATGTGGTCAAGAAGTCAGTAGACTGTAGAGTACATACCTTGGAATCAGTTATAACTTTGAACCTAAACTCTCCAAACATAAGTTTTTCATCTGTCAAACAGGGGTAATAATATTGTACAGAGCTGTTGAAAAATATGAGATTATTAATTCATTCAGCAAATTTTATTGAGTCCTCACTCTGTACAAGTGGTGATATTAGTGTCTGGGGATGCTAAGATAAACAAAACATTGGGACAATAAATATTTAACAAGTTGTTATTAAATTGCAGTAGCGATAAGTTCAATAAATGAGAAGTATACGATGCCAAGAGGGTGTGCTGATGATCTGGTTTGGGTACCAGGAAAGACTTGTCTAATGAGTAATATTTAGGAGAATAGTTGCAAAATTCTTAGAAGTATGCAGGGAAAATATAGCCCAGCATCCAAAAGAGTATCTGCAATGTGGCAGGTACTTTGTAAATATTTCCTGGATAAATACCTCAATAAGTGAAGAAGAGAAATGTGACCACTTGTTCAATGCTAACTTAAATAATTTGAAGAAGTGTTAATGCTCAGATGACTGCTTTAGGGTAGGGTTGAAGTTGCTGCCATTGATATAATATATTATGGATCAAGACATAAACTTCAAAGAAAGAAAATAAAATATAGATGTAAAACTCTATCATATATATGTATCTGGGCCACAAAGAAAACAAGAAAAGAGCTTTTAGCACTACTTAGAAATGATATATTTCTATGGAAGGATTTGTAGATCCACGTATCTTATGGGAGTTTTGAGAATTTAATTAAGTCAGGTATATGCATACCTCTGCTTTAATCTCCCTATCACTTCAAAGAAGTGCCTATTTCCAATATTGGCAGCACACAACACACAAATCTTCCCTTTTTTAGGACATAAGGCACAGATACAGAAAAGATTTTTTTCTGATATTACAGTATTAGTCACAAGAAAAGCCATTTAGGGTCAGTCACGTGTCACTTGAGGGAAACTTGAGTCCTAGCAACCTGATAGAGGTGTGCATACACTCTTTAATATATATATATTATTCTGCATGTTTTCGCAAAATGTGTGGCCCTCTTTTGTTTGGGACTCAGATCGCAGATCCTCTTGCCTGTTCTAAGGGCACTGCTGTTCTACCACACAGAGGACATTTGTCTTAACATAAACATAAACTGTTTTCTAAACATCTGTTTCCTCTTATAGGGATCATACTTATAAAAGTAACTGATTTGTTGGGTGAGCTGGTACTATCATATAAATATATCACCTTATAGCTCCTTAATTTCCCAAAGCTAGTTAATACTTTATAAAGTATTGGTTTTAATAATCTCTTACCTGCATTTTGTTCTATATTTCCTTCTATCACATTGCAATCTTGGCTCTTATCAAATACCTGGATAACTGTAACCCGCTCTCCAGTATTGTCTATTGTGAATTTACCACAACACACTCCTTATATAATGTTATACTAACACATGTTTAACATCCACCTTTCTGAAAAGAAAACACTCAAATTTATAGCCTTTACCACTATAGCCCATTTCAGGTTACAAAGTAACATCATTAAATGAGGACTTGGGAAGAGATGCTAAAAAATAGCTCTTGACAGCTGGTACAGGCCAGCTCCAGCACGCCACTATTTTATCCATCCTGTATCATAGTGTCAAAAAATTCCAATACCTGTTTCACTTGGACATACACTCTGTTTCTTATAACAGCCTGTTGTCCTCTAGTGACGTGCCTGAATAGCTGCTGGTTTCCAGGGCAAGAAAACCTTGTGGGTAAAAGTGATAGTCTTCCCCTGAGATGGGTCAGGTTCTGAGATGTGGCAAATAGCAGGTTTATCTGTAACACTTCTGGCAGTGGTGTGAAGTGGAATGAGCCCAGATTTTATAAAAAGATTTAGATTTAAATTTTGATATTGCCTCCTCTTTGAATCTGTTTCTTCATCCAGAAAATAGTGACAATGATAATTGCTAACTTACAGTGGCAGGGTTGTTGAAGGTAAATTTAATTCCATCTTGTACGACAAGCTGCAGGTGCTGCAAGGATGTCCCTACCAGCTGGCAAAACTCCTGACATAGGTCTGAAGGTGGTAGGAAATAACCATAATTGCCAAATATTATTGAAAATAAAGTGGCATAAGGGGGCTATATATTCTAATAGGCAGGTAGAATGAGGTGATTAGAAAAAGAAGAGTTAAAAGACTCAGAAATACTTTCATTCTTTAAGTCAACATTTGACAGAGTTATTAGGAGACAGACCCATGGTCACTGGGCTAGATTTCTAGAAGAGAACTCCAGACATAGAAATATACATGGATAAGAATAGGATATGCAGAATATATACAAGGAATGGATTAGTGGGGAATTTTCTAACACAAAAACTAATTTAAATACACTGTATACAACAATTCCATTATCAAAACTACAGACAGTATGCTGAAGCCCAATATCAGAAAAATAACCAAAAAACTGGACAGAGCAACTTAACTTACAGATTTTGTCTGTAAGTTAAGTTCAAAATCATAGGCTCAGAACATCTGAATATTTCCCTGCCCATGTAAAATTAGGCCCCTGAACTCAGACAAGACCATGCCTGAAACTATCCAATCAAGTGGTTTCAGATTTAAGAAAAACTAGGAAGAATATATTCTAAACTTTAGTATGTGACTTTCTGGAATTTGATTATTCATTCCAACCCTATCTACCCATTTCTACTTCCATATGTTAATCTACAGATGTGATGTCCCCTTCTCCTTTCCCTTTCCATTTCTTACTCCCACTTCAAGGCCACATAAGCATTGTCTTATCCATAAAACCCAACATGCACTGCACACTGACCCCTCCCTTCTCAAGATTTCTATTGTATGTTACATTTTATAGTACTAGGATAATATATTATATTCTTCATATATGTTGATTCTCTTTACATCTACATTATATTCCATTCATAGTAATGGGCATGCCCATTATATTTGTTTATAAAATACAAATGGAGAAGAAATAAATGATAAATAACTGAATTTTGGTTTAATCTTTTCTGTCTTACCCTATTAATGCTATATGAGGGCTTATAATTCTAATCATTTTGGCTGAAAAATGTTCCTGGAAATATGATACAAGAAATTAACAAGTAATGTATATTCATCTGTCCTTTAAAATCTGAAATATGTATATATATTTTTTGAGGAGGGAGCCATATAATGTAGTAAAAAGAGAAGTTACAAGCTTTACAGTTAGATTAGATTTTAGGTACAAATCATCCGCTATAACATGTATTAAAAATCTATGATATAGGCATATTCCTTATCTATAAATTAAGAGTAATTATTTTATATAAGGATTGATTTCAATGTCATAAATAAGTCATCCAACATACTGTTAGAAGTAATTAATGCTCACAAATAATACTAGTTGCCTAACATCACTTTTCTTCCTCTCTCTGCCTCTCTTCTCTCTTGCCACCTTTCTATACAAACAATGTAGTAAATTGTGGATTTCATCCTTGATATAGTTAGAAAATCAAGTGGTGTGATTCCAGGTAGTGTCCATTAAACAAATGCAGATTGTTTTTGATCTACTCTGCTCTAAAAGAAACTGCTGTATCTTATCTGTAAGCTCTTTAATGGTCTATTAATTCTAGAAGAGAATAAAAACTCTTCTCTGACCAGAAATTCAAATATCTAGTTATTGATCATATAACTAAAAAAGAAAATATGCCCTACACATAGTATTGTTGATAAATAGCCTTTTGAATATTTAATTTTATATGTATTCTTGGTGTCATTTTTTTTAAATCTTAACTTTTTATTCAGCAAAATGCTTTCTTTAGGCCTATTAATATTCATGATCTGACTTAACGTAGAACTATTCCATTGAATTTAAATTAAATGCTTAGTTATGTGTGTTTAGAATGGTGCTATTGTTAATTGTTTATGCTGACTCCGTGTCATTATTTTGAGTGTCGGCTCTGGATTGTCTCCCACACTGAAAAATACAGCTAGGCTGGGTCTTTTCTTTTTGAAGGTAGATAAGGAATGTGATTGAAAACACTAATGATATGGAATCAGTTCTGGCTTAATAGAAGCATTCTCTCATGATGAAGATTTTGATGAGCTGTGTTACAAAGTAACTAAATATTCCCAACTGTCTGTAGGACCTAAATTTCCTGATACAAAACAAAACACTATTATCATCTGCCCCCATTCAATATCCTTTTTTCCCTGTAATTGGCATGGCATTCAGAGTGATATTGCAAAATACTTATCACTCCCTTGCTTAAAACTATTCATTAGCTTCTTAGTACTTTAAGGATATATAGTGTCTGCAACTAGTACTATCCTCTTCAAACTATATACTCCATTAATTTTGAATTTACCATTTACATTGCCTTTCACTTATCCTGCTTTACTGCAGTCAAGCTTTTCTTTTCCATATGAAATTCTCTCTGTTTTACCTCCCATTTTAAAGGACAAACTCTTTAATATTAGTTCCTGTTTTAAGGTCATTTATTCTAAAATGTCTTGATTTATCCCAATTGAATATATTAGGTGTTTATGCCATGTACTTTGATGATGCTTCATAATGCCTTATCACAGAACATATCACACATTACTGTAATCAAATCTTAGCTGTATTTGTTTCCTACTAAATGCCAGGAAGTCTCGGAAAAGTAAAAAGCCCTATTCTGGCATTTAGCATAAAAAGTAGGCTTAAAATAAATAATAGAGAATTCTGATCCATAGAAGATGGCATAGACTCATCTCCCCCTGCTTCTCCCTGCTAAGTATACCTATAAACCCTGGGAAATAGACAGCCAAAGACAAATTCTCACAGGTGTAAAAAGGAAAGCATATTGGTTAGGGACCCTAGAACTGGGAAACAAAAACAAGGAAACATAGCATACGGTTTATTACAACTTCCTGCCCAACAGAAAAAATCTAAATGGGTCTGGAATTTCCTGGTTCCCAAACTATCAACAGAAAGAAGCCCAAGTAGACTCACTCCAACTTCCAACAGAAGTCCAGAAAATCAAACAGGAGTCCTGATGACAATACCAGGCAAGCCAGGCAAAACTGACAAGACAGATCAGCTGGAGAGCACAGTAATAAAAGCCAGCTGATGTTCATATAACCACTCCTGCTTTCCATTGGGCCACTATCCCATTGGGCCTGATACTTTCCTCCCCCATCTAGAAATACAGCACAGCTCAAAAACACCCACAATTGGGATTCTGCTACAACAATGCCCTGAACAAATGTTCTTTGTCTCCATGGGATAGAGATTCTCTTCTATCACCTACCAGCGCCTGATGAAGCTTTTTCCATCACCTCACAACACCAACAGGAAATTGCGAGCTCCACTAGCATGAGATAAATCAAACAGACCAAACAGTATCTCAAAGATTGAAAACGATATTATTGGGACAATTGGCCAGGACCTATATGCAAAACTTCAACTGGTGATTTCCTGCTAAATAAAAGCTTTAAATAGTACCAAGAGTCTCCCACCTCAAAAGCCAAAATATCTAGGACACAATTAAAAATCATGCATCCTAATAAAAACTTGGAAAATAAAAACAAGTGAGAAAAAGTAATTAAATCCTGGCAATACCAAGATGTTGGAATTATCTAACAAGCATTTTAAATCAGCCATCATAGACATAATTCAACACACAATTATAAATTCTCTTAAAATAAAAATTAGAAAATTTAAGCAAAGAAATAGATGTTATTTAAAAAATGCAAATAAAACATAATTGAAAACTACAATACAAAAATAAAAAGCCTTATGGGCTCAAAAGTAGAAAGCAGAGAATAGAAGAGGAGAAAACAGACTAGAACAAGTAAACTTAACAGAAAAATAAAGAGATTTACCCAATCTCAACAAGAGAGAGAAAATAAAAGAAAGAAAGGAAGGAAAGAAGGTAGAAAAGAAACAGAGCCTCTCTGGCACCTGTTGGTCAAATTTTAAGATCAAACATTTGTTTCATCAGAATTCAAGAATACAGGAGAAAGGCAATGGCCTGAAAGAATATTCAAAGAAGTATGGCTTAAAATTGCCCAAATTTGGCAAAAACTAAACTAGAACAAGGTATGGTAAATTAAACCGAAAGTAATCTATTCCAAAACACATCATGATTTAGCTTATGAAGAGTAAAGGCAAGGAAACTTGAAAACAGCCAGAGAGAAGTAAAACATTACCTATAGAGAAACACTGACTTGAATGAGATTGAATTTCTCATTTGAAATCATGCAAGGCAGAGGGACACAGCATTTTCCAATTGCTAAAAGAAGCAAACTAGCTACCATAAATTTTCCATTCCACAGAACTATTTTCAGTAATGATGAACAAATACATTATCACGTAAGGGAAAATTAACAGAATGTGTCACTACCCTTAAGGAATGACTTAAAGAATTTCCTAAAAAAAAATGTGGGGGCATGGGGGAAATGATAATTGAAATGATCTTGGGGCATCAGGAAAGGAGATAATGGAAACAATACAAATAATAAATAAAATAGACTATCCTTCTCCTCATGAGTTTTCTAAGTATCTGTAATAATTCAAGAAATTATAACACCATCTGATACTCATGATAATGATATTTATAAGTAAGGAGGATAAAAGAACCTACCCCTTCCTTATTTTACTTGAAGTGGTAAAGTGTTGATGCTGGCAGACTGAAAGTCATACATGCCTTGTAATATGTATGGTCACCCCACTAAGAGTGCTGCAGCAAGCTGATACATTCAAACAGCACTGTAAATAAATCAGATGAAATTGTAAAAATATGTGTGCAAGTATGCATATGAGGGCAAGAAAAGAGAAACAGAGAAAAAAAAGAAACAATACAATACAGATTTAAGCCCTAATATATCAACAAATAACTTTGATGAAAAGCATCTAAAAATATCAGTTATATGGCAGAGATGGAGAGTGGATAAAAAATAGGTCCCACTTATATGCCATGTTTAAGAATGCTTAAAATACCATGTCGTAGGTAGACAAAAACTAGAAAGATAGAAAAAAGATATACCATAAAAGAAGTTACTTCAAAAAGTAGGAGTGGCTATATTAACATCAAATAAATTAGACTTCAGATCAAAGAAACTTACTAGAGACAAAGAGGGACATTGCATAACAGTAAATAAATAATACACAAGAATATATAACAATCCTAAATGTGTATATGTCAAACAACAGAGCCTCAAGATACATGAGACAAAACACTGATATAGCTGAAAGGACAAAGAATTTAACAATTACAGTTGTAGCTGTTGATAGAACTCATAGCACTAACAAACAAAATCAGGATGGATATAGATCTGAACAAAACAATAAAACAAAGGATCTAATTAACTTATTTGTACCATTACACTCTAAAACAGCAGAATAAACATCTTCTTCAAGCATCCATGGAACATTCACCAAGACAGACAAATTCCTAGGTCACAAGACAAATTTTAACAAATTTAAAAGAATCAAGACATACAAAATATGTTCTCCAGACCTAATGAAATCAAACTTAAAGTCAATAATAGGGTGGCAAAAAGTAACTTCCAAATCACTTAGTAATTAAATAGCACATTGCTAAGTAATTGACTTTTCTAAGTGGACAACTCTAAATGGAAAATACATAGATTAGAATCATAATGAAAATACAACACATCAAAATATTCAAAATACAGCCAAAATAGTGCTGAAAGGTAAATTTATAGCACTCAGTGCTTATATTAGGAAAAAGGAAAGGTGTCAAATCAGTAATCTAAGTTCCAACCTACAAGAAACTAGAAAAAGAAGAGCTAAATAAATCCAAAGTGAGAAGGAAAGAAATAACAATAATAGCAGAACTAAGTGAAATTGAAAAAAATATAGACTTATCAGTGAAATGCCAAGCTAAGTCTTAATTGATAAAATTTATAAGCCTTTAGTGAGATTGAAAAATACAAAATGAGAGAAGACATATCCTCTTATGAGGAATAAAACAGGAAATCCCACAGTCATTAAAAAAGTAAAAAGTAATTCTGTGAGCAACTATCTGTTCATTGAAACAGAAGAAATGAGCCCATTTCTCAAAACTGCAAACATGAAGATGAGGGCCTGGACAGACTATAACTCCAAAAGAAATCTCCAGTTCAAATGATTCTTCTCGAGGATTTTACCAAATATTTAAACAAGAATTAATATCAACTACACAGAAAATGGAAAGAAAAGAAACACTCCAAAGCAAAATTGTCCAACTAAAATTCTATACTCAAGAAAAATATCCTATAAAAACAAAAGCTGAGAGGTGTAATTTCTTGCACATCTATGATATAAAGACAGCAAACAGTTTTGGAATGAAGAGCAACATTCCAGATAAAAGTAGAGTCTGCAAGGAGAAGAGCATAAGAGTATAAGCATATATATGAGTAAATATAAAGAAGACATTAAAAAATCTGTATTTTATAAATATCTGTGAATATGTAAACACACATATTTTTTTTTAAAGATTGAGGCAAAAATAAAAATAGTGTACATTTGGGTTTAGAACCCATGTAAAAGTTTTAAAAAGTAAGAATGTAAACTATGGTGAAGAATTTAAAGAATTATAGTCCTGCAATAGTTTTACATTATTTGTGGAGAAGAATATTATTTAAAAATAGATTATGATAATTTAGGCATGCATGTTGTAATTTCTCATGTAATTAGTAAAAAGAGGTAAAACAAAGCAGTTAATAGAGTAGATAAAACAGAATATAAAATCTGAAAATTACTCCATTCAAATCAAGACGAAAAAAGAGAAGAAAAGACAATATATGAAACATATAAAGAACAAATAGCATGTTGATCTATATAAACGATCATATCAATACTTATTACTAAATGGACTAAATACTCCATGTAAAACAGAGGGGTTGTCAGGATAAAAAAGCTACAACTACATATTGTTTATGCCAAATACACTGAAATATGAAGGATAAGAGTGGGGAAAATATCACATAATCAGTCAGCATAAGAAAGAGAATTAAGAATAAAATAAGGTATTATGGAAAGTAGAAATTTAAAGGTGAAATTACTGAATTCATGTCCTGTGATGATGTAAGAGGAATGTAGACAAAGGAAGACAACTTAAAAAAGAAAGTGTGGCAAAGTGGTATGGAAAGCAAAACAAGGTAGAAAATAAGTGAAGTGCTTAAATTTATATTACATATAACATCATAAATATATAAATTTGTATTCTATTTACTTTTAGTTTAAATTTAATGAAAGAATGAAAAGTATATCATATGTTTTACATATACTCACAAATTTTTTTCCATGGACTTTGTTACTTTCATTTTGTTATTGAGTGTGAGTCATGAAAAAAAGATTTCACATTTCTGTTCAAGACAGTGCTTTGCTCACAGTAGACACTCTCTCAATATATTTGAGATTTTTATGTTATTTGAATTCTCTCTCTCATGAGCTTTTTAAAGATCTGTTTTAATAGCCCCTGTGATTCCATGATCACTCATTTTTTTGAAAATTTTTAAAAATCAGTTTTTCTGGCTTACAGAATAAATTCAACTAAAATGTCGTTAAAACAAATAAAGTCCATGATTTGGTGACTTTGAAAAAACTAATTCCTCAGCTGAAGTCAATAAATGTCAAACATAATTTTTTCCCTGTTAAAATTAACACTAGGGACAGTATGAAGGATATTATAGGATAATTGTTGAATGGTTTTAACCTTTTTTCAGAGTCCCAGTAATGCAATTTTAGTTATATTGAAAAGTGTTTTTAATCCTTTATATGCCAGCTATTATTCCTATGTCTAAACTGCTGGAAGAAAGAAACATTTTTATATATGCCCAAACTGGGTCACTTCTATATTTTGCTATTCTCTTTTAAAAATTTGCAATTAAATGGAGAAGTCAGAACTATAAGCTGGACAGCAAGAAAGATGAGGTGTGTGATGCTGGGCCGTAGAATTGGTCTCCCAAACAGCCCTGCCAGTTCGTGATCCTTTCATTAGGATTTTGAGTATTCATATGATTATTATTAAGTATTATTTCAGGGGGCAGTAATTTAATTAATATCATGAGTATGATTTTTCAATATTATTTTTTATTTCAGAATCTTTTGCAAAGCATTATTTAGAAGTGTATGCTAAGTCTCCAACTTCCTTGGCAGCTTGGATACTCTCAAAATTACTTCCGAAAATAAGAAAGCTACCAGTAGATACTTGCTAAAAAGTTTATTTTTCTCACTGAAGCTGAATATACACAGTTACATCATAAATGACCTACTATAAATGAAAGAGTTCAAAAGTACACATTGTAATCATAGTGTGAATAAAGCCCTCTTTCTACTACAATAAACCCACATTATGATCGTGTATCAGTGTTATATCCCATAGAAATAAAATGTGAAAAAATTATAATCAAAAGTGAAAAAGCAGTATCAAGAATTACAGAAACTATAAGAATGATTCTTTCCTGACTATATTAAGTTCCCACAAAGCTTTCTTCCCTCTCAATACCAAGGATCATATACAATGATCTCATTATATTTGTTATACTTTTACAATACTAATTATTAAATAGTTAATTGATTATGACCTAAAAGAGTATATTGGCCCATCTAAGACTGAACTATTACCTCTTACTTGTTGTATTATGTTTACTGGCATAGAGATTTTTGTCAGATAATATTGTTTGTATACTTAGTATACTATGATCCTACAAAAATGATTAATTACAAATAGGAAATTAAGGACATAGCTAGCATCAAATTTTTAAGGCTTCATTGAGATGTTACCTACTATAAAACTGACCCATTTTAATCAGACAATTCAATGATTGTTAGTAAATGTAGAGTTGTGCCACTATCCTCATAATATGAATTTAGAACATTTCCATAACCCCAGAAGAATGATGCCCAGCACAGTCACCCCCTATTCCCAACTGAGTTGAGGCAATAACAAGCCTAATTTCTGTTCTATAGATTTGTCTTTTCTGGAAGTTTCATACATAGGACCTCATACAATATGTGATTTTTTGCAAATGGCTTCTTAGCATAATGTTATTAATCCATTTTTACATGTACCAGTAATTTCACCCATTTTATTGTCAAATATGAATCCATCATATGGATAGGTCACATGATATTTACCTATTCACTAGCTGATGGACACATAGATGTTTCATACTTTTGTCTATTATGAATAGTGCTATTATATACATTCACATGCCAATCTTTGTGGGACATATGTTTTTATTTCTCTTGGGTAGATACGTAGGGGTGGGAATGCTAAAGTCTATGGTAACACTTTATTTATCATAGTAAACAAATGCCAAACTGTTTTCCAAAGTGGCTGCAACATTTTATGCCACCAATGTATGAGGGTGCCAGTTTCTTCTCATTTTCTCAACACATCTTTTTTATTAGAACCATTGTAGTAGATATGAAGCGATTCTGAAAATGTAGCCAGTGGAGTCAGGAACCATTTGACTATATAATCTCAAACCATATTTTGTGTCACTAGTTCTGGTCAATAACTTGCATCTGCATTTTAAGATACAAAATAAAGGAAAACAATTTTTATCTCACTTTACTGCTTTCAGTCTTAACTGATATCTACTGAGGCAGATTTTCAGAGATAAATGTCAGACAATATACTTTGCTCATAATACTTTGACAATTTGGTAACTACACATCAAGCCACTAATGTTTCTTATGCTGCTATAAAAACATGCAGGCTGTGTTCTGACCAAATGACAGTACATTAGAGCCAGAAGGATAGCACTCAAGGGAACATATGCTCTGCATAAGGAAATACAGGTAATTGCGTTTCTAGTGAAGTATTTTAAACAGCTGGGGTTGAGCCTCTGCTGTTTTTCCAAACTGGGAGCCCAAAGTTTCACATATCAAAATTTAACCTTTAAAAGTCTTGCAGAAGCTATATAAAAGTTGGTTTTACTAGAGGAACTGAGCAATTTCCATACTTATTAACTGCCAGAAATGGCACTTTTTCATAGATTTTAAATGCACCCTGTATAGAAGTTGCTTATTAGTATCACCTAAGCATTTTACAGATTGTTGATAGGACAATCTGCCTCATTTACCTTTTATTTGTCTTTGGATTCTCATAACTTTAAAACTAGTGTATGTATCAAAAGAGAGATAGCAGCTAGTCTGTTGACACAATTAGATCATTCTAACATTCTTCATGCTTTCATTATTTCTTAAAGGAAGCAAAAGGAGCTTGCATTTTTTCTCAGTTCCCTTTGATACCCCCTTAATCTAAAAGAATGTGACATAGGTAAAGCTGCAGAGTAATGTTTTATTATAATTCTGGACTGTCAACTAGTTGGGTTCCTACTATGTGCCAAATACTGTCCTACATACTTGCACAAAAGTATTCTTTACATTGCTATGTAACAATGTTACTTTTGTGAGCCTGCTACAGTACTTCGTGTAGAAGTAATGTGGTTGATAGGGTGGTAAAACTGGAAAGGTTAATGAAGTTCAGATTAGAGATGTGTTTCATACTGACCAAATATTCTATAATCACTGAAATTGACATTTGGGAAAAGACAATCAGATATGTAGAAACACACACTCATGTTTTATATATATATATATATATGACATTTTAAGACTATCTAGTTAGAAAGACTGAGGAGCATACTGAGTCCTAACAAAGAGGATAAGATTTATAAATTGATATTCAAATCAGTGACAAATTAAGTATAGATCTATGGCTTACTATAAATTAGACATTTTTGGAAATTCAAAAATTCTGAAAATTTTCCAGAGATCAATATATCAACATGTCTGGTTTTGTAAATCTTGGGCTATATCTGTAAGGCAATAAGCACCATAATGAAAATCTGATCATTTGCTTGCCTTAGCAATCACTTTATGATGAATTTACTTCAGAACTGTAACAGTCTGTTTCCTTTACAAAAATTTAGCAAAATAGTCTGTTTTTGTCTAATAAATACCAACTGCTCTCAAAAAAAGAAAATGACTCCCTTACAATACGAAGCTGTAAATTCCTTGATTTTAAAGGGTGTCCCATATTTGTCTTTTCACCTCCAAATCTAAAAATTCTTGGAATATTTTAAGAATTTGGTGAGCATTGGTTGATTTGATAGAAATCTGAAGCTTCTATTTCTTTTTAATTATTCATAATTTCATCAACTGCTCTAACACCTACCATATACATTATTCTAACATTGAGGAGGAAAGCAGCTGATCCAACTTATGAAGGCCATTTATTAATACCTCTTCAGTAAGTCCCAGGGAGGGTATCTATCTATCTATATACTATCTATCTATCTATATCATCTTATCCAATTTTTAAAATTTGTATTGCCATTTTAGGTCAAATAATTTCACACTTGAGGAAATCCCAAGTATTTCTTCACTCAGCAGCCAACCTCTTTGTAATTTTCAATAAGTAAAGTAGTCAATTCTTGTTGAATGTTTGACTCACAGACACAAATATGTACCCTAAATCTTAAAGAAAATTGATGAAGATCATACTGTAGGGCACTTTGTTTCTGACAAGAAAAACAACTTAAACATCTCAGAGAAAATGCAGATGTCAAACATTAATGATAACCAATGTGCATATCCATGGTTCTGTAGTTGTTGGTACTTAATTTCAACAAAATCACGTTCCTCCTACAACCTTTCTGGTGTGGCGTGTAAACTTGACAGTAACTTTAAATCTTGTTGACAGCTACTTCCCTTCCCTTTCAGCAGGCAGTGTGTTGCTGTTCCAATGGTATCACACAGATAGGTAATTCCAAGTTTCTCTCCATTTTCTCAACTCAAACGTAGTCATTTAGGACAAGGCAAAACTGGGTCAAGAAATGCTAAATCTTCCCAAAGGGACAGATATACAATCAGCTGAAGAAATTAAAAATACAGTAGAAAACAGTGAATCTGTTTTATTTTAACATAAAAATCACCTTGCCTTCTAAATTGTTTCAGACATTATTGTTTGATAGTGAAGGAGAAGGAATTTCTTCTCTTATAGAATAGGCTGAGATTACACAATCGAAACAAAATGAAGACAAACGATTCACCTTAGGAAAAAGGTTTACTCCAAGAATAGATGTGCCATGTGATTATTAATATTCAGAGAATTCCTCCTTTGCTACTATTTTACAGGGACTTCCAGCAGCCAAAGAGCAAATAGCTAGCACAGCCTACCTACTAAGATAGTAAATGCCTACGTTGTGTGTATGTGTGTGTGTACCTAATTCAACAACAACAATATTATTTTGAAACTATACATGACTTTGATAGACATGGATGCTAATTTTTTTGATTCACTGTAGACTAATCAGCGGTCTATTTGGTGAACTATAAAAAATAGACATAGCTTAATATACTTGTTAAAAAGGAATGTATTTGCTCAAGCTGTTTCATCAGCTACATGGTTTATCTTTCTCTCTCAGTCTTCAAAATTTTCCTTAGGAAACATCTTATTTTCTGGTACTGAATTATCCTCTGGGACTTACCCCTTCCTCTGTGCTCCCATAGCATCCCGTGGGAATCTATTATTACTCCACTTACCATTTTATACTGAAATTGTCTATTAACATGTCATTCTTCAACTGGATTTGGAATATCTTAACATCATTATACCATGTCCCATTCATATTTTTATCTCCAGACTTCAGCATAAAATCTAGCACACTCTAAGTAATCATTAAATGTTGATAAATCAATATTCTAAGATTGGGAGTAGGGTCAGAATAAAGAAATGAGAGTTAAGAAATAAGCAATTATTTAATCCCTTTTTTACTTTTATTTTTTTATGTCTTTCCCTCTGAGACTAGACTTTTTACAGAATAAGATTTGGGGAAACACACTTAAGAACTAGATAATTACTTCATTGATAGATTGTTAAAGAAGACATAGCAAAGTCCAGAGAAAAAGATTCAAAGAACTAATTTTAAGAGTCACAGGGATTTGGAGTCTTGAGATCACAATTCTCTACAATATTATTTCATCCAAACAATAAGTAGAGAGAATTTTAGCATAGAATTTTGTTGAGGAAAAAAGAAATGCATTATATTTTTTTTCTAAAATTTCCTATGTGAAATAAAGGTTAGCACCAACATTTTCTTTGGAAATGATATACATTATCCTTGTTCCTTGATATCTATTTTTCATTTTTCTTTCTCAAATAATCCTGTGAAACAAATATTATTACCCCTAGTTTACAGATGAAGATATTGTTAATAAGATTCACAAAGATACCAAATGACAGAGATGGGATGTAAATCTGAATCCAATGTTTTTTTTTCCACTATAAACTCTCAAAGCACTATTTTAATCAAGAGATGGGTATATTTTATGGTGTGTAACCATGTTATGGGCTGAATTCACAAATTCTCAAAATTTATTTCTTTATGTCTTATGTAGCTTTCATCTCCCTACCATACATTTGTGCATTATTTTGACTTGCAAAAAGTGTAGGATATTTGGCTACTACTAATAATTTTTAAATAAATTATTTAGTTGAGATAATTACATACCAAAAGCCTATTTCTTTGAGTTTAAACTGTTGTTTTACATTCTTTAAAAAAGACATGCAACAGACCCAAAAAGAGGTTAAATCTATACCCTAGATTGTCTGGTTTCTTTTAACATATCAAACCTGCTGAATTTTATCATTTGGATCCACTGAATCAGGTACAGGCTCTAGCAGAATAAATGCTTATAAGCTTGTTTAGAGAGGATATTTTTGTTTGAAAAATTGGCACATTCCTAATTGCATTTCATGTTCTGGCAAAAGATCCTACTTTATATGTGGAACTTTGGCATTATTCACTGGAATTTCTTAAACTAAATCAAGAAATCAGTATTGGCAATTAGATTACTGGAACAGTTCGCTTTTTCTAAATATGACAGTGTGTAAACCAGAGGCTGCGTAAAACAAATAGATGAAGCAGGTGTGAGACAGACTCAGAATTGGAAGACTGCCAAATGATCAGCTCCACCAAGGTTTTATTATCTAACCAGAAACACATTTTGTTGATATTTAGACTTTCTCCCCCTAGATGAACTTCTGCCAACTGGATACAGTTCAGCAAACATAATGGCCATAACTATTTTGGACCCAGGTACTGATTGGCATTATAATCTATGCTGTCTGTACTGAAGCTTTCTTTGTTTGCATGCAAAGGCATTGAAATAACCATGCAACTTCAACCAATTCAGGCTTTTTATATAGAACAATCTAGAGATGTATGCCTGTGCTGTTTTTAACACTGGAACTTGTTTTAACAAATAATTGAGAAAATAATCAGAGCAATAAAAATGCAATCAATAATTGCTTCTCCTGAACTTATGAGTCAAAACTGAGTTTATAAATTTAAATCCACAAAAAAGTCATGGTGTAGGAAAGAGATGAGAGGTGTAAAAGGGACAGTAATTTTATCTACCAAAGAAGCCATAAAGACTAGACTGGCTTTGATAATTTATATTGCTGAATTATACATGGTCAAAAACTTTCAGCCTCCTTGGCTCTGTATCTCATTATATCTTCAATAGATGTACTTAAATATCCATAATCATGCTTCTTTTCTAGTCATAATTATGCTACTCCTCAAATACAAACATTGCCTAATTTACTCCCAATACTGGAACATTTTGCTATTTCTTTCTTTCTTATAAGTAACATAGGTAGATTTATACAGATTTGTTTTTGGACAACAGAGAGAGAAACATAACCATAAAGAGAAAAATAAATCTTGGCCAAAAAATAGTTTTAAATTTAGAGAAATATTTTTGTCATATATGCCAGATGATAAGTTGACATGCCTATTAGTTACTTTTTTAAAGTAATTGTATAATTGTATTAGGTAAAAATAACATTAAATAAAATGCATCTGCCAAAAGTATAAGATTCTTTGAGTTTTGGCAAATGTATAAAACCCTGTAAACATGGAAGCCATGTATCCCCCAAAAGTTTTCTAATGTTGCTTTGCAAAAAGAAATTACACCCTTAAACACTCCACTCCAGGCAACCACTGATGTGATTTCTACTACTGCATTAGTCCATTCAGGCTGCTAGAACAAAATACCATAGACTGGGTGTCTTATAAACAACAGAAATTTATTTCTCATGGTTCTGGAGGCAGGGAAATCCAAGTTCAAAGTGCTGGCTGATTTGTTGTCTGGTGAGAGCTCACTTCCTGGTTCATAGATAGCTGCCTTTGGTGTATCCTCACACAGTAGAAGGAACAAAGGAATTGTCTGGGGGCTGATTTATTAGGAACAGGAATCCTATTCATGACCTAATTAACCCTACTCTCATGATCTAATCAGCCCCTAAATGCCACACCTCCAAATACCATCACCTTGGGGACTAGGTTTCAACATATGAATTAGTAGGAGGGGGTCCAAAAACATTCAGTCTATAGAAATCACTACAGATTAGATTTCACTGTTCTAGAACTTTATTTAAATTTATCTTAGAGAATTCACCATTTTTTATGTGTGTCTTCTTTCACATGCCATGGGTTTGAATCTCATTAATGCCCTTGCATATTAACAGTTGGTTCTTCATTTCTTTTCCTGACAATTATTCCATTTTATCAAAATTACAAAATTTGTTTATCCATTAGCCTGTGAAAAGCATTTGATTTTTTTCTTCATTATTGCACAATAAAGAATAGTCCTAAGAACATTTGTTTCCAAATATTTTTATAGACATATATTTTCATTTTCTTGAGTTATTCAGGAATGTAATCTCTGGGTCATGTGGTAAGTATCTGTTTTATTTGTAAGAGACAATGAAATGTTTTCAATGTGGTCGCACAGTTTTACACACAATTTTCCCAGTAATATGTAAGAGGTTCTTTTGCTTTGTATTTTCATGAACACTTTCTGTCGTCTGGCATTTTGATTTTAGTCATTCTACTGTGTGTTAAATGGCGACTTTTTATGGGTTTACTTTGAGTATCTGTGATGAACAAAGATATTAAGTACATGTTTATATATGTATTATGCAGTTGTATATTGTTCATTATATGTATACTCGAATAGTTTGCTCATTTCTATTGTTTGTCCATATTATTGAATTCTAAGAGTTTTATATATATATATATATATACAAAGAACATATTTATGATATAATCTATATATGGCATACTCTACCAGTCTATGCTTGTCTTTTCATTTTTTAATGTCATCAAGAGAGGACATAATCTTAATTTTGGTGAAGTCCAATTAAATTTTAATTTCAATTATGCCTATTTATAAACTTTGTTTTTTATGATTACTGATTTCTAAGTCCTAAGAAATTGCCTACATCAAGATCATCAATGTTTTCTTTTATGTTGATTTCTAGAAAAATGTAATTTTCTTTTATGGTTTGAGATAGGATTTAAACTCATTTTTTTAATTACATATATCAAAGAGACTGTCATTCCCTTCTGTATATTTTTGCCTCTTTTTTGATATATTAATTGGTCATATAACAGTGAGTCAATGTGATATACTAGTCAGAAAAGCTAATACCAAAAAGAAGAGAAATAACATACTAAAGATGTGGGGTAAAAGAATCCTCATGTACTGTTAATGGCAACTGGTGTGGCCAGAAAGGACAACAGAATGGGAATTCTTCAAAAAATAAAAAATAGAAATACCATATGACCTAGCAATTCCGCTTCAAGGAATTTACATAAGAAAAAGAAAAAGAAAGTTGTTCTAATTCTGTTCTAACGTTTCTTCACTTACATTTCTTGACTTCCTGCAGAGGAGTGGTAAAAGAAGACATCCTTGCCTTATTTCTGATTTGAAAGGTAAATCTTTTTAGTCTTTTACCATCAAGATAATTAGCTTCAGGTTGTTGAGATATCTTCTAGATGGTAGAGGAAGTACTCTTCTATTTGTACTTCCCTGGGAGTTTCTCCTCAAGCATGAATGCTAAGTTTTGTTTAGAACAATGCTCTTTCTGCATCTATTGAAGTAAATATATAATTTTCTTTTTCAGTCAGTTAATAGAGTGAATAATATTTTTAAAATGTTAAAACAACTATACAAATAAGCTCACACCAGTTGTAGTGATGTATCAACTTCTCGATATATTCTGGGTTTGATAGTTTAAAATTTGGTTGAGTTCAGCATCTATATTCATGAAATACATTAATCTTCAATTTCTTTTCTTTGAAACAACTGTTTCTAGCTTTGTTATTTGAGTAATTCTGACCTTTTAAAATTAATTGGAAAATATATCATCTTCTGAAAGAATTTATGTAAAATTGACACTATTTCTTCTTTAAGTATTTCATATGATTCTCTAGGAAAGCCATGTGTGCCTACATTTTTTCCTGTGAGAGGATACCTAATGCATAATTCAATTAATTATCATAAACATATTCAGATTTTCTATTTCTTTTCATTCAGTTTTGGTGTCTTGTAAATTTCATAGAATCTGTCCATTTCGTGTAAGTTTTATAATATATTGATGTAAAGTTTATTCATGGTATTTTTCTTATCCTCTTAGTATCTTTAGTATTAGGAAGTCTCCATCTTCATTCCTAATAATAATAATTTAATTTCCTCTTATTTTTCATGAGTGGTAAAACTAGACTTTTATCAATTGAACTTTCATAAAAAAAACGCTTTTTGGTTCCCTTGATATTATTTTAGTTAACTTTGTATTCCAGGTAAATATGAAATACATCCAATGAATACATATTTTCCCTCGCATAAATAATTCTGAAGAAACAAAGGGCTTTCCTTTCTAGGAACGCAAGTTTTTAAGTGTCTTCCAGAATTGCTCAGAAGCTGTAAATAGAATACGCCATCTCTCATTGTTTACCTTGAAGGCCTCAGAGCACTGCCGTTCAGATCATCTCCAGGAGGGGTTTTGTGTTTCCATGGACTCTGAAACAATTCTATATGACTACCTTAGCAGGTTTTCTGGAGGAGTTTCCTCTGTGGTTTTGTAAAACTGTGCTTTAGTGCTCTTTCCATCTAACAGACTCCATTGATCAGAAACACATAAATGCTTGCTTTTCCCCCTGTTCTGTGTGGTTGCCTCTTGTCACGCAAGTCTCATCTCAAATGCTATATTTTCAAAAAGGCTTTCCTCCATCATAATTCTTAAGTACCATGTATCACTGCCTGAAGTTTTTCCTTAAATTCTAAGTCTAGCCCACTACTATATACCTGAGTAATTAAAACTATGCTTGGCACAGAAAAGGCAGACAGTAAATATTTTTGAAAAAAGGAATAAATTATGTCACATCACCTGAAATCTCACCTCATCTGCAAGCTTAACTACTCTGTCTCTGTTAATATGCACACATACACGACCACAGTTTTATTGGTTCAAATTGTTAAATAAAAATGTGTTTTCTTTAAATTTAAAATCCCTGGGTTTTAAGAATAATTTATAGAGCTATTGAGTCCCTTTATCTTAAGAGAATTCAACTAAATTTGTCAGCATTGTATATTCAAATTATTGGTTTAACTACCTATGGCCATTTTGTTGAATTATAATGTTTTCTTTTCTATAGATTTTTTTCTTTGTTCATGTGAATGGCTGAACACACATGTATCTCCTAATTTAGGACTCTTAGCTTGAGCCACTGCAATCAATCAACTGCTGTGAATGGTTCCCTCAATGTTTCTTTTTCTTGCCTCGGTAGGTATTTAAATTTCCCAGTAGAAATCACTGGGGTAAAAAGCTAGCAAGCATCTTAGCAATTTCAGGAGGTTACATGAATAACAATTTAATATTTTAAACTGTAGAATAAAGATGGGATAGTTAGCCAAAAAGTTACTTTTTGTGGTAGAAAACTTGGAACTTTGAAATAGGAAATGGAGAATACCTTTTAAGCTGGCATTCCTATTTTACTTGCCCCCAGGAGAAAAAAGTTCAGTCCTATTTTTAAATTAATTCTGTGATATAATTTCCAATGAGGATTTTTCATATCCGACTTTTTCAAAAACTTTTCCTTCACTCTGGTGGTTATATTTTTCTAGTCATCATGAGAAGTAAAAATATATGTTCACCAGGTGTTTTAATCCATTAGCTCAGGTGTTTAACTGAAAGAGCCTTTGCATATGAACCAGAAATGCTATGTCTGGTTATTGAGTTGTACTATAGTGGTAACAAAAATTCTTACAGTAATTACTTCTAATCAAACCAAACAGTAAAGCAAATCTATATTGCAGGCAAATTAGAAAATGGTAACTATTGTATTCATGCCAGTATTCTCGATCTCTACCAAGATAACCCTGTATTCTGTAATTCTAAACTTCAGAGTTATCTGAATGCCTCTACAACATTTGAGTATCTACAGAGTATAGAAATAAAGTTCTAACCAGAATTATGTGAAACAACTGTTTATTTTCTGCCTTCAAATAGTAGTCATATAATTATTTCCAAACCCAGTATGCATGTTTCATTCAATACCCCTTTTTCTCTATATAAAATACATTGCTTTCTTCCAGTAATAACAGAATATTTGGAAAAGCATAAAAAAGACAATTGAATGAAATCACCTTCAATTTCACCACTCAGAAATGGGGGTGATTATATCTTGATGTATATTATGTGATTCCTTTTCTTTGTTTAACTCAAAACTTTGATGCCTCTTAGCAATTATTATACCTGCCCACCAATGGGTATGAAACACCTCTTTGACTCCAACTGTCAATCAAATGACTTCACTCTGTCAATCAAAGAAGTGCCTTCTGGCTAGCTCATGATAAACAGACCCTCCCCTATAAGACCAGAGCCTTTGTCTACCTTGACTCTGGCCTGCTACTCCCTTGGAGTGTATTCAAATAAAACTGGAATATATTAAAAAAAAAAAAACAGAAAAGCTCTGCCTTGCTATTGTGTCTCTGCCTTTCAATTCTTTGTTCTGGCAGAGACAAGGACCAAGAATAAATCCAACCCATAACACTTTCATCATCTATTATTATGTTTTTCACCCCTTACCAGAAAACTCCCCCATATAAGTTGAAAATACTTGGTAATTCCTCTCACTCCATTCTCTCCTAAAAATCTCTCTGAATTAGCTAACTCTCCCCTCAGTTCGAGTGAAACACAAATTATACCATGTGCCCAAAAACATCAAATATATTCCCACTTCACTGAAAAAGCAGACCAAACCTCTAAAATGGTTACACCCTTAATTTGATCTTACCCTGATTCATTTTATCTAAATGAGCATTTTATTGGGCACTTCTGCTGAAAGCATATTTATATTGTTTAAATGTCATGACTTACCATTTGGAATCAAAAAGCACTTATTTTTGTCAAGCCCTGTAAGACTTCAAATTCTAGATTTCTCTATTTTTTCACTTCTGTTTACACATCCAACAATTATTTTTTGAATTCATCTCTTTCTCCAGTATCTTTCCAAATGTATGCTAGGTTAACTAACACACAATACTAATTTTCTGTTTACCAATCTAGGCTTCTGCTCCTCATTTTCTAGGCTGAAGAGGCACATGATCTGCCATCCAAATATAGCAAAGAGCAATTTTGCAAAATATATTGCTACTGCATGACATGGATCTTGGGCCATCCTGTATTTTATCATCCATTACCCAACCGCTAATCTGTTCTTACATATTTTGTATTTTTATTACAATGTATTATATACTCTATTAATCAGTACATATTAAAATATGCTGCAATAATAAGTACTGGAGAAACAAACATCAAAATCTCCATGATTTAATCAAATAAAATTAAATTTCTAACATTGTAGCTCTGAGGTTGGGGGAGGGGACTCCCCTCCCACGACAAGTTCCCTATGAATCCAGTGAAACTGAAGACAGGGGGAAGGACAGGTTGGGTTTTCTTAAGGAGAATTAAGGGGTTTTAATTCTCCCAGCTTGCTTGGGTTCACCAGGCAGCCCTCGCTCTGTCCATCTCCTACCCCCACTGTGCAGTGGTCTGTTCCACCTGCCCGCCCCTTCCAGCAGGAACCCCATGGGTGGGTCTTTGGTGACCGACTAGATACCAAGAACAGAAGGGAGGAGAGAATGGCCAATTTCTCTCCACTCTTACCCTAACAGACTGAGGCTCTGCTGTGGCAAACACACATTGGACTGCTTTCATTGGTGCTCTTATCCAAAAGGTAATTTAGGGTATTCTTATCAGAAACAGTGTGCCGTTTCTGTGCCTGCAGTGAACATACATCATTCTACTTAGCTATCCAACATCTGAAGCTACTTCCTGATTGAGAATTCCTATCTTTTTGAATATTGGTCAGAGACAGTTTTGTATTCCACTGTAACTTATGAAAATGACAAATACTCATTTTTCCAGCCTCCCTTGGAATAAATGTATAAGCAATTGACCTAGGATCCAGTAGTAATCATTAAGTACTCCCATACATGACTACAAAAGTAGAGAATAAATAATGCAAATAATATTTCTGGGGATGGTGCTAGCTGAACAACAAATACTGCAAAGGCAATAATGGCAGGTGTACAGGTTGAAACATTCAGACTTTCCTACTGTGTCAAGTGGTTCAGTAGCAGCATGTAATGTTGGAGAAAACCACAGCTGATTGCTGTTTGGACCAGTTCTGAATGTAAATCTGGGCATCTTTCCTTGTTTCTCTGCCTGTTCTACAGCCTTTGGGGTAACTCAGTAAGCTACCTAATACCTTTTGGTGAATTCCATTTCTGCTAAAATCAGAGAATTTTTTTTTCTTCTGGCTTGTACCTAAACTCTGATATATGTCCTTAGAAGTATCTGAACCCTTTAAACTGATTCTCATCTCAAATGTGAATAAGTGAGCATTAGAACATAAAGCTCAATTCAGCTAGGTGCTTAAGTTGTGTGTGATGGGAATATTGGGTTATTCCAGTGACATTTAATGAGAACTACCCTATTCTGTTATATTCAAAGACACATTTATGAAAAGTGCCCTGATTTTAAGACAAAGCAAGGAGGTTGAAGGTTTTGGTTAAAGGAAGAGCTATATCCTATGGCGTATTTGACCTCTGTTTTGCTGCAAATGGCCTCCTATTTAAGAGTATAGATATCATGAATCTGTAATTTAATGGGTTGCACAGAGTTCAGAATGAAATCATCATAGCCTATTTTAGTGAATTAACCAAATCTAAGACCGTTCTAAAATACAGTATTCTTTTGTGGAAGTAAATCCATTATTGACCATATATTTAATGCATTTTATTAGAAAAGTATTGATATAGAAGTTCCTAGGAATTAGTTGAGCATGTGAACAAGAATTTGAATCACAACAGTAGAAAATAGTTATGAATTTATATAAAGCAAGACCCAACTCACTAGGTGCATATACAGCATTGCCATCTAACAAGTATATTTAAAATAGAATCCTTTTTTAAGTGTTGAACACAACAAACATCTGTCACTAACCAGGCAATTAAAAAATCCAAGAGCAGAGAATAAGAGAAGCTATCAGTAGAAAACAGCACAAAGTTTCCAAAAATAAGTTTTTAAAAATTAGATCAATAAAGTGAAGTGCATGGCACACTTACTGTATGGCTTTACTTCAAAGGGCTTACACAAGCTAACATGTCCCAGACAATCAGCTGTGGGAACAATAAGAAAAAGGAGGATTGTGTTGTGACATATTTTCTGTGTATGTTTTTAAAGCACCTCAATTTTAAATCAGTACACCACTTAATACTTTTAAAAACTTCCTGTTACTATATATCATAAAGGTTAGTTACAATCTATCAAAATATTAGGTTTACAAGTTTAAGTTATGAAAATGCATTTCAAGTATTATTCCATTTAAACTGGCAGGAAAATAAATTATCTATTTTTATAATTAAAAACTATTAAAATAAATTAATTTTTTTTCTGAAATTGTTTCACAGAGGTCCCAAAACCCAAGTTAGGAGAGAAATTCCACAACATATTGTTTCTCTTTCTGGAGTATATCTGTGGCTGGAGATACACAAAAGTTAAACAATAAGACCACATTTTATGCTGGTCACACCACCACAGCATGTTTTGTTTTGTTTGCTGTTTTCCTTCACAGACACAGTGCTATAAATAGTGGACAGATTGCTTAAATCATCCCTGAAGATATAACCTGAAGAAACTGATAGACACTTTTCCCCCATACAAATGCAAAATTAATTTAGATGGTTATCAAAATATAAAAAACTAAATCCCATTATTAATTATGGCCTCTTTAATTGTTAGATATTAAAGAAAACAAATTTGACTACACTAGCATGGAAAGCCTGAATCAATCATGTTGTCATTTTTGCATTTGTGATATTTATTTTTGATGTGAAAATAAAAGTATTTCTTCATTATTTTTAAGTCAAGCTAATGTTTATGTAAACTAATATGTGATTGTTTGATTTTAAGATAGAAACAGTGGAAATCTTTAGTTACTATCTTTTGTAATGTTCAAAGTATATTTTGTAATGTGGAATCTTTATAGTAACTTTGCTTTGTGTTGAATATGTTTAATTTATCCAAAAGTAAATTTTTAGAAGGTTGATTAAATTTTATTATTATGTTCATATTTTGAATGGGTAAATTTATATTAAAAATAATTTTTCATATGGCTTACTTGCTTTAGAGACAGAATTACCTGGGTTTGACTCTCAGTTCCATCACTTGGATTTTTAATCTGAGCATGTCATTTAGCCTTCTTTAACTTTAATAGCTGTTAAATGAAGATTTACTTACCTCACAGTGTTATTTTGGTGGATTAAGTGGGGAAATGTAGGTAGATACAAGATCCATTAATAATTACTATCAACTTCTTACAGTACTTTATAAAACACTGATCCATATATATCAAAATTTAGCCCCACATTAACCTTCTGCAGTAGATATTATGAACTGTGCAGGCAGGTAAGAAAATGGAGACTGAAGGAGATTAAGTAACTTAGGTAATTAATAGTGACTTAAGGATACAATATAAATCATATAAATCTGTCATTTTTGTCTTCAATGATGTTTCCACAATAATGTTTGCATTAGTAGAAATAAAGGATTATATAAACAAATTCAAGGATATGATATATGGAAGTTAACATTTTTCTGAGATGTTATATTTGGTTTTAAGGAAAGAGGGAGAAGGACATGATAAAAATATAAATGCACAGGTTTTCTTAGCATATGTGCTTTTGTACCTGTTCCACTTAGAAGGCATTTGCAATCTGGCAAGAGAGATACCATGATCAGGAAGGTGGTTTTCCCATGGTGAGGCTCATGCATTGCACTGCAAGTGTGCTGACCCCTGAGATTTCCCATTATGTGGGAAACCTGACTGTATAACTTGAGGTAACGGGGGACTGAGTTGACACTTTCCCCTGGTCAAAACAAAAAAAAACAAAAAAATAATTGCATTGTTTTATAGAGTATCTTAAGATTATATATATATATATATATAAAACACAAAAAGAATATTAATGTTTATTATTCTGGTACAGTGTCTTCAGATTAAAAATAAAGTGTAGAACACTATGATTCTATCACTGTCATATAAATCTAATATATATTTATTTCTATAATTTTAAATAGGAATAAATTCTGGAAATACATATACTGAGGTGTAAATAGTGGTCATTTCTTATTTTCAGTGTAATGAATATTTTATTTTTTAAAATGATCATATTTTCTTCATATAAGAATTTTGTATTTAAAAATTAAGATATTTTTGTCAATTGAAAATACAATTCCATATAATCATTATAAGTATAAAGTGTATGCACACAAATATTCACTTGATTTCAAAGGAAAAAATCCTTTTCTCATGATGACTAAAAATAAAATAAGCCAATATAAAGATACAAATTATACAAGGAGTTCACAATAGATGGCACTATATTTGCAGAGTGACTCAACTGAGATGAAAATAATCACACACACACACATACTCACCCACTCAGGAAAGAGAACAGCTAAACCAGAGAACAATGTTCAATAGTTCTTCATTGAGTATGATAACTGAAAATATAACACACAACACACCGAAAAATACATGAGTGATATTTTGGAATCTAAATATTTCGTTCAACTTAACAAATTGTCTTAGAGTGTCACAATCAACTGCTCAAAGATAACATTTCAGAGTATTTCTAAATCATAGGATACTGTATTCAAACTAAAATAAAATCTAGTAGAAAGATAAAACATAAACAAAAACATTGCAAATAAACATCACAAAAAAGCAAAGAAATTTAGAGTCATTTTGTTTAAACTAGAAATACAAAACAACTGAATAAGAACTCTATTGTGCTAAATACTATCCTTCGTAATTATAAATCAGCTGTTTGCCATCTGCAGAACTAAAGTGAGGCTATTGCAAAAGATCATGAATATGGAGTAGTTTGGATTGCATATGTGGGCCAGCAGATGTCACTCTTGTTAAAAGTCTGCCTGAATAATCTTTCATGAAGGGTAATTGTCAGCTATGGTTGTGGGCAGAATTTCAATATAGGAAGGATTCAGCCCTGACCCTCTTTTCACCTTACTACCTACTTTACAATAATGACAACAAGATCAGTAAATTAAAAGTGTCAGCTGCCCTGCCATCAGTTTCCAAAGCTGTTTGGTCTGACTGTAATTTATGGTCAATGGTTATGTAAGCAGCATTGCCAAATCTCTGTAATTATTACAATGATGTGACTAGGCACAGAGAATAAATGTTGCTGAAAGCTAAACCAAGCTCTGACATTCCTATAATTAGGCACATGATTCATGTCATTTGTTCCTCTTGGAAGATAGCTAGAGTAGCCAAAAAATTAAGCTGCGATTTTTGAAATTTGGGATTTTCTTTCTGTGTGTGTGATTTTCTTTTTCTTTTCCTTTTATAAAACTAGAGTATGGTCATTTAAGAATGGGAAAAATCTGTTTATCCTTCACTCTTAAATTCAAAAATCCCTCAAAATATCTTAAAGTGTGACCTTCTAAAACAAAATAGCAGCAGACTCACAGATTCCAAGAAGGGACTAGTGGTTACCAAAGGGGAGGGGTGGGGGAGGGTGGGTGGGGAGGGAGGGAGAAGGGGATTGTGGGGTATCATGATTGGTGCACATGATGTGTGTGGGGTCACGGGGAAGACAGTGTGGCTCAGAGAAGACAAATAGGGACTCTGTGGCATCTTACTACACTCATGGACAGTGACTGCAATGGGGTATGGTGGGGGACTCGGTAATAAGGGTGAATGTAATAACCACATTGTTTTCCTTGTGAAACCTTCATAAGAGTGTATGTATATCAGTGATACCTTAATAAAAAAAAATTTTTTTTAAGTGTGACCTTCTGGAAAAGTCACTGGTGAGATAGATTTATAAGAGGTTAATAAGTCACTTAGAAATAAATTTCCAGAATTAACACAGAGTATCTGGAATGTACATTTATTTAATATTTCCAAACATAAAATAAAAATAATTAGGTGTGTGTGTGTGTATGCATATGCATGCATACATGAATGTGAACCTGCTCCCATATGTGATATATTCTCTAAAACAAAAATATCATAATATATATTAGCTGCCATATAGTAACTGTGTAAAATTCTATCAAAACTCCTCCAGATAAAATGATTATGATAAGCAATTTCTTATGTCAATGCAACTGATCACAGTTACTTTGGCTAAAGCTATGAATAATGCTAAAAATATGAGAAATATTGGGTTCAAATACCAGTTCTCTCTCAGTCATTAGGTTTGTGGACTTGGAAAATTATTTTCTCTTATTTGCAGTTTTTTTCATCTGAAAGTAAGATAATACCAGTATCTTGAAAGAGTTGTGTGTGTTAAATAAAATAATATAAATACAATAATTTCTACAGTACTTGGCCTGTTAGGATTTCAAAGGACATGCTAGCTTGCATATTGGTAACTGGAAGTCCCTAGTGAGACTGCTGATATGATCAAAATGTCAAAGTCTACCCATCAAGTAAATTGTCCAGGTGGAAGATGTCCTGAAGATTATTTATACTCTTGCCCCACCCAGTGAAGCATTGTTTGCTAGTTTATTTGCTTTGATATTTTGAGAAAATGGAATTCAAACGCTACCTGAGCATTTCCAGCTCACTGCCTCACAAAATAGCTCATTTCATTTTGACCAGCTATACCTATACTAATATTGACTTAAAATATTCTTTCCAATTGCTACTTCAGTCTGGCCCCAAACCTGGACTCAGCAGATATACAAAATAAATTTTCCACATCAAGAGATTTTAACATTTCATGACAGCAATCATTTTATAGCAATAGATGTCTAGTTCTTTCAATAGTTCCCTATATTAATATTTTGATACACTTATTATTACCATTTGCTTTGAGGATTTAATATTTTGCTTCCAAAAAATAATTTATACCAGTGCCTTGCATATAATAACTATGCCATAAATTCACATTATTTTTGCCATATTCATCATTTATGTACCATTTAATCAGGATATACCACATTTCATCACTCTATATGTTATAATATTGTGATTAAGCCTGGCTATAGTGTCTTAGATGTGGAATTATTCTCCCTCATGTTTTAGTAATTAATTTTTATTTTATTATTGTTTGAGGAGATGTGTGATAACATTGACTCAGGTTGAGATGTCCTGAACTATTTCATGTTCAATTAAGAGGAAATTCAAATGGACTGAAAAATATGTTTCACTGATTAATTTAACTAAAATGTAAAGGAATAGGTGTTGATTCTGACTCAGCATAGTTGAAAGGTACCAGTGATGCTGCCAAGACCTAGTTTCTCTGGCCTCTCTCCTTCCATCCCCAGCCCGCACCCTTCTCATCTCATTCTGGGGTGTCTATATGGTTCAGTTATATGTGAGACTTCTCCCTTTTCATTTTTTATGGTAAAAATCTAAGTTATAATGGAACCAACTTGTATAAACAGACTATGAGAGAGGCAAGAGGGAGAAGGAGACAGACAGTGACAGAGACACTGAAAGAATTATCTACATTACGTTATTCCCTAAAATGCTGCTGAGATGTCCAAAACCATTCTGACTCTTGATCTCTTATATGAACTTAATTTTTTCCACCTTCTAGAATTTCTTAATGACTTATCTTAATTTCATGATAATCTATTGATCTGTCTTCATAAATTGTGATGTGAGTTAGCACACCCTTTCAGTTAGGAAAATTGTATCCTTCAGTTATAATTTCTTTAACTGTTCCTCTGGTGATTGACTTATTTTGATTTTTCTGTTACTCAGATCTTAGTCCTCCTCAAGTGCTCCTTTAATTGTCTTATATTTTTTCTCAAATTTTTCTCACTTTTTAATTGTTGCTCTACTTTCTGGGAGAAGTCCTCAACTTTGTCTTCTAAAGAACCCCTCCAGAGGAGGAAAGTATTAAAAAACACTTTAAATGGGTTGTTGGTGCGGCAGTAAGAGGGAGTTGGATTAGTGAACAGTGACTGTAGAAGAAAAAACACCTCATATTTGACTCTGGCATGGGAAATGTAGCACATTCTAAAGGAATGCAACCTCACATGTAAGGACATTAGTTTCTATCTAGTGACATAAGTGAGTCTTTCAGTAAGCTATTACACCAATCTGTTATGGAAGCTAGTTGCTTCTTTATGATAAAGTACAATGATTTACATGACAATAAACTCTAAGCTGCATTTATTTTTCTGTGATTTGAGTTCTTGATCAAAATCAGTACATTGTGGAACACCAGGATGATATCTGTAGATGATGGTGCAGGGAAGTCACATCTGTATCCCGAGGAGGCAGCGATTCCAGTACTAACAAATCAAGGACTGCTCTGTTAGAAGGGGACCCTCCAGTCAGGAAGCACTCTGTCATGCGTATAACTCTAACTGGATGACACCAAATCCTGGAGACTTTTCCTTTTTCTTTTCTTTTTTCTTTCCACACCAAGGCATAGTGAGAACTTAACTTTTATTTTTAAATTGACACAATGTTTTCAAGCAACCATTTCTAATAATTATAATCAGAAGTGATTTGCAATATCCAAATCTATCTTGGGACCATTTCCCTAATCAATAGTGATTGACCTCAGAAAACCAAAGATATTACACATTTGATCTTTAGGATATCACATGAGATTCTTAAACTCTGACAAAATCTGTCCCACAGGTGGTCCACAATTCTGCAGGGTAATTGTACAACATACATGGAATATGTACAAGTATTCATAATCTACCTAAGAAATTTTTCAAGCATTGAAATTCGTGCTCCTTCTAAGAAATAAAAATTGAAAGATGACTTCAGTTGAAATAACACTGGAGCAGAAGGAACAGTAGAACATTATTCTTGACATAAAGAGCTATTTAGAAGAGAGTTGTATAAAAAGGCTGACCCCAGTGATGGGTTGGGATATTCCAGGACATATTTTGAAAAACTACCTTGGTTCTTCACAGACTCTTTTTTAAGAACGCACAAAATATAAAATGGGGGGAAACAAAATAGTAAGTCAAGGACATAATTTGTCATACCACTGAGACAAACATCCGTCATGAAGCATATCTTCCAAATCATATGAATTATTATTACTTTGGGACCTACTAGTTAAAAACAAGTAATAATTTGCTTAACATCAAATTTTTTGTTTATTCCCCAGGCCCACAAATTATTATGGTATATTTTTGTTCCTTTGCTTGTATGGGAAAATACACCTAAAAAAGTCATTGAATATTATTCTTTAATATGCTCTTTTAATTAATAAAAATAAAAATAAATTATTTGATTACAGTTAAATTATAATTATATTTTAAAATTATAAATCAAGTACTGGTTATGTAGAAGCCTCATTTTAATAAGAATATTTTATCCAGTTTCATATAGTTATTGGATATTTAAACGTCTTAAAATAAATACTGAAACACAGAAACGCAGTACCAGAAGAATCATAGTCTTAAATTTATAGATTAATATTTAATAGTGTTTGGGGATTAATGCCAAACTTGATGAATGAGAAAGTGTCATGTGATGATGATTTAATTTCTCTTTTAATGGAAAGGATGGAAAATAAATAAAACACACGTGACAACCTACTTACTTATTAAGAGTTTCCATTTATTATTACTGATTCTCTGCTATGCAAATCTTGTTCACTTATTGATTACATATAATTTCAAATTTAGAAAGTTATCAAGATTTATAAAATTATGCTCTTTACCCAGATTCACCCATTGTTTACATTTTGCCTCAGATGCTGTCTCTTTCTTCGCTCCTACTCCAGGGGTGGGAGAATAGCAGAGTCAGAAAGTTGATACTGTATGCTTCTTTATTCAAATAAATACACAAATTTTCTTTTGTTTAATAATACACACATTTTTCTTTAGATTGCTTAGTTCAGTTGAAATATGTGAGAAGGTTATTCATTCAATGATTCTATTAATCAACAGTTACTTACATATAAAAAGTACTGTACCAGAATCTAGATAGACCATGGTAAGCAAAAATAGACATGGTCCCTGATTTTATTGAACTTAAATTCCAGTGGGAAAGGTGGGTATCAAAAAATAATTTACAGATTGTTAAATAATTTCCAACTGTAATAAGTGCTATGAAGAATAATGAAATAGAGGCTATCATTATATAGCTAGAGAACATTATGAAGAAATTATGTTTATACTGAAATCTGAAAGAAGAAAAGGAGTTTGCAATCTAAAGTGTATGAGAAGAGCAGAACAGCATGTGACGAGGGGCAGAAACAGGAAGGAGCACCTTGGGATCTCTCAGAAGGTTGACAGGACTGATGTGAGAAAAGTAATGTCAGACTTCAAGACAACATACAGGGCAGGGGCAAGGCTTTATTGGTCCTGCGATGGAATTTTGTCTTTACTTTTTTAGTGATAAAATAATGAAGATTTTAAACAAAGAATTTATAATAATCATATTTATGCCTTTAATTAATTTTGGCTGCACTAATAATGGACTGCAGAAAATTTTAAAAATGGTGGTAGATGAATTAAAAAGCACTGTAGAAGTCTACTTTGGGTAAAGAAGATTTTGATAAAACTGAAGCTGTGCATGGATTTGAGATATATTTAAGAGACAAATAAAATATGTTGTGGTGATGGGATGAACATAACCTCTATTATACAAGTTTGTTCAGAATTCATTCAACAGCATATCATTGAATATCTAATATGTGGCAGTGCTGAATGTCAGTCCTGAATGAGATGAATTCTTTGTTTTCAATGTTTTATTTTCAAACTTTGTTTTCAAACAGTCTTGGAGACTAGACAGAGATGGCTAGAATATTTTTAAATGCAGTTAATCAACTTCTCTCTTTTCAGGTTGTCCCAAATTAGCAATTATATCTGTTGACATCTAAAGATGTAGATATTTACAAAGGCTAATTCAAAACAAACCCAAATGTATCAAATTTCATAGCTCAGTTGTTAAGGTGCCTTATATCCAGCAACACTCTTGAACATTTAGTTAATATTTCTCATTTAACAAGGGTGATAAAGCATTCTTAAACCCTGTGGGGCAAAATGCATGTAACCCCCAGAGATTGCTCCAATGTTTGTAAAAATTTCTTATCATTCTCACTATGAACTCTTCCCAATAGGTAGATAACTAAGAATTCAGCAAGCAATCCAGAACCATTATCTCCTTTACCTTCTGTTTCATCACGCCTACAATTTGCAGCTTGGGCACTCAGCCAGAAGCCTATAAGGCATTTATTCCACATCGTACTTAGCCTCTATACAACACTCTAAATCAGGCCCACAAAGCAAGAACATTATTGTGATAGAAAAGGGAACCTCCTACACTGCTGGTGGGAATGCAAATTAGTTCAACCATTTTGGAAAGCAGTATGGAGGTTCCTCAAATAACTAAAAATAGAAATACCATTTGACCCAGGAATCCCACTCCTAGGAATTTACCCTAAGAATGCAGCAGCCCAGTTTGAAAAAGACAGATGCACCCCTATGTTTATTGCAGCACTATTTACAATAGCCAAGAAATGGAAGCAACCTGTGTCCATCAGTAGATGAATGGATAAAGTAGATGTGGTACATATACACAATAATATTATTCAGCCATAAGAAGAAAACAAATCCTACCATTTGCAACAACATGGATGGAGCTAGAGGGTATTATGCTCAGTGAAGTAAGCCAGGCAGAGAAAGACAAGTACCGAATGATTTCACTCATATGTGGAGTATAAGAAAAAGAAAAAAACTGAAGGAACAAAACAGCAGCAGACTCACAGAAACCAAGAATGGACTAACAGTTACCAAAGAGAAAGGGACTGGGGAAGATGGTTGGGAAGGGAGGGATAAGGGTTAGTTTAACTATAAATTAAGATTTTGTAACCTAAGAGCAATGTAAGGTAAATGTATGTTACTATGATTTTTTTTTAATCTGGATTGATACTCTTCCACTATGGCAAAAAAATTCGCTTGATTTTGATTGTCAATGATAACAGCAATCAAAATTTTGTTCCAAAACATCCTAAAGATTATTCCTAAATAACTTGTCAGCTATTAATTAATGGACAATGTAAGCAGATTAAATCAGAGTTTTGTGTTGACATACTTTAATTTTTATTACATATCACCTCAATTCTTTCTATTTTTGAAAATGTTTAATTCCTTAGTTTAAAAGGATCTGAATAATATGAATTGAAAGATTAGTTGACATAAATGTTAAACACACTAAATTCTATAGTAAATGTTAATCTATACTCAGAATCCTTTACCTTCTAGATTGACTAAATGTTTGTTTGCTTGCATTATGGCCATTTGAGTTTGTTGAAAATTTAGTGGGTCCATTGTTATTGCCAAGTGTACAAATCTACCTTCAGTTTGTTCAGGGTTTTGTGCCGTCACTATTCATATACTCTTGAATTTACTGTACAGCATCTATCTTATTATATGCCATAATTTATTGAATAAATGTAGCCTTTCTCTTATACAATGTAATGATCAGGAAAAAGTGTTGTTGTAATTGTAAGAAGCAAACTGAAGTTTACAAGCTTTTAAGTTCTAATAAGAACTTTATTTACTCAAAAAAGATAGGTTTTATAAATCATAATTTATATTGGTTACAGTTGTCCCAATGTGTCTAAATCTGTTTTTCAAATAGATGGCTTCTTTGCTTTCTGGAAACTCCAAAAACAATTGTGAGGTAAACTTACACTTTGATTTAGAATGTCATTCACATTAAAGAACATAAAGAATTCTTTTATTCTTCATTCTCTCATAAATATGAGAGCAATATATCACCCCATCAATCTCTTAGACAATATAATCAGTGAGAATGTGCTTGGATATAATATTACTTGGTGGTTCTGCCACATATGCTGTAACTTAATTAAGATGTTAGATATATAAATACTCAAAGTTCTTTCAGTTTCATTGATAAGCCTAGTAATGAGGAATTATATTACCATTAGAACCAAGAACATACAAATTCCTAAAGTGGCTTTTAAAAAATTTCTATTAGCATTTGTACTCCCAGAACATTCATTTTATATCACAAAACTTGATATTTCATTCATTTTGTAGGTATATGTGTTTTATTAGGCTACAGAGAAGCATAAGAGGAGAAATAACAAAATTTGTAGATATAGTGGCAATCAGATTTCACATTAAGAATCCAATACTAACATCATTAGACAGATTGTCTTATTAGAAACCAAGTAAAGTCATCATAGCAGCATATGACATTGGGCATAGTTAATAACATTTATTTTGTAGCTCATTTTTTATAATTTGCATTTCATTGCCATTTTTCAATAAAAGTAATATTTTATTCGGATTTATTCTTCTCTGGGTTAATATGGTTTTTTTAATAGTTAAATTCAGGAAGTAGCAGGTAATGAAAATGAAAATAATTATAGTTAACATTTAATAAATGTTCTCTATGGACCAGTCACAGTACTGTTTTACTAATAGTATTATGTTTTCAAATGATTATCTTATTATAATTTCATTTTAATTCACATTAAAAAATGACAGTAAAATTTTGGTAATGATATTTTGTTATAGGAAAAAAAATTCAAGCTGTTACAAAACAAACTAGTGGTTTAATTGATATTTCTTCTATGGTTCTTTGCATTATCATATACTGTTTATTATAATAGCCATTTACAAAATAATATTTTAGTGGATTTTATAAAAATAATACTATTTATCATAACCATCTACATAACTGTGAAGAAAAAACCATCAGAACATGTTAAATTTAACTTAGGTAATTTATGTATTATCATCAGTTAAATGTTGAGAATTATTAATGAGTGAATTCACTTGGGTCTAATAGGACTGAGTCCTGTTCTTAGTAGTTTTAGAGAATTGATTTTCATACTGATTTTGGGTAAACTAAAATACAGCAGTTTTAATTTATCCTTATCTTCCTCCCTCACTTCTCTGTTAGGAATCTGACATTGTGGATAAAATTGACTAACTTCTAATGAAAAACATTTCAAAAAAGAGTTTAGATTTTTATTTTTTCTTCTTTTCCAATAAACTGTCTTGAAATCCACTACTTTCCCTTCCTTTCCCATGCCTCTGAGGAGAACATAGACTCCCTGGTGTCTAACATTATGTAATTTCGAATCACCAAAAGTACATCTTCACTTTTTAAGGGGGAGTGAGTGTCAGCTTTGTATATTTGAAATCATGGACTAACAAAATATAACACCAACACCTGAACATTATACAGTCTTACGATGCCTCCCTCCCTTCCTCTTTGTTATGTATAGGGTGACCTGGGGCAGTCCTGGATTATGTCTATTAGTACAGCATAATAATGTACCCTTTCATTCTTAAATATTCAGAAGATAAATTATATGGTCACTCTATTTATAAATAATGGAATGTAATAGGTATGGGAATGGAAGCAACTCAGAAAAAAGTATTTAATGTTAGACCATAGGAACTTTTCCAAAATATACCTTTTAGAGTTAGGCTTCAATAGAATGTACTTTGATTCCCCATGCACAGTGGAGGATGTGTAGTCATTATTAACTGCCAGGATGTTATGAGCAAAAAGGAGCACAGTTCTTTATTACCTTATGACTCTTGAGAGTTGCCCTAGGAACTTGGTTTCTCAACAGCTACAGAGGAATTTCAAAAATTTCTTTTGTACGATCAATTTACATCTATATTTATATGAATATATAAATTTTAAAATATATAAATTTATAAAATACATGAACATTTATATAAATATAAAAATTTATATATTTAAATTAAATTGAATAGTGTTAAATTCAGGAAGTAGCACTTAATGAAGTGAAAATAATTATACTTAACATTTAATGAATGTTCTCTCTGGACCAATCACAATACTGTTTTACTTACAGTGTTATGTTGGCAAATGATTGTCTAATTATACTTTCATTTTAATGCACATCAAAAAAATGGCACTAAAATTTTTGTAATGCTATTTTGTTATAGGAAAAAGGACTCAAGCAATTACAAGATAAACTAGGGGTTTATAATTGTTAAGTTGATAAATCTTCTATGATTATTTGAATTAGCATATACTGTTTATTATAATAGATATTACATAATAACATTTTAGTAGATTTTACAAAAGTAATACTATTTAACATAACCATATACATAATTTTGACATTATTACTGAAGTTTTGGCAGTGGCATACCAATGGGGGCGTATGGGAGCCATCTGTCCAGGCAGAGAAGAGTATTTCATCCCTTGCTCAACATTGTTGGGCATCAAAATAGTAAATGTAGCACGATTTTCAGTATGTTTTATTGCTATTTTTAAAAATTCTTTTTAGACAATGCACCTTTATTTTGCCTGCACTGGGAGCAGACCGCTCCAGCCACCCATACCTTTGTTATGTTATCAGCTTAGCTAATATTGGAAGAACTGCAATCGCTGATCAGGTGAAGAGAGACTTCAGTCTTCCTGCCAGTACAGAGAGCCTTTGGAGAGTGGTTACCATGGATCACTGGGAGAGGAATTATTACCACCAAATGATGGCAAAACAGAGAGAATGGCTCTCAGAGAGAACGCTAACTACAAATGTCGTCATAGTCCCATGTATAATTCCCCTCTGTTCATTAGCATAACAGCACAGAGAAAAAACCACAGTCCTTAGTACCATGGAAAAGTAGCAGCCTGAGGAAGTACTTCTTGAGATCTGAAGAATATGGAGCATACACAGTACTTTTGCTTTTCCAGTCTTCCTTTGTACATCCCACAACTTGGCTTTGTTCATAATGCATTCCTAGATAAGGTGACTGAAGGTTACATATGGCAGGGACTGGACTTTCAGAAGTTTTTTTTTCCCCTTATGCCTCTGGCTGGGGAGTCCTGCCAAGGTGAATGTGACCAAGTCTGCCAAAATAGCCCAAGACCTTGCTGCCCAAACTGACTTCACACAGTAAGACCACCGCCATCACCTGTCCTCAGACCATGCTGAGTACTGTTCTAAGAGCTTTAAATATTTTCTAGTTTAATTCTTACAAAAATGTCATGGCACTATTATAATTATCCCCATTTTTTAAATGGTGACATTGAATCAGAGAAAGAATAAGAATTTTATTAGGTCACACGTAGTATGTTATTTTTCTAAAGCTCCCATAACAAATTATCACAAACCAAGTGGATAAAAAGCAACTGAAATTTATTATCTTATAGCTGTGGAGGGCAGAAGTATGGAACCAGGGTGGGGCAGGTTGGCCAGTTCTGGAGGATCTGAAGGAGAACCCATCCATGCCTCCCTGAGCCTTTGGTGGCAGCTGGCAGTCTGGCTTTCCTGGCTGGTGGCTACCCTCTAATTGTCTTTCCATCTGTGTCTCTGTACCTCAAAGTTCCCTCTGCTTTCCCATATAAGGACACCAGTCATTGGATTTAGGGCTTACCCTAAATCCAGTATGCTCTCAAATTGAGATCCTTACCTTGATTACATCTACAAAGACCCTTATGCTAAATTTGGTCACATACTGAAGTTCCAGGTGGACATGAGCCCAAAGCAGCCTACCTCCAGAAACTGTCTTTCAATTACAGTGTTAATCTGTTGATAAAAATCTTATGTTGGAGCTTTTTACATAGTCTCTACCACAACACTACACTAGATTTCATGAAACTGTATTTTGCAGAGTATCTCAACAAGCTAAAGGTATAATAACAGAACTCTGGAGAGCATTTTGCAGGTGCAAAACAAAAGACCCAGGTATACAGAGATTTAATCCCTCACATAATCACAGGGAAAGAGATAGTAAATCTCTAGGAATGGATTGTTTATATGTTTTTCAAACAATCTTTTGTAATCATTACTTCTTTTATAATCATTTAATTTAAATATTTGTACACTTTGTGAAAATCTAACTTTGCCTTTTCTACGTTGCCATAAATCAAGTGAATAATTATTCTTTTCCAATAAGTTTAATTTCTATAAAACATTATGCTTCGTAATTGAGCACAGTACAGATTTTATATAATACTATTAAATTGGATTAATTTATAATACAGATTTTTGGCTCTTGAGAATGGGGGTACCTTTACATTTCTCAAGGTTATCCATAGTTCAAAAAAGTATACCCAAAACACATTAAATTTGGATGGAAAACATTTATTTGGACATGGTCACATGTTCATTTTCCAGATTAAATTTAGAATATTTTTTATTTAGACTCCAGTATCCCTGACACTCAAAAAATGTGGGTTGTAATTAAATTTTTTTATATATTTATTAGAATTGTGCCGAACTTATAGCTTATAAGTGAGAAATATGTATACTCAGAGAAGATATTATGTCATTCCATTTTATTCAGTTTGTATTGTACTTCAGTACATGTATGAAGTTAGGTATGCAATCTGGTATAATAAAATAATTCTATATCTTTCCTAAGTTAATACTAGGTAATTATTACTTTTGTTATTATTGGGAATAGGCCTTTCCATTATACTGTACAATGCTTGTAGTTAATAATACTGCTAAGATTTCTTCAGTTAAATATTAATAAGAAAAAATTTTCAATAATTATACCATTTACATAAACAGTGATAATTGTCTAATTAAACTGAGCAGTGGTATAATAAATAATGTTTAACAGTGATGACATTAAGCATCCTTGTCTTCCTTCTGAATATAATAGGAATCCCTTTTAATCTTTACTCTTAAATATGATACAGGCTGTTGCAAAATATTTTGATATTAATTTAAATTTAGCTAATAAGGCAACTAAATTATGTTCTAGACAATTTTTAAACTCTGAAATGCATTATTAATATTTGTGAGGTGTTTGCTCTTTTATTCATTAATAGGGAGGCTTCTTTATGAGGTCCTCTTGTTGAAAATTCTTTCATTTCTAGAATAAACCATGTGTAATTAGAAAAATAAGCCCTGGATAGCTATGGTATATTATTCTTATAATGTGCTTCAGATTTTAATTTGCTAATTTTCATTTTAAGCTTTTTTATATTTATTTTTCATTCACATTAGAATGTAGGGTTTTTTAGGTGCTTTCATTGTTGGGTTTTGGTGTAAAGTTTGTATTATCATTCTTAAATTAATGGAGGTTTTCCTTTCTTATGCTTTGGAACCATTAGACTAATTTTTTAATGTTCAAACGATCCTGTCTGTGTAGATGACTGCAACTAGTTGCTTTAGAAAGGGCTAATATTTTATGAAATCATATAACATGATTATCCTCTTTTTAGGTTTCCTATAATTTCTTGTATGTTTCCCTTCAAAGATTTATACTGACTTCCAAATTTGTTTCCAAACTTTGTATTTGTTTACAAATATAATTATCTTTTAATTATTTCAATTTCCTTCTGTGACTATATATAGTTTTCATGCATAATTTATGATTTGATCCCTTTTTTCTTCTTTACTTTTGAGCAATTTCACATTCCCCAAGATTAGTATTTAAAAAACACTATGTATTTTTAAACTATGTAATTATTCCACACCTGTTTTTTAAAGGTGGTTTGAGTGGATTCTATTTATTGCAAAAAAATTATCCCTAAGACAATTTCTTTTTCTTTGATGTATTAGTTTAGTAAATATTTGACCGTCATTTATTTAATTTCCAGTTTTTATATCTTTAGAAAACTTTATAGTACGTATGAATTAAGGGATAATTATTTTTAACTAATATGGCATTTTAAAAATAGGCATACTTGTGTCATTCACATTTTTTATTTGTTCTTATATTTATAATCGTATTAACATTTCTTGCTTTCATGTTTTCTTTCTCTTTATTTTTGTTTTTGTCAGCTATAGAATTTATTTCCCTCCATCATTTCAGTTGAAACAGAAATTATTTTCAAGCATTTCTACAACACACATGAATTTTAATTAAAAATCAATTCGTGTGTTTTCATGTTTTTAACATGTACATGACTTTATAACCACAAATAAGTTTCTCAGACTTAATTTTTTATCAGAACGATCTTAGTGCTATTGATAAGACATATCTACAGATATATGCTTTAATGACTACTTTTTTCCATAAGTAGATAGATCTGTACAGATATTTTCTTTTATTTTTGTTATATAAATTAAGATTTTTCTGTTCTATTTGTTTTATTTTCCTGTTCAATCTATTAATTACCTATCTAGTATCTCTGAGAGCTATCAATTCTCTGTCTCTATTTCTAATATTTTTTCAGCATCCTATAAGATTTTCTTGAGATTATACCTTACAACCTTGATCTGATGTTTGACAGAATTTATTCTGTCCTTTGTTGAATGTAATTTTACTTATATTATGATACATTTGTTTCCCAACATTCTTTGCTTTGACAATTTATTTCCATCTAATTTTGTAGTGTCTATGGAAACAATGACTTGATATTTTCATTTCCCACCCTCCTCCCTATACCCCAGGTAACTCTTCAAATATTTCCAGAAATAAACATATAATAGATTCTTTCACTTTTCAAAGAAATGTTTTTGTACCAATTGCATTAAAACTACTGCCTTCTTTCAACTCTTACTAGAGACACAAGTGTAGTATCATCTGTAAGGCATGTGTCCGTAAAAGAGTCGTCATACATAACCAATGATGATCACTCTGAGCACCAGGAAACAATAAGTATGTAAACCAGGAATGAATACTCAATAAAAGAGTATTTTACTTCTCAAGAGAAGAACAAAATTTACATGTTTATGTTAATTTTATAATTCTTTAGCATTTGTTCAATTTCTTTAGCGAAGAAATCACAGCTTAACAATTGTCCATTGTGCAATCAATTTGTGTGCTTTCCATTAAGACACAAATGAAGAATTTTTCCATATACTTAAGGTTTTGTGTAAGGAAAGATCAGGGATTGAGAAATTATAACTCAAGATCTTTATTTTTCTTATGTATAAAATAAAATATATGCACTGTAAAAATACATATAATTTTTTATTTTGTAGTTGTTCCAGAGAACTTTGAACCTTCTTTATTGAGACTTACATGTTATCAACTAGGTTCATAATATTAACATTTAAAATTCCATTAAAATATCTCATTTGGATCTAATTTAGTACCCATACTTGTTCTTTGAGAATTCCAGAATTTTGGAGCACTTGATCACATAAAAACACCTAATAACAGGAGTTATATCAAAACATTTATTATGCTTCTATTGCATGAAGCACAGTATATTTCATTTTAAAAAACTTGACTGCAATTTTTAATGAGTAAATCTGAAATACACAATTGACTATTTCCATAACATTTTACAAAATATATGCAAAGCATTTCACTAATTTACACATCAATAATTTTGTCAGTACAAATGTATGGGTAGATCTGCTTATGGCTCAGATATCATGATGATTAATAGGATTATAATTTTTAAAAGTTAGGCACTCCTTAGAAAGCACATTCTATAAATATGCATACATCACTTTAACTGATAGGAAATCAGTTGCCATGGTAGCTTTTTAGGAAATATAATCTAATCTTTGTCTTCAAAACATGTTATTCACTGGGGTGTTTTTTAAAATATAGGTCATGTGAAATTGGTGATGTTAGACCTCATTATATCTACTTGATTTTATATAAAATTTATTTGAGGTATGGAATTCACTGAGGTATGTACTATTTCTGTGCACTGAATCTCTTAAAGCCTCCTTAAGTGCCTTTTACTGTTAAAACATAAACTATAAAATTCACACATTGAACTAAGAATTCTAGTAGGTGGATTTATAATAAAGATCATAAATGCCCATTCTAAATAGTTTGTGAAATAACATAGGCAATAAGTTAACCTTTATATCTGAGGTAGATAAGCTCTACCTTTGGATTCAATTTGAATGTGTATGTGAGTAACATTTTTTTTTCCATAGAACAGTCAGATATTCAACAGAGCAATAGCCAGGATTTTCCCTTATCAAAAACAAAAATCACCTCTGTACTGAGAACACAGCTGGTAGAAACTACGCACTAAAATATGTATTAAAGACCTTGAGTTTTTCAAAGTGGCAGCTATTTCACAACTAATATAGTGTTCTTACTTTATATCTCTCTTCTATAGTTGAGGGTAGGAAGCAAGTAATAATTATTATTAAAAAGTCTTCAAAGCCACAAAATTATTGCTATTTACGACAGCATATTTACTCATTCAAATTAAAAAGTTATTCAGTACCAGCACCTTTGTGACAGGCACCATGCTGGGTACTAAGAACATGATGTAGAGAAATACGTTGAAGATAGTGCATGATCAGCTTAGACCACCACAATAAAGTGAAAATTGCAGTAAAGCAAGCCAAACAATTTTTTTTCATTTTTCAGTTCATATAACAGTTACATTTACACTATACAACAATCTATTAAGTGTGCAATAGCATTATGTCTAAAACAGTGTATATACCTTAATTAAAATATACTTTATTGCTAAAAAATGCTAACCATCATCTGAACTTTCAGTGAGTCATAATCTTTCTGCCGGTAGAGGGTCTTGCCTCAGTGTTAATGGCTGCTGATGGATCAGGGTGGTGGGTGCTGAACGGTGGGTTGGCTGTGGCAATTTCTTAAAATAAGACAACAGTGAAGTTTACCATATTATTGACCTTTCCTTGCATCAACAATTTCACTGTGGCATGTGATGCTATTTAATAACATTTACAACCAATAGCACTTTCAAAATTGAAGTCCATATTCTCAAACACTGCCACTGCTTTATCAACTAAGTTTGTGTAATTTTCTAAATCCTTTGTTGTCATTTCAAAAATCTTTACTGCCTCTTCACTAGGAACAGATTCCATCAAAGAAACAATTTTCTTTGCTCATCCCAAAAAAGCAATTCCTCATCTGTTAAAGCTTTGCCATGAGGTTGCAGCAGTTGAGGTACTTCTTCAGGCTCCATTTCTAATTATACTCCTCTTGCTTCCTCTACTGAAGTATTACTCCTCAAAGACATTCATAAGGGTTGGAATCAACTTCTGAACTCCTGTCAGTGTTGATTATTTTGATCTCTTCCCATGAATCACAAAATCACAAATGTTCTTAATGACATCTAGAATGGTGAATCCTTTCCAAAAGGTTTTCAACTTACTTTTTCCAGATCCATCAGAGGAATCTCTATCCATGGCAGCTATAAACTTTTGAAATATATTTCTTAATTACAAATTTTTGAAAACCAGAATTACTCTTTGATCCGTAAGCTGCAGAATGGATGTTGTGTTAGCAGCCATGAAAACAACATTAATTTCATTGTAGTTCTCCATCAGAGCTCTTGGGTGACCAGGTGCATTGTCAACAAGAAGTAATTTTTTTTAAAGAAATCTTTTTTCTGAGCAGTCGGTCTCAACAGTGAGATTAAAATATTCAGTAAACCATGTTGTAACAGAGGTGCTGCCATCCAAGCTTTGTCTTTACATGTGTAGAGCATAGGTAAGGTAGATTGAGCATAATTCTTAAGGGTGCTAGGATTTTCAAAATGGTGAAAGAGCAGTGACTTCAAATTAAAGTCACCAGCTGCAATAGCCTCCAACAAGACAGTCAGTTTGTCTTTGAAGCTTTGAAGATAAACATTGACTTCTCTCTAGCTATGGAAGCCCTAGATGGCATCTCCTTCCAATAGAAGGCTGTTTTGTCAACATTGAAAATCTCTCCTTTAGTACAGCCACCTTCATTAAATGTCTTAACTAGTCCTTCTGGATAACTTGCAATTTCCACATCAGTACTTGCTGCTTCACCTTGCGCTTTTCAGTTATGGAAACTGATTCTTTCCTTAAACATCATGAACAAATCTTTGTTAGCAACAAACTTTTCTTGTATAGCTTCCTCACCTCTCTCAATCTTCCTACAATTAGAGAGTTAGGGCCTGGCTCTGGATTAGTCTCGGGAATGTGGTGGCTGGTTTGATCTTCTATCCAGAATCCAGACCATTCAAACTTTCTCCATGTCAGCAATGAGGCTGTTTTGCTTTCTTATATTTCATGTGTTCACTTGAGTAGCATATTTTACGTCTTTCAAAAGCTTTCCCTTTACACTCACAGTCTGGCTATCTGACTGGCCCAAGAGGCCTGCCCTTAGCCTCAGATTTTGGCATGCCTTCCTCATGAAGCTTTGTTATTTCTAACTATCAATTTAAGATAAGAGACCTGCAGCTCTTCTTTTCACTTGAACACTTCCAGGCCACTGTAAGGTTATTCATTGGCCTAAGTTCAATTTTTTTGTGTCTCGGAGAATAGGGAGGCGGGAGAAAGAGAGAGAGATGGGAGAACAGCCAGTCAGTGGAGCAATCAGGACACACACATTTATCTGTTGAGTTCACTGCCTTACATGGTGTGGTTTGTGATGCCCAGAAACAACTGTAATATTAACATCAAAGATCACTGATCTCAGACCACTCTAAAAAGTATAATAATAATGAAAAAGTAGGAAACATTGCAAGAATTACCAAATATTATAAAGAGAAACAAAGTGAGCAAATGCTGTTGGTAAAATGGTGATGATAGACTTGCTCAACTCAGGTAGACACACATCTGTAATTTGTGAATAACTGCAGCAAAGCAAAGTGCAACAGCATGAGATGTGCCTGTCATCAACCTCTTGATCAGGAGCACACAGTTGAGTGGACAAAAAGAAAATTTCGAAAAAGAACAAAAGTGAATTTTGGTAAAATATTGAGTGTTTTAAAAATAACATAAAAGGACCATGTGGTTGAATCTCTGATATTATCTGGGAATGCTTCCTTGATATAACTTATAACTGACATAATTTTGGGATTAAAGCTATTATGTACATGAACTGGAGGTAGAGGAAGCAGGGAAAGACATGCAGGTTGTAGGCAGAAGAAAGGAGAAGCCATTTCAGGAAGAAGGAATAACACATGCAAAGGCTACAGGGTAACGGAAGTGAGAAAAAATAGCATATACCATGGAGTACTCATGATTCAGTTTAGCTAGTACAAGAATGTTCTCTTTGGGAAAGGAGACATAGATCGATAAATTGGAAGATTTATCCAAGAAAGATTGAAACTTTCTATATCCAAGACAGATTGAACCTTGGTTTAAAATGTCTTTATTGGTTCTGTGAATCTTTTATTTTATCTCTGGGTTTTCTAAGTTACATTTTTTATCATAGACATAATTCCTTTGTTTCTGCTTATTTGACTGAAATCTGAGCAAAGTCCCACAGTGGTGGTGATCTTTGATCTGATACTACGGATATGAGACAACACTGAGTTCATCATTCCATAAATTTTCTTGCTTAGAAAGAGGCATTCCAATTTTCTCCCAAAAATCTGAAGACAGTACTTCTCCTATGATTGGATGCTGTGGATGATGGTCTTTGGTGTGCATTTGTGTGCGACTGTGTGCGTGCGCGAGAGAGACGTGCCTAGTTGGGTCCTTGCAGAAAATAGCAGATTGAAAGCAATATTGCCAGGAAGCAATGCCAAAGCAATTAGGAATAGAAGTGTTTGACTCTTTCCAAACTGAAGGTTAGGAGAGGCATATAAAGACAGATGAAAGAAAGGATAATTAGTGTCTGCCTATAAGAGTATAGAATATTAATAGGACCATAATGAAATCTCAAAACTGATAATGCTATCATTTGCATTTAGCCAGGCATCCTGTCTTTAATAGATGTTTAATAATTAGACCCTGGCATAGATGTATCCAAATCAGCTTTATATTTATGGTATTTGGAAGAAGGACCTGCTTTGTTGAGCAAAGTTATTATTTATGGAATGTTACTGTTAATTTTAAATATGTAAAAAAAGTACCATCAGTCCTATTCCTCTCCTTCTTACATTGAAATGGCTACTGGCCCATAACTCAATGTTATCTTTTGCTTATTTTATTAACTTGTTAGAAAGTGAAATGAAACAAGAATAAGCCTGTATTTTTCGCTGAAGGTGTTGTTGACTACATGAGTTATTAAATTTTTCTAAATTTGAGAAATTTAGAATTCTTAAAATTTGGCTGCTCTTTCATATACTTTTGTTAATACCTTTGAATGATAATTGTTCCTTAATCAAGGGGATTTATGAATATGATAAGTAATATTTAAACTATATTTTTCTGTGCCTTTTTAAATATTAAAATTACAGGTCTATGCTCACAAAATTTATATGAAAGTTTATATGAAAATAATGTATATATCTATGAAATAGATGAAATAAAATTTCCACCATAAAATAAACATTTTTCTAACCACAAAATACTGCCAGATAACCAACAGGGATGGAGCATGATGTTGGAACAAAAATAATCTAGAGCTGCACTTTAAAAGTTGAGCACCTGCTGTAAAATAACCATCTGTGATTAACTGTAATTTAATTATGGATTCATTCCTTTTGTGTACACTGGAAGGATCTCTTAGGTCTTCCACAGTTGGGTGACAGTCAACTTCTGGCATTTTGTTGAGGAAACTTGTATATTCTCTTTATAGCACCTGCTGTCTCACTGCAAATTTTGTAAAGAGCCTCTGGGATTTTGTAATGGTATTAAAAGTCAAATAAATTATTAAACCTGGAATCAAAAGCTTCTTTAATTAATCATTTGCCTTAGAAAGCTGATGCCCTCAAATTTAGGATAAGTTGGTGTTTACCTATAAAAAGTTATATAATAACATTAGATATTTAATGGAATCATTCAGGTACCTAAACATTTGTGAACCATTTTAATGTTTTATAAAGAGGATATTCATCATTTTATCCACAACTATTAATCTAGTTGTTCTCCACCTTTGCTAGAATTAGACTGTGATAAAAATTAAAGGCAATATATAGTTTATCTTTTCATTGATGGTTAAATGATTGCCCTTTTTATTAGATATGTTTAAAATATTATGTTCTTCTATCATAGAGATTCATCAGTAAACTATTACTGGCTCAAAGTTTTCCATCCTCACAATAGATGTGAGATGGAACCAACTTTCCCCTGACCTTGATCACAATCTGTAATGGCAGAGTGAGGAACTGTGTGAATTCCCTCTAAAACAAAAAAAACATAGCAAAACAGTGAAAACCACCATTTCAGGGATCTTGTATTTAGCTAAAACCACAGAACAAAATAAAAATCACCTATCCAACTAAATTTCATTAGCATAGCTGTCTATAATTTTTTAATTTGGGGTGATTCAAAATGCTCTCTATTCTTAGACAATCTGTGTAGACCTATAGCAAGTAAGGAGATTCAATTAGTTAAAAAAGAGAGAGGGAGAGAATACCAGACACAGATGATTTCACTGATAAAGTCTTCTAAACATTTTTAAAAGATTTAATACTAGTCCTTCACAAACCTGTGCAAAAAATAGATTATACTTCCCAATTCATTCTACAGAGCCACTATTACCATGATACCAAAACCAGACAAAGATACTACAAGGAAAGGAAATCACAGAGCAACATCCCTTATGAATATAAGTGCAAAATATCCTCGGTGAAATACTGATACAACAAATCCAGCAACATGTAAAAAGGATTACACACCATGATTAAATGGTGTGCATCCCAGAAATGCAAGGTAGATTTAAGACACAAAAATCTGTCAGTGTACTATTGTATATTAATGGAATACATTATAAAAGCCACATGATCATTTCAAGAGATATAGGAAAAGCTTTTGAAAAATCTGACACTTCTTCATGACAAAACTATTTAACAACTAGAAATAAAAGGGAACTCTCTGAGTCTTAGAAATTGTTCCTGTATACAGTGTATTTCCACAATGAAATATTATATGGCCATAAAAGAATGAAGTTCTGCTGCATGCCACAGAGGAACTTTGAAAATATGCTATGCAAAAGACAGTCACAAACCTTATACGGTTTAATTTCACATGTGAAATGTCTAAAATAGGCAGATAGAGACAAAGTGGATTTGGATTAGTGGCTGCCTGCATCTGGGGTAAGGGCAGGGAGTAAGAATTGGGAATTCCTGCTAATGTGTATGGGATTTCCTTGGGAGAGGTCAAAAATGTTCTAAAATTAATCATGGTAATAGTTGCACAGTTTGGTGAATATCCGAAAACCACTTAACTATAAACATTGAATTGACGGGCTTTATGGTATGTGAATTCTCTCTCAATAAAATCATGAAAAAATAACATTACTTTCAAGGTTTTGAGGTAGATTTAATAATAATAATAATTACAGAAAATATCAAACTTTTTTTTCAGGAAGTTTGAATTGCATTTTACATGCTTATCACACTCAATCATGATAATACTTCTGTAAGACAGATGTAGTGAGAATTCCCACTGTACAGTTAAGGAAACTGTAAACCAACTTGCCCAATATCACACTGGTAAATGTGACTCAAGTCTAAGCAGCCTGGCTCTAGGACATATACTTTTAGCAATTAAATTCTATTTCAGAAGTGTTTTTACACTAAACACTGGACACTTCACCATTTGTAGCTTTATTTCCCATATCTTATTTATTTCTGTCATTATGCCTTGTCATCAGTGAATATCAGCCAAGGTTTTACCATGTATCTATGCCTTGAACTCAATGAGTATTCTGTAAATGAAAGCAAGGAAAGTTGTGTTACTGAACTGTATGCACTATCTTGTATATGCATTGTAATTGGAAAGAATTTACATTTGTTCCCAAACACCAAGTTAAAGTGTCCAAGCACTTACATCCTGTATTCTCATAAATCCAACGAAATCAAAAGTACATTTTTTTCCTCCCTCTAGGTTCTGCTGCTCTATCATCCTCTTTAGAAGCACCAAAATCTCAGTGATCTCCCACTCATAAGCAATATATACTTTCTTATGGCCTTGTTCGTAATAATTCAAAACTATTTTTCATTTTTCCTTCAACTTTTACCTGCTGATTTATAGATTATCACTTTTTATGCTTTTATTATTTTTATTTCTTTAGTTTTAATTCTTGCCAATCACCTGGGCTTAATTTTCTTCATGTTTATTTTTTTAATCCCTCATCCCCCTCCCACCCCACTTCTTTTCTCAGCTCTAGGCTTCAGGCCTCTTTCTTCTCATCTCTTCCCACTTTATATTGCTCTTCTCATCATGAATGGCCCTTTTCCTGTTTCCTTGAAGCACCTGTATGCCAATTATGGCCACATTATCTTGTTTACTTTCACTTTAGATTTTTATTAAGTAAAATGTCTTAATATCCATCCATACTTCCTTTTTACCTTCTTATTCTTCTCTCTCACCTTTCTTTCATTATCTGACTTATTTTTTATTGTGATAAAATACACATAACATAAAATTTATCATTTAACCCTCTTTAAGAGTACAGGTCTGTGACATTAAGCACATTCACATCATTGTGCAAATATCACCACCATCCATGTCTAGAGATTTTTCATTTTCCCAGTCTGAAACTGTGAACCCATTAAACAAAATCCCCATATCCTCCTCCCCTTACCTCTGACAACCACCACCATTCTACTTTCTGTTTCTATGGATTTGAGTACTCGAGGTACCTACCTCATGTGGGTGGAATCATACACTATTTTTCTTTTCATGACTGGTCTATTTTACTTAGCATAATATATCAGGATTATCCATGTAACATATCAGAATGTCTTTTATTTTCAAGGCTGAATAATATTCCATTATGTATACATACCACATTTTGTATATCCATTCACCAGTTGATTGGACAAATCATTTGGATTGTTATCTTTTGTCTGTTGTGAATAATGCTACTCTGACCATGGGTGTACAAATACCTGCTGAGACCCTATTTTCAATTTTTTTGTATATACCCTGAAATTGAATTATTGTATCATATGGTAATTCTATGTTTAACCATGGAAAAACCAGACTATTTTCCATAGAGGCTACATGTCTTGTGGGGAGCCGTTGGCCAATTTAGGATTATGTGCCCAGATATCAGCAGTTTGATCTTTGCGGTTAGGGGTTTTTCCTGTTTCCCAATACAAACTGTTTTGCCAAGATGGCACTCACCGGATGAGGGTGGGGTGGCGCCTGAGCGTGCTTTCAAAATGAAACAAGTTTGCTACTTGTGTTCCGGTTGCATTGTGTGCCTCCCTGCGTGGAGAGCTTGTGACTGCTTGACCTTTATGCTGATTGGCCCATGAATGTTATATATACTCTACTGCTTCCACAAATAAATGAGACTTGATCAGGAATTTGTCTTGTCTCCTTTCTTTGCGTCTCTTGTTTCCTTCCAAATTCCCACTCACCCTCTCCAGGTCCACATTGCTGTCCCACGGGTCGGGACAATATCTGAGTCTGGTTAAGGAACTATAACAAAATATCTTACCCTGGGTGGCTTAAATAACAAACAATATTTCTCACAATTCTGGAGGCTAAGTCCAGGATCAAGGTACCAGCCAATTTGGTATCTGATTCATTGATGGCTGTCTTTTCACTGTGTGTTCACATGACTGTAGGACAAGAGAGCTTTCTGGGTTTTTTTTATAGGTGCACTAGTCACATTTATGAGTGTTCCACTAACACTAAATAACCAAATTCTACTAAAATTGATCTTATTGTATAATGGTAGTGGAAACAGTTTCTCAAAAATATGTATTTCTAAAAGCATATGAATTGAATTGTGTGGAGTGGAACTATAAAGCAGTGTTAACAGAAATACTAAATAATAATAATATAGCTTCTAGTGATTTAAAGCTTAGATATTGGATAAAATACATTGCATATTTACGTGCAAAGGGAAATGAATGTAGTCAATATACAAACAACCAGTAACAACTTTGGTATTTGCTAGCCTACGTGAAGTTAACCAAATCACATTAAATAGTACATTAAAAAAGAGACAAGAGTACATTTTGGAGATTTATTTTAAGATGGAAGTTGGTATTGGACCTTGCTAGAGATTAAATACCTGAGCAAGAACATTATATGTTTTTGTGCTCTGTACTTAACCGTAATGAAATAGAAGCTCTATGGCCAACTAAAACATGGTATAAATGTATAAGACATACAACATCACATGGAAGTGGTAGATATTAGGTAGGACTCAGCCAGTACTGAATGCACAGGTGGTATGAATAGATTTCTTACATAGTGTGCTTGCTCCAGATGCAGTGCTAACTCGCTTACCCTACCAAGCAACAAAATATTTGAATCTACTACGATAAATTACAATAGCTTCTACCAAAAATGGATTGTTGCCTCATTACATCTAAAGGCAAAGGAAATTTTCCTACTGGAGAAAACTTCAAAGGGTACATCTGACACCCAGTTTGATGAGGAGAGATGATCTTAGGACACATTCTTGCACAGTTCATTGTGGCCAGATGTGCACGGACTTAGAAATAATCAAATTGGAGGAGTGGTAAAAAGTAGATCTATCAAACAGCTCATAGATGCCTGGTTTTATAAAAACAAAACAACTAACCAAACAAACAAAAAACCTGTCTTGGCATAGGATGTTCTTGCTATTCAGATTGACAAGATAATTGTGTGGCTGTCAGTTAACTTTTTAGTGCAGGTGAAGTGTTAACGAGGGCAAGGAGAATATGATAATGGAAACATTGTAAATGTCAACAATGATTCTGCGATAGCTCTCTGAATTTCCAATATTTATATTATTTATGCCAAATTCACTTTTGCCATCTCTGTTTCTACTATCACTTTATATAAGAGTTATGTTGGTGGTAGCTTTATATTAGGCTTGAGTTTGCTGATTGACAAAGAAGAGTTATAACCAAATGGAAGAAGAGGGAACCTCACCAGTAATGAAATGATTAGTTGATATCTTTGAACATCTCTCCCATTTTGTAAAAGGGTGATAATCTTTTCATTTTTAAGAGATATATTTGCTCATGTTAATTAGAAGCATATTATCTTGAAATTTATGGATAGATACTGAGCAGCTGAACAGATGGAATGTGTTGGGTATGATGAACTGGCCCTAAGCATCTTTCTTATGCTAGTGGACCTTTCTGTAAAGTACAGACTGGAAAGTCGGAAATTACTTCCCAACTCCTTTTCATTATGGTTCACAATGAGAATTGTGTTCTTCCAATTAAATTGGCAGCCATTTTCCAAGCTAGATTTCAGTTGGTTTCCCATTTTTCTGGTCAATGGAAGCTGAAGTCAGCATGCTGGAAAGATGAGCCAGAATATTTCTCCTTCTCCCTGCCTCAGGTTTATCTCTGGCAGCTGATACAACATCCCAGGGCTCCCAATGGAATACCCACCATGCTTTTTTCCTTAGTGCCTCTGATCTCTGGTGATGTCTTCCTCTTTAGTTTCTGTTCAGTAATAGGATGAACTTTAATCTTGGGAGTTATTGGAGGTGGGGAATCACTATTCACCTTTGGCTTCTCAAAAAGCAAATTGCTTCCTTTAAATGTTCTCTGTTTTAAATTCTTAGATTGATTTTTGTGTTCTGGTAACTCTGAGGGAAATACTTTGGACATTTCTGCTCTCAAACAAGTACTGGTTTGGATACAAGTAATGGAAAGGATAACAGAAAATGAAAGCACAGGTCGATTAATAGATGGCTTATATCAGGTGCCTTCTCTAGGTGCAAAGAGAATTATGGAAACAAGGTCTTTGAATTGTACAGAGAAGTACTACATCAGACTTGGTGTTTGGTGTCTAGTCAAAGCTTCATTTATATCAAGAACCTGTTGAACTAGCTGAACTCAGCATTCGTGTCTAGTTACCATTTGTTGATAGTGAACTACAGTTGTGACAGGCTTCTTGATTCCAATTTTCAGATATACATGTGGCAGTATATTCTTAAACTCATTATTTCCACCCATGATCTCTGATTTTGTAAAGCACTTCCACTTGCTGCTCAAAAACAAAAGCAAAACACCCACCTGAAGTGGACTATCTTCCTGTATGCAACACTAATTGATATAACCTGAATATTTAAAAATACAAAATTAAGCTCACATTAAGATATTACATTTTACATTTTAAAACACTTAATATTTTTATCTGATCCATTTTGAACTACAATGTATAAGAGAACTAATGTTCACATTTTACTAAATGTATGAAAAACATTTTTCTTAACAATATTAAATATTCTTTTCTTTTCTTAAAAAAACCTGACTTCTAGCTATTTATTGCCCTTCAAGAGTTTCATAAACCTTGGAGTGATTAAACAAATAAAAAGTAAATCCTTACTTGAAAGGCAATTTCAAGTGGTTGTGTTGTCATGAATTTAAAATTATATTGTTAAAACAGCTTTTCTCAGGGACATCCAATAATCTGAAATATCTAACAACACAAAAGGTTTAAAGTTAGAAAAACTCAATTTCTCTTAGAAAGTTTCTTTTTTTCCTTGTTGTGTGGGATCCCAGAATTAAAATGTTAATACATATTATTATATTTTAACTTACATTTTAATCTAACAAATATTTCTTTAAATCACAGTGGTGTTACCAGTAATACTATGTGATCTAGAAGCTGAACTGTTATGTTGATCTGAATCAGTAAACTTTCTTAATGCTAATTATTACCCTATTCCAGTAGACTGTGAGTACCACACAGTATATATTACTAATCAGAAAATACCCAAGGATAAGGTTACAATGTGTAGAAAATAAAAATGAGACATGGCAATTTTGTAGGAGATGGATTCAAGTTCTGAAAGAGACAGAAAAAAGAATGAGTGTGTGTGTCAGGCATTCTTGTGTATGTGTATATACATATAATATAAATATATATATAATATATATATGGAGAGAGAGATCCATATGTAAGAGACATAGATATAAATATAGATACATAGAGAGAAATCCTTTAGTATTCTTGGGGTGTGTATTTTTACATGTATTTAATAAAAAACATATTCACCCCATAGTAGTAAGGCAGTTGGCATTTAACAAAAATTGGTAAAATTTAATTACTACAGCAATTAAGAGGATCTCAGAAAATACTTTTAATGAGCTGAAGTCATATGTTTTTGTTGTCACCCTGGAGCTTTAAGACAACTGCCATATGTTATCTTTATAATTGCTACAGTTGCCTCTACTCTAAGCAACATAAGTACTTATTAAGTTATAGTGGTTTACACAATACATTCCACTGTAACTCATAAAGGTTTGAACAATGACTATTTTTCTTTTCTTTTTTCATTTGAAGATACACTCTTCCTCCCTTAAAAAAAATCAAAGGGATAGTCAAAGTAAATCACATGGGAAATAGTGTAAACAAACAAAAGCGACCATACTGAAAGAGGGATCAGCTAACGTGGACATGAAGAAGCCTTTATTTCCGTGGCGTGTGATCTGGGAAGTCGCATTTAACCTGCGTTGTGCTGTTTTTTCCTTTAGTTCAAGTAGGTCAGTGGAGATGAATTCTCCTTGTGTATATTATAAGCATGAATTGTAGTGGAAACATAAAGATGAAAAAAAGACTACATATAAAAATATAAAGTATAAAATGAAATACAAATTTAAAGCACTTTTATTGCTCTTCTTGCAAAATAGTTTTGCAAGTAAAGAGATGTTAACAAATCACATGATGCCTTTGATGGTCAAGCAAAATACCAAGATCTTCTCTTGTAATAGAGTTCTGGAAATGACACATCCGTTTTCTTTTGTTCTTGAATTCTTCTGCCTAGGACATACAGAGGGGATGTCCATCCCATCTCCTTGCTTCCACACTTAACCTGGCCATACACACTCACAATAAAGGGAAAGGGTCGGTGGTAGATTCTTTGGATGCCACCCTTGATAGAAATGAGCTCAGCAGTAACCTTTACTTTCTCTAGGTGTTAGTGATACTTTTATGGGTGAATTGACTTGCCCAGGAGTCTATTTTCTAAGATCCTCTGAATTCTATAGGAATAGAAGATTTCTTCTAGTCTGGGTGGATAGGGCTAACATTTTAAGACAGTAAATAAAATGGGAATACATTTAAAATAATTTGAGTCTTTTATTTAACTCTCTCCCTACTGCTACCACCACAAAGCAGGAATAAACCAGAATTTCCTCCAGAAATGTTTTGTAATTTTGTCATCTCTCTGATTTTAAAGCCTGTGAGGATGAAATATTGAGTACGTATCTTTCTTCTGACAGGTTTTTACTATTTTTTTTTGAGCACCATCATAGACTTAATAGAACTTCAAAAACAACTGATTTTAATAGAATAAATTAATTTTTTTTAGATAACATAACTACCAGGTTACTACAGGTTGACTACTGTAACCCTGTTTAAATGAGTCCGTTTTGATATATATGTATTTGTTTTTATATAAAGATACACATAATCACGTGTGTATTTATTTGCCCATCTATCGTGTATTCATCTTTCTAATCAATCTATCTAAACTTCTACTGTTCTTACAATGAAGTGTTTTAGGCCTATAATGAACATGGAACAATGTACCATTCACAGAAAATTAAGTCTCTTGAGTGCAAAGACCAGTGTCTGGATAACAGAAGCACTCACTGTTTTTATGAATATTAGTAGCAGAGCTGTATGATACAATGTTTACTAACAGCTTTATTGAACCAGGAAGAAAAATTTTTGTCCATCATTGTATTAGTTTATCTTTATAATTCAACTTACCTCCAGTAATTTAAGTTACTTCATACCATTTTCAAATGATAAGTCATTCAATTGTCCTTGTGTTTTTGTTGTCTGTTAACTTCCTTTATTATGCCTTATGATCTCTCATTCCACATGGAATCAAATTGTTCTCATCTTCAAGTTTGAAAGTTTTCCTTTTCCTTCTAAACATTTTTCACAATTCTAGATGTCTTCTAAAATTGGTATTGAGTATTTATGTTTGGATTATCATTTTTATCATCATGACCAGAGACATTCATCTGAAATAGAAAATAAATGGAACAATTACCTACAACAGAAATAGAGAAAAAATACATGCAAGCAATACAAAAGACATAGGGCAGACAACATTCCAGATTAGATTTACATGTTAAGATACACAAAAATAGCAATCAAAGAAATACAGGCTTTTTAGAGCCTAACACTTGTCTACATTAGATCTAAAATTTTCTCATATTACTAATCATTTATATTTTATAATAGGCAGTTTAAGAACTTGAATTTTTAAATGAACCAAACCAACTTTCCAAAGCCAATTAAGAATGTCATAAAATGTGCAAAACTAATGTCAAGATTTATCAGATTCTTAAATCTTTACAGGGATTAAAGATGTTGGCATGAGAGGTGAGACAGGCTTCCTCCTAAAACAGCACATAATATGAAAACATAATTAATACAACTAATACTGAAAGAGCAACAGGAAAGAGGGCTGCACCAAACTGCATACACCTGGAGAAAAGAGCAGACCTCACAGAACAGGGTTAAGTACAAAAGCTGTGGCCCACCAGGACCCCAGCCCTTCCCCCATCCCAGCTCACCAGCGGGAGGAAGAGAAATGGAGCAGGGAGGGAGTGGAGATCTGGGACTGCTGAATACTTAACTCCGGAGATCTGCTCTGGGAGCACAAACCTACATTTCATGGTGCTTGCATGATACTCGTGTGATTACAGGGTTGGAAAGCTAAGACAGGCAGAATTCCTAGAGAGACTGAGATTCCAGCTGCTTGTGGAAAGCAGGGATCTGTATCCAGCTGCTCTGGGACAAAAGAAAGGTGGGCAGTTTGAGAGATTTCCTAACAAGGAAGCCCTTAGCAAGAGGGCTGCTAAAGGGGCAAGGATAGCACAGAGCTTACTGCTCAGGAGAGAGGACAGGTAGACAAAATTGTCCAGGTGCACTCTGCCCAGCAGGTTGGGAGCTTTGCCATATAGACTCTCATATTTAAGGAAGAAGAAGAAATCTTCCTCTTTACATGATCTTCAGGTGCTCCAGCTCCCTGGCTGGCTACACAGCTCCAAGGACCCCCTCCATGATTTGCAGCCTACTGCGCCTTTCTCCCGGCTAGCCTCATCTGGCTAACAAACCGGCAAGCCCTACCCTGGTGTTAGGCCAGCCAGAGGGAAGATCTGTCTACAGCAACTAAAAACCAAAGCATAGAGGCTTATACCTTTGTGCTCAGCCCACTGGTTCAGAGAGTGGAGACAGGCACAGCAGCCAGGAAGCAGGAAGCAGCTCTTTCCTCCCCCAGGCACCAATAGCACTCCCCTATGACCCCTGACATTGCTTCAGGGGCTGAGCAGCTCCAGGGAGTAGAGATTCAGGGCACTAGATGGCGCCATATACAAATACGAAATGCCAAAAGAATCTGGTTCAGAGTAAAATTATTAATACCACTCCTGAGAAAGACTTAAATAACATTGACTTCATGACACTTCCTGAAAAGGAGTTCAAAATAAAAATCATTAAAATGCTCATGGAGGTATGGAAAGATATTCAAGAACTGAGGAAAGAATTACGGTTGGAGATCCAATTGTTGAAGAGCACAATGGATGGTATTAAAAGCAGACTCGATATGGAGGAGGAGACAATAAATAAAATAGAAACTAGAGAACAGGAATACAAAGAAGCTGAGGCACAGAGAGAAAAAAGGATCCCTAAGAATGAAAGAATATTGGGTGAACTGTGTGACCAATCCAAATGCAACAATATTCGCATTATATGGGTACAAGAGGAAGAAGAGAGAGAAAAAGCGATAGAAAGTGTCTTTAAGGAGGTAACTGATGAAAACTTCCCCAATCTGAGGGAGGAGATAGTCTCTCAGACCATGGAGATGCACAGATCTCCCAACACAAGGGACCCAAGGAAGACAACACCAAGACATATAGCAAAGATCAAGGATAAGGACAGACTATTAAAAGCAGCCAAAGAGAGAAATAAGATCACATACAAAGGAAAGCCCATCAGGCTATCATCAGACTTCTCAAAAGAAACCTTACAGGCCAGAAGGGAGTGGCATGATGTATTTAATGCAATGAAGCAGAAGGGCCTTGAACCCAGAATACTTTATCTGGCAAGATTATCATTTAAATTTGAAGGAGGGATTAAACAATTTCCAGATAAGCAGAAGCTGAGAGAATTTACCTCCCACAAATCATCCCTACAGTGTATTTTGGAGGGACTGCTATAGATGGAAGTGTTCCTAAGGTTTAATAGCTGTCATCAGAGGTAATAGAACCACAGTAAAGAAAGTAGAACAGCTAATTACTAAGCAAATACAAAAATTAAAATGACTATTTCCAAAGATAATCAAGGGATAGACAAAGCATACAGAATATAATATCTAATATATAAAGAATAAAGGAGGAAGAAAAAAAAGGAACCCTTAGATGTGTTTGTATATTAAGGGAGTTAAGTTAGACTCTTAGATAGTAAGCAAGTTAACCTTGAACATTTGGTAACCACGAATCTGAAGCTGGCAATGGCAAAAAGTATGTATCTATCGATAATCACCCTAAATGTAAATGGACTGAATGCACCAATCAAAAGACAGAAAGTCATGGAATGTATAAAAAACAAGAACCATCTATATGCTGCCTACAAGAGACTCACTTTAAACCCAAAGACATAGAGAGACTAAAAGTGAAAGGATGGAAAAAGATATTTCATGCAACTAATAGTGAGAAAAAAGCAGGAGTTGCAGTACTTATATCAGAAAAAATAGACTTCAAAACAAAGAAAGTCACAAGAGACTAAGAAGGACATAACATAATGATATTAACGGTCAATCCAACAAGAAGATATAACCATTATAAATATCTATGCACCTAACACAGGAGCACCTACATATGTGAAACAAATACTAACAGAATTAAAAGGGGAAATAGAATGCAATGCATTCATTCTAGGAGACTTCAACACACCACCCACTTCAAAGGACAGATCAACCAGACAGAAAATAAGTAAAGATACAGAGGCACTGAACAACACACTAGAACAGATGGACCTAACAGACATCTACAGAACATTCCACCCAAAAGCAGCAGGATACACATTCTTTTCAAGTGCACATGGAACATTTTCCAGAATAGACCACATAGTAGGCCACAAAAAGAACCTCAGTAAATTCAAAAAGATTGAAATTGTACCAACCAGTTTCTCAGACCACAGAGGTATGAAACTAGGAATAAATTATGCAAAGAAAATGAAAAATCCCACAAACACATGGAGGCTTCACAACATGCTCCTAAAAAACCAGTGGATCAATGACCAAATAAAAACTGAGATCAAGCAGTATATGGAGACAGTATATAGAGACAATAATTCAGCAGTGCAAAATCTGTGGGATGCAGGGAAGGCCATGTTGAGAGGAAAGAATATTGCAATACAGGACTACCTCAGGAAGAAGAACAATCCCATATGAGCAGCCTAAACTCACAATTAACAAAACTAGAAAAAGAGGAATAAATGAGGCCCAAAGTTAGTAGAAGGAGGGACATAATAAAGATTAGAGCATAAATAAATAAAATCAAGAAGAATAAAAAAATAGAAAGAATCAATGAATGCAAGAGCAATATGTGATGGTTCCTCAAAAAACTAAAAATAGAAATACCATTTCACCTGGGAATCCCACTCCTTGGAATTTACCCAAAGAATACAACTTCTCAGATTCAAAAAGACATATGCACCCCTATGTTTATTGCAGCACTTTTTACAACAGCCAAGATATGGAAGCAACCTAAGTGTCCATCAGTAGATGAATGGATAAAGAAGATGTGGTACATATACACAATGGAATACTATTCAGCCTTAAGAAAGAAACAAATCCTACCATTTGCAACAACATGGATGGAGCTGGAGGATATTATGCTCAGTGAAATAAGCCAGGTGGAGAAAGACAAGTATCAAAAGATTTCCCTCATTTATGGAGTATAACAACGCAGCAAAACTGAAGGAACAAAATAGCAGCAGACTCACAGACTCCAAGAAGGAACTAGTGGTCACCAAATGGGAGTGGTGTGGAAGGACAAGTGGGGAGGGTGGGAGAAGGGGATTGTGGGGTATTATGTTTAGTACACATGGTGTGAGGATCATGGGAAAAACAGTGTAGCACAGAGAAGGCAAACTGTGAATCTGTGGCATCTTACTACACCCAAGGACAGTGACTGCATTGGGGTTTGGGTGGGGACTTGATAATATGGGTAAATGTAGTAACCACATTGTTTTTTCATGTGAAACCTTCGTAAGACTGTATATCAATAATACCTTAATAAAAAAGTAACAAATAAATCTTTACAAAATGTTTAAGGGGAAAGCATATATAATTTACATGGTTTTTGTCTGGAGCCTGCAAATTGAAACAAAAATACACACCAAAACATTCATATAATGATATATTTTACTTAAAATTGTAAGGTCATATTTTGTAGTACACATTTATCTCCCCCACACACACCCTCATGCCATTTCAATAAATCATTTATTTTAGAGCCCTCCACCAACCTTTATCTTTTCTTTAAAGAGGCAGCAAAAGACAGATAGATGACATTATAGCCATTTCGGATTTACTGCAAAAACTCCAAAGCTTGCATCAATTACAAGCATCTTCTTTATCCTTACAATTTTTTGTTGTGTGTTAACTGTATTTATCACAGAGAAGACACTACAGATTCACCCTGTGTCTTGGTAGCTTAGTTCATAGGATTTTTAAAGCACCCCCAAATCTAGGCATATTGTTTCAGGAAAATATAAATAAGCCAAGAAGTTTTAGACCTTCCTGCTTGTACTTGGTTAAGTCCGTGGGTTCCTATTTATCTGTGCCGGGACAAAAGCACATGTGACTCCTCAGCCACTTGTACCCTGTCCAGCGATTTAGCATCTTCATATTATCTGCTTTGGGCCTCATAAATCTAAAGTGTCTTTTTTTTTAACTTCCGAATTACAATTCTATAAAGGCAGAGAAACTGACCCTACCTGATCTTTGTGGAGGAATCCCTGTTTTCTTAACCCAAAGCATCTCAGGATGTTAGCCTGAAATGTGCAAGATCTCCTACTGACAAAAAGGAGAGTATCAAGAATTTTCATGGATTCAAGAAAATGGAGATGATACCTGGCTTCAAGGCACGGACGTAATCCTGATTCACTTTTTGGGACATGATGTTCTTACCAGTCCTTACCTAAGCCTGGGTCTTCTCCCTCCCTATTCTATTATCTTCATTTGTTCAGGAGGTAGAAGGCAAATTCTTCTTTATCTAAGCATTTTTTTTTACTTTCTTCCCCTTTCTCTGATAGTCCCCTAAATTCTGTTATATCTCATTTTCTTTGACACATTTTCTCCAACAATATGATATATTGCTTTCTGCCCATTTCCAGATTTTCCCTGCCATCATTATGTTTTTAATACTGTACACATTTTACCACCATTTGATTATATTAAAAAGGAAAAATCCAACAATTCTTTGATAACATAATGCATAATCTCACAATGAGATCCTAAAACTAATCAAAAACTGGGGGAGTGGGGGGCAGTCCTCGTAAATTTTGAGAGAACCAGTGGCATGGTAGCTTTTTATTCAAGAGCAAATTCATTATCTCCACCTAAATTATCATTTTTGAAACTCAGAAATTAATTTTCCATTTGAATAGCCACACACCATTTGAATATCAAATATCAAATTGAGGACCACAAATTATCCTGGAAATGATAAAATGTAATTCATTTTAATTTCTCATACCTTTGCCCCAATCATTTAGCTGTTATAAGCAGAACTTTCATAAAGAGTTGCCTTAACTTTTAAACAGCATTACTATCATGTTCTCATTTAAGTAATTTTTGAAAGCACTGCCCACTTATTTTACTCATATTAGTGTTCAGTGTATTAGTCCTCATTGATGGAGCCTAAAACCAGTGTTTTTTGCAATGAAAAACTTTAGCACATACATTCTTAAGAAGAGTCTTTCACAGGTAAATGCTTTAAACTGAAATTAATTGGCCTTACTTTCATATGGGATGAAGTGTGGATGAAAAGGTATTTCCTTATAGAGAGACTACACCTTCCCAGACTTAAATTTATAAAAATGGAAAAAAAAATCAACCTCTCTTTATATCAGACTATTTTTTTATCCATCCTACATGTTAAATAAGTTTCTAAAGAGTTAAACTATTTCTCAATTCTGTTTCTCTCTTCCACATTTCAAACCTTAGTTGCTACCCAATTTCTGCCCAGAAAGTTGCTTCTATCGTGGAGTAGAGTCTTCTAGACCTCTGCAATCCAAACGTCTATAACAGCATAGTAGAGGGAGGGGATTCCAATTTGCCAGTGACACTGTGCAAATGAAGGTGTGTCTTTCTGGATCTGTGAAGTTCCATTTGTATATATCAATGCTTTTTTATATTTTAAACTTTCACCACCACCAGAAGCCTAAAATAAGTAACACACAGATAGTATATATTCATATCTATTATATGATTAAGACATTGTTTAAAAATATGGAATTTTCCTGGATTTTGTACATAACCTTGAGTTAGCAAGATCATAGCCTCATCTGGTAGGAGAAAGAAGAGTCAAGGCCCAGGTGTGTCTCCCTATTTCTGAAATTCTGGAAAACCCATTTCCATTAAATACTTATTTCTTTCATAATTTACTAGTAAATGAAAAAGAAAAAAAATACAAATGTTTTGTGTATCTGAAAGTAGCAATGAATCCCCATATATTATAAATTTCCAAATAATTTCCTGGACAAATATGTTTCAATTTTATTAGTAGTTTTTTCCTTGTTTTTGATGAGACAATTAATCAATTTCTTCCTATGATCATTCTTTTCCAGAAGGAACATCTACATATGACCAGCTTAATATTCTCATTAGTGCTATCATTTTCTAAGACACTATTTTATGTACAGTACTTCTTTGGCCCATCCAAAAAATATTCTTTATAAATTATACTTACATTTATCAGAATGTATCTTTAGAAATATAATTTGGTAAAGCTTAATATACTTTTAAAACAAATGAATCTTCACAGCCTTTGTAGGTAATATAATTTCATTTTAAAGGGTTTATCTTAAGAAGACATGAGCCTTTAAGAAAAAATTTAACAGTGAATATTTCAAGATCAGTGAGACATTTGCAAGGGAGAAGTTGATCTTCACTTTCAGCACTCCTCAGAATGTGGCAGATCTGTTGTCAGTTATACCCACAAGGTATGCTAAACCTAAAACCAACTTAGAAAACCATCAATCAAACAAACTACAGCTAACAATAATTATAAAAGTGTGACACTGGAATAGAACAGACAGTTGAGGTAGGGTTTCGTGCCTCAACATAGGATGCTTATTTCTAAAGTATTAAAGATGGGTTGTTTAATCTATGAGAAAGCTGGATAATATCTAGAAAAAATGTGTAAGTTTATATCCCAGTCGAAAATCATGCACTGGTATTCATTCTAGCTCTGTTAAAGTTTTTAATATAAAAAAATAAAACCATAAAAGAATTAGATGGAAAATTAAAATATATTAATTGGATGGTACCTTTATAAGAATGATATAAAAGGTAAAATTCTTGAAATATTAATAAAAATTTTATTACAGAGAAATTAAATTCTAAAACCATCTTCTGTAAGATTAAAAATACTTTAAATAAATTAAAATCAAACTCCAAAGCAAAACATTCACCAGGCACTAGAGACAAATATTTTATATCTTTAGACTGTAACATTAACAGTAATATGAATTAGAATATAAAAACATTATTAACTCAATATAATATAATATTATTAGGTGTTAACCTTAAATTAAAAGTCACTAACCTTACCCACAAAAGCATGTTTACTTGGGAATAGCAGACAATTGAAGTGCAAGTTACATTAGGACTATAGGCATGTCCTGAGAACAAAGGAGAAGAACCCTCTTTTATAGAGGAAGGGGCTGGGTTAGGAGGGCTGTTTCTAAACACCAAGTCCATTGAGGTAGACCAGAAGCCCCACATACTATGGCTTCTCTTTGGACGAGTTGTGCTGTTCTCCTGTTGGTTAGACTGTGGTGGGGAGGTAGAGTGTGGAAGACTTTTTTCTTCCTGCTAGGTGATAAAGTAGCTAAAACAGTATGGCATCCATCTCTTCTGATAGGATCTGGGATTTATGAGGAGTTATGGACATGAGAGCTTCTACAGGCCTCTCAACACTATGTCAATGAGATTTCCCATAATTACTTACCAAAAAGGCAAATAAGCAAATTGTAAAATAAGAAACACGAAAGGTCTTTGTTTATATAAGAAAAATACTCACTTTGCCAATGACAAAACAATTACAAGTAGAACAAGAGCAAACAGTTTTTATAGTAAAAAGTAATGTTAATAACCAATGCTGGTGAATGTATGTGGAAATAGACACTGTGCACTTCTGTAAAGTAAAATCTTAATGAAGGAAAAATATATTCATATTCTTAAATTTTTTCTTACTTTTATACCTAAAAATTTCCCTTGTAGGAAAATACACTAAGACACTATTAAACAAGTGAAGAGTATAAAATCACCAGCATTATCCTAACAACTGGAAAGTCTTATAGAAGTTTACTCCCCATTGCTGAACTCTTTGAAAAGCATCTATTGGACATATTTTATAAACAAAGCCCTATTTTAAATTCTGCATATACAAAGATAAGTAAGACTTGGTGCATGCTTTGAGGAGCCTTAAAATTTGTTGTGTGTATGGTGGGGGTATATAATGTTATAAACAATTAACTTTACTAAATGTCTGTAACAAAGATAGGTATCTGTCTCATACAAGCATGAGGTGAGTGTTAATATTTTAAAAATAACCTCTGGTCCAGCGTATTTGAGTTTTAAGCAGGTATTTTCTTTGCTTTTTTATTTTTTTGTTTTGTTTACTATCTCCTAGGTTCTGCGTTGCTATAATATGTGGCATTTAGTCTCCGGGATAGTCACCATTGATTCTGGCCTTCCCCACCCCCTCCATACTTTCCTCCCCTGCTGAATAGGTCTAATCTTTGTAATCACTAGGATATTGTGGAAATGACGTAGCTTCTCTTTGTGGGCCATAAAAGCCATGACGGCTTCCATCCTTCTCCCTGGGATCACTCACTTTTGGGAGCAGCCACTGCCATGTTATGAGGACCATTCAAGCATCCCTGCAGAGAGGTCCATGTGGGGAGGAACTGATCCGTCTGACAACAGCCAGTTCCAACTTGCCAGGCATGCTAGTGAGCCACCTTGCTAGTGGTCTTCTGATACCATTCGAGCCTTCACATAAGTGCAGCCCAAACTGACATCTTGACTGCAACCCTATGAGAAACCCTGAACCAGGACTGTAAGCTACCCTTAGATTCTTGACATGTGAGACAATAAATTCTGACAAAATAAGTATCTGTTGCTTAGTTCCAATATTCACAAGTATCAGTTACTTTTTGTTAAATAACTCTAGTCCCCCAACAACACTGTTCAAATGGGTAACCCGAGTTCCTTAGCTATGAGTAAATACAGAATATGCAAACTTTGCTGCAAGCTCTTCAGTCTGTAAATATTTATGTAAAAAGAGATGCTATCACTTTCAGTCATTACTTATGTCACTGTTGTTGAGTTCTGGCACTCATTGGTCACTGCACATCTGTTATTCGGTCAATAAACAGACAGCAAAGCATGTAATTGTGTTATGTCTTTGTGCCTAGAGATAAATACATGTATCGCTTTACAAAGAGGGATAATCAAAAGAGGGCATTGACCAATAAAGATGAGAGTACAGCAAAAAAAAAAGAAATGATTTATTGCAATGAGCAAAAACTGCAAGATTCAAACCAAATGTAAATGGAGTAAGAGAAAAAATTACAGAACAGCCCCATTTTTGCTTTAATGATCTGTCACTTCTTTGAAATTAGTATTTTTTTCTGTAAACTTTTGTTAATGCCATGGGAGAGTTGAGCATGCATGTGAGCACAGGAGATAACACACAATATGTGTGTCTGCCATCTGCACATGGCCTTCGCGATGTCCCATGCACACAGAATTATGGTGAATCTGCCTTGTGTGGAAGTTCTGCAAGACTCAAAGCAAGTATAAGGTAAGTGTGTATCTCTGGGATTGACCAAGTGGGATCACTAATAGCTCAGAAAGGCCAAACTTTTTGTTTGTACCAGAATGCCCTTTGAATGCAGAAAGAAGGCAATGATGTTTTAAGAAATTGGAACAACAAAGAAACTCTATCTAATCCTTTCTTACAAGTGGGAATTCCCCATATTCACTTGTGCTGAAATGATGACAGGGAAGAAAAGATAGGGCAACTGTTAGATTATTTTTTCCTTTAATTCCTTCATCAATAAACTAAGGGTAGAGAGTACTGCTAGAATGTGTACATATGAAGAAGTGAAATAAAAAAGAACAGTTGAATTAATTTTTTGAAATGTTTCTACTCTTTTGGTAAGAATGGAATAACATATGCATGCACTAAGCATGAAATATGAATTATATAATTTCTATTGTTCTTCATGTGAATTAAATGAACATATATTTGCTTTTAAAGCTAGTTCTGAGCACAATAAATGTGAATAATAAAATTCATGTTAATAATTAAAATTTTTAGTTTTCTTTACTTAGACAGACATTAATTAGCAAATATAAAAACACTTTAATAGTACATTTCTTCTTGTTTTCAAACACGTCCTTTTCCCCTGCTACCCAAATATTTTCATTTTATACTGGGCTCTGCAAATGGTGGAGTGAGTGCTGAATGAGGACAGAGTCATATGGCTAAAGAATGCAGTGAAGTCTAGGAAATATAGACTATTTGTGTATTCTAATGTCTCAGAAAAACTGGAGGTGATATTTTAAGAAAGAAATAGCATTCACTTCTTATTTTTTAAAGTTTGGCAAATTCAGTCTAAAGAGTCATATGCTCTCCACAAGATTCTTCTTTTAGTTTTCTCTGAAAATACAGAATATTAAAATTTAATAGTTGACTGAATAGTGATCTTCTCAGTTCCTAGAATGCTTATCACAATGCTACCATGCTAATATATCCTGCTTCCAGGTCAACAGGAAATGGAAGGGAAAGCGGAGAATTGTAAACCCACAGTCAAAAGGGATGCATGGAGGAAAATCGGACTTCCATATAGTTATGCCATCAGTACAGTTTTGTGTATAGGCTGTATAACGAAGTATCTCAGTAGATGCATCATTCAAATTAAGTGCTAAAAACTTATTGTAATCTACATCCACATACTCTATCCAGGCAAGTACCCAGACCATCCTAAATCAAGCACCATGCTTTTGTTCTTTTATCATTTTTGTCCTTAAAAAATCAGTTTTCATACATACAAATATTCCTAGAAATGCACTGAGTTTTTACAATCAGGTGCTATTTTTAGGTGTCTCAGTTTTTGAACAAATTTAGTCTCAAATTAAAAAAAAAGAATCAACTAAGTAAATAAACATCTGAAGAAATGAGTGTCTTATATATGTACTCATACAAACACATGTGTACTAGGTGCAAAAATTTCACATTTGTTGAAGAATGGAGAATTTTTATCTTCTTCATACAGTAGTGTGATTTAAATTATTCTTCTGGCTTGATATCATAAGAGACATTCCAATTCCCAAAGCTTTGACATCTGTGCTCTTTGCAAACCTTTGCCCAATGTTTTTATTAACTCAATTTAATAGAACCTTTTTTATGGTGACCTTAAGAATTTAATAACTCCTCAATGCAAGGACAATACCACCTGCAGGCTCCACTGGGATCAAACTGTGGTAGTTCAATATGTCTGCTGGAACACATTAAAGAAAAGAAGATGGAGGGGGAGCAAGAACACAAATCAGTCATTTTCCTGTAACCGACAAGTACTGCTCCTGGTCATGGTGGTCCCAGACACGTGCAGGACATTTCTGTGGTTGCTAAGGTGATACGCAGCTCACTTGCAGCTCCTTAATAATACTAATCGAGCTTTGATCGTGTCGAATTGGCTAGCAATCTTCACTTCTGAAGTGTCTCTCTTCCTGACTGACACTCTGCATATCTGACAGGTACGATCAATATGTCACTACTCAACAACCTGATGCCAACCCATGAATTAACCCCTTTCTATCAATTTAGCAGTTTATGGTCTTTGTAACCTCATCCTCTCAGTATGGATGGGACCTAGCTTAATCCAATTAAGGTAAAATTAACTTTTTTCCTTGTGGTACTCTCCATCTATGTTAATTCAAATCTCTGAGGACAGCTGCTCCAAGCAAATAATTTTATGCTTGACCTTTTCTGTGCAAGATTAAAGTGGTATAGATATATGCATGGCAAGTCAATGAGCTGTCTTGCTATTTTCACCCTCTTTTAACTTCCTGGTAGTGCAAAAAAAAAAATCAGCTGAACACAGGAGATGGCTAAATGACAGTGATATATTTATTTGGGTTGCAAAAAGGCTCTGCCAGGTTAGGTCTGTGCTTAGTATATGCAGTACCTTTGTCGTTTTGAAAGGTAAACTAATAATAAGTGGTGACAGTTGTATGGGCAGTATTGTAGATTTTACAAGCAAAGGATGTTAACATTCTATAATATACAAAAGTAATCATTTATATTCCTGATACTTACATAATACAGTTACATTACCTACTGAGAAAACAAATACTGATTGGAAAGATTAGTTCTTTCTAAATCAAAACATTAAAACTAGGCTTCCTCTATCATTTGACCAATACAGAGATTATATTAGGATAGTACAGCAAGCTGTATTCTAAAAACCTGGCATACTCAGCTTTGAGGCTCTGTGACTGTCATGTTTTAAAGATTATGGATGTAGTAATCCCCAGGCTAACATTTGAAAAGAGTTTGTCTAATGGGCAAAATTGTGTCCATTTTATATATCTTCCTTCCTCCTATAGCCCCCCTCCCCTCACCTCTTAACTGACTTTGGTCTTTAACCTCCTTTAAGGCATCTCAGAAAATCTTGCTTTCCTCTCCAAACAAAACCTGTTCTGGGAAGATAAATGACATGCCATTTCCACTTCCGTGTGAATTTAAAGAAATATATTGTCTCCTTGGAGCTCTGTGAGAATAAAAGCCTTTGACCCTGGTACAGAGAAGTGAAATACTGATAAGAAAGCAATGGAAATATTTTTACTTCAGCAAACGCCAAATATTGTTTTTTGCTTAAAAGTTATTATTGCTAAGAACAACCCTAAGAGGCAAAGATTCTACAAATAGCAGAAAAATGGTCAGCTAAGATCAAAATATTAATTTATTTTACATTTCTTATCAGCTGCAGAATTTAAATGTGTATATAACCTATACATTTATTAAGATGTATTCTGATAAAATAGCAAACACATATATTTTGGCTATCTACATTTTCATAAGGTACATTTGTTTTTCTTTATTCTGTTTGCAGTGCATTGGAATGTACAAATATTAGTCATTTTCTCATCAGTTCTATAATACTCTGTCCCTTTCCATGTAAGTAAAGACTCTCCCATCTTCTCACTCTTTCCTTCTGAAATTCCGTATGGATGTGTTGAGTATTTGCATTCTTCCAAGTGCTTTAATTTTTTTTCACTTTTTTAAATCTCTGTTTTGCCTCTAGATACTCTCTAAATTCTTTTAAACTCATCTTGGATGATTTTCATGACATTTTGTTTCTTTTTCATGTTTTATTTTACCTTTAAATGATCAGCTGTATTTTATTTCTTCAAACAAAATAGCCATACTTATTTCAGATAGTGTATCTGACAAATGGAAATGTCTTTAAGTATTTGGGTACTTGCTGCCTATTGTTTCTGCTGACTGACATTCATTGTTCTTTGTTCCCTTGTGTGCTTGGTGATTTTACAGATCATGGCACTATGGGAGTAATATTTTGATTCTCATGTAAAGAGTTATTTCTATTCCTCCAGAAATAAATTTTTGTTTCCCCCAGTTTAGACCACAAATTCAGAGGAGGGTCATAAAATTATGGGGCTTCAGCAAAGACATTCTTCCTTTCCATGCACCCAAATTGAGACAGAGACATGATTTACTATTTCTTTATGTCAGATGAATTTCTATTTCATCTTTACAAAGAAAATGTAGCATTTGGGTTTCAGTTAAATACAAAATGTTTCTCATTAGCTTCCCCACTAAGTTGCCTATCCCAAGATTTTACTTTCTATCTCTTGATTCTTACAGGGCCCTTAGAAAATTAAAATTTGTGTAAGTAATCTCAACTAATTAATCTCAACTAATCTGTTGTAAACCCATGCTGATTTCCAGGGGTACCTAGCCCACTGGACAAACCTTAAAAAATTGTTTTAAGTAATGATTAGTGTAGTCCTATCATGCTAGCTTGTGAGACACTAGGAGGCAAGTTGTACCAGTTTATCAGCCTTGTTTATAGAAAATGAACAAATTGATGGTTAATATGTGGCTTCTGTTTTGTTCTCTTGGTTTTGGCCATTGAGCATAGTAATGCAGATTGCTTTTTGGATACATGAACAGAGACAGGTGAAAGTCTCTCCTCTTTCAATGAGGTAAAGGTGCTCCTGAGATGTAGTACAACTGCCTCCCCACGTGGTGATTAACAATCTGAAAACAAAGTGTGAGTTGTGCAACTAAGAAAAGACTCTGGGGGTTATATATACATATATAAGTCTTGGGTCTGTCTGATGTTTGCCTGTGCTTTTCTTTCTCCATCTGTATGGTATACTCTACCTTCTGTGAGTCTCTTGAGGAGGACTATGCGTCTTTTCAATTATCTGACCTCACGTAATTGCTGCTTAAGCAGTTGGCAGATACCCTCAAGGCAAAGCCACCTTCAGAACTCGCCTTACCTCCTGCTCAAGTCCCAAGTTTCCTGCTCTCCTTGTTTTAAGCCTCTACAATTTCTCATTGTCTTGACAGATCAAATTTCCATTTTAAAATATTTTTAAGATGTTTCATTGAGTGGTTTTAGGGGCTCTCAGTGGGAAGGTCATTATGTCACACTGCCTGGGATAAAAGTCAGTGAAAATTGATATAGAAAGTGGGAAAGAAACTGCAACTAAAGGAAACACCACTTACTATTTTCTCATCTGGGTATTAAAATAGTTTTTACTGAAATAAATTGCCAAATGTGCATAACTCTACCATCATTACCATACACACACATGCATATATGCACACACACACATAATTGCTTAGCATTATGTATGTGTATGTGTATGACTTATGTATAAATTAAAAGATTCTTAAATGTTGGGGAATTTACAATATTTCTGAAATAGTCTTCTCAGCTTTATTACTTTTATCAGATAGTCCATCATTAAAACTTCTTTACATTGGCCTTAGATATTACCCAATACAAAATGACAAATTATTATAAAAGAGATTAAGCCTTACACATAATTTTTATCCTAAAGTGAATGAATATATATGATTTTTTTATTAAAACATAATTGATATATAATATTATAAATCCTCACCCCAACTGGTGCAGTTACTATCTGTCAACATAGAAAGATGTTATAGAACCATTGGCCATATTCTCCATGCTGCACTTCCATCCCTTTAACCAACTTATAATTGAGATTTTTGTGCCCTTTTATCCCCCTCACCCTCTCCACCCACCCACTCGCCCAAACCCCTTGCCATGGTAACCATTAGTCACTTCTCAGTGAACATATGATGTTTTTTTTATTGACAACAGGCTTATAATGAGAAAGGAAGGGAAAAGTGAGTGCATTTGTAAGCTGGAAGTCTTCTGGGAAAAGAGTTATATGCTAGTTCAGAAAGGGGTTAAATAAGAAGAATTCAGGGGACAAAAGGCAAAGTTGATCACATGTGTTTAGTTCTGGTCCAATATCCCCCAATAAACTCAGAAGGGGCATCATAGTTTGACCTAACATGCTTTTGCTGGCCAGGCCATGTCTCTTTGGCAAAGAGACGGGAAGAGGTGCCTCTCTGCCTGTGTGGGTCCTGCCTGCTTGGCCTCCTTTTCATTGGCACCTGTCCCTGCCTGTGCAGTGGGTGGCAGAGCTCCCTGTGAGTACTCTGCGATCAAACAGCTGTGGCAAGAGAGCCTCCTTCAAAAGTGTTCTGAGCTAGAAGATTTTAGTTGGTTTCATTTGGAGAAAACCTCCAAGTAAACCCTTAACTTGAAAAAAGATGAAAGACATTTCAAATAGAGAAATCATCCAGGGACCTCAACAAGGAGACAGCTGGATACAGACTATTTAAAAATCTGTTCTGCTGGCTCTGATAATGTAAAAGGAGGATAAAAAGTTCTGTATTGAGCTCAGAGAGGGTGAAATAAGGCATGCAGTCTGGGGAATTTCTGCTGGTCTTGTGAACTTCCAGTCATCTGAAAATGCCAGTTTTTTCCTTAAGAAACACATTGCTATGAACAAAAAATAAACAAATAATAATGTTTCAGTAGTCAAAAACAACTATTCAGTATTAAAAATAGGAAATGCTTTGAAAAGATGGTGGCATGAGAAGTGAGACAGAGACCTCCTCCTAAAGCCTCATATAATATGAAAATATAATTAATACAACTAATCCTGAAAAAACAACAGGAAAGAAGGCTGCATCATACTGCATACACCTGGGGGAAATAAAAGACTTCATGGAAAAGGGTAACATACCAAAGCTGTAACCTGGTAGGACCCAAGCCCTGTCCCCACCCCAGCTCACTAGCGGGAGGAAGAGAAACAGAGCAGGTAGGGAGTGGAGGCCTGGGACTGCTGAACACCTAGCCCTGGAGATCTGTTCTGGGAGCACGACCCTACATTGCATGGTACTCTGGTGATTAGTGGGGTTGGAAAGCTAAGGCAGGTGGAATACCTGGAGAGACTGAGATTCCAGATGCTTGTGAAAAACAGGGATCCATATGTGGCTGATCTGGAAAGGCAGTCTGAAAGACTTCCTGACAGCAAAAGGGCTGTTAAAGGGGTAAGGATTGCACAGAGCTTACTGCTCAGGAGAAAGGACAGGTAAACAGAATGGTCCAGGTACACTCTGCCCAGCAGGTTGGGAACTTTCATGATCTTCAGGTGCTCCAGCCCCCTGGCTGGCTACACAGTTCCAAGGCCCCCCACCATGATACGAAGCCCACTGCACCTTCCTCCCGGCCAGCCTGAACCTGGCTTGCAAACTGGCAACCCCTGCCCTGGCATCAGTCCTGCCAGAGGTAAGCCCCACCTACAGCAGCTACAAATGCAAAGCATACAGGCTTACACCTGTGTGTTCGGCCCACAAGTTCTAACAGCTCTTTCCTCCCCCCAGGCACCAGCACCACTACCCTACAACCCCCGACATTGCTCCAGAGGTTGAGCAGCTCCAGGAAATAGAGCTTCTGGGCACTAGAGGGCGCCACATACAAATATGAAATGTCAAAGGAACACGGGTCAAAGCAAAATCTCAATAACCCTAGAAAAAGGGTCGAGTGAGACTGAATTAATAAATCTTCCTGAAAGAGATTTCAAAATAAAAATCATAAACATTTCCTGTAGGTACAGAAAAATATTCAAGAACTCAGGAATGGATTTAGGATGGAGAGCCAATCATTGAGGAACACAATAGAGCATATTAAAAGCAGATTAGATATGGTGGAAGAGATGATAAATGAAATGGAAATTAAAGAAAAGGAAGACAAAGAAGCTGAGGCACAGATAGAAAAAAAGGATCTCTAGAAATAAAAGAATACTGAGAGGAATGTGTGACCAATCCAAACAGAACAATATTCATATTATAGGAGTACGAGAAGAAGAAGAGAGAGAAAAAGAGATAGTGTCTTTGAGGAAGTAATTTCTGAAAACTTCCTCAATCTAGGGAAGAAGATAGTCTCAAGGCCATGGAGGTGCCCAGATCTCCCAAAAAAAAGGACCCAAGGAGGACAATACCAAGACATAATAATTAAAATGGCAAAGATCAAGGATAATGACAGACTATTAAAAGCAGCCAGAGAGAGAAATAAGATCACATACAAATGAAAACCCATCAGGCCATCATCAGACTTCTCAGCAGGAACCTTACAGGCCAGAAGGGAGTGGCATGATATACTTAATGCAATGAAGCAGAAGGGCCTCAAACCAAGAATACTCTATCCAGCAAGATTATCATTTAAATTTGAAGGAGGGATTAAACAACTTCCAGATAAGCAAAAGCTGAGAGAATTTACCTCCCACAAGCTATCTCTACAGTTTATTTTAGAGGTACTGCTATAGATGGAAGAGTTCCTAAGGTTGAATAGCTGTCACCAGAAGTAATACAAAGGGATAGATAAAGAGTGCAGAACCTGATACCTAATACATAAAGAATGGAGGAGGAAGAAAAAGAGGGGGGGGAAAAAAAGAACCTTTAGATTGTGTTTGTAATAGCTTACTAAAAAAGTTAAGTTAGACTCTTAGGTAGTAAGGATGTTACCCTTGAACTCTTGGTAACCACAAATCTAAAGCCTGCAATGGCAATAAGTACATACCAATTGATAATCACCCTATATGTAAGTGATCTGAATTTACCCATCAAAAGATGTAGAGTCACTGAATGTATGAAAAAACAAGACCCAACTATATGCTGTCTATAAGAGACTCACTTCAAACCCAAAGACATACACAGACTAAAAGTGAAGTGATGGGAAAAGATATTTCATGCAACTAATAGGGAGAAAAAAGCAGGTGTTGGAGTACTTGTATCAGAAAAAATATATTTTAAAACAAAGAAAGTCACAAGAGACAAAGTAGGTCATTACATAATGATAAAGGGGTCAATCCAATAAGAGGATATAACGATTATAAATATCTATGCACCCAACATAGGATCACCTACACATATGAAACAAATACTAACAACATTAAAAGGGGAAATAGAATGCAATGCATTCACTCTAGGTAACTTCAGCACTTCACTTACTACAAAGGACAAATCAACTGGACAGAAAATAAGGAGACAATGGCATTGAACAACACCTTAGAACAGATGGACCTAACAGACATCTACAGAACTCTCCACCCGAAAGCAGGAGGATAACCATTCTTCTCAAGTGCACATTGAATATTTTCCAGAATAGATCATATGCTGGGCCACAAAAAGAGCCTCAGTAAATTCAAAAACATTTAAATTGTGCCAACCAGCTTCTCTGACCACAAGGGTATGAAACTAGAAATAAATTACACAAAGAAAAGGAAAAATCCCACAAACACATGGAGGCTTTAAACATGATCCTAAATAATGGATCAATGACCAAATAAAAACAGAGATCAAGCAATATATGGACACAAAATACCAACAGCATTCTTCAATGAACTAGAGCAAATAGTTCTAAAATTCATATGGAACCACAAAAGACCCCAAATAGCCGAAGCAATCCTGAGAAGGAAGAATAAAGCTGGGGGGATTATGCTCCCCAACTTCAAGCTCTACTACAAAGCCACAGTAATCAAGACAATTTGGTACTGGTCCAAGAAAAGACCCATAGACCAATGGAACAGACTAGAGAGCCCTGATATAAACACAACCATATATGGTCAATTAATATATGATAAAGGAGCCATGGACATACAATGGGGAAACGACAGCCTCTTCAACAACTGGTGTTGGCAAAACTTGACAGCTAGCTATATGCAAGAGAATGAAACTGGATTAGTGTCTATCCCCATACATAAAAGTAAACTCAAAATGGATCAAAGACCTGAATGTAAGTCATGAAACCATAAAACTCATAGAAGAAAACATAGGGAAAAATCTCTTGAATATAAACATGAGCAACTTTTTTCTGAATGCATTTCCTCAAGGAAGGGAAACAAAAGCAAAAATGAACACATGGGACTACATCAAACTAAAAGCTGCTGTACAGCAAAGGACACCATCAACATAACTGAAAGGTATCCTACAGTATGGGAGAATATATTTGTAAGTAATTTATCCGACAAGGAGTTGACATCCAAAATATATAAAGAACTCACACGCCTCAACACCCAAAAAGCAAACAACCCGATTAAAAAATGGGCAGAGGATATCAACTGACAATTCTCCAAAGAAGAAATTCAGATGGCCAACAGGCACATGAAAAGATGCTCCACATCACTATTTATCAGGGAAATGCAAATTAAAACCACAATGAGATATCACCTCACACCAGTTAGGATGGCCAGTATCAAAAAGACTAAGAACAACAAATGCTGGTGAGGATGTGGAGAAAGGGGAATCCTCCTACCCTGCTGGTGAGAATGTAAGCTAGTTCAACCTTTGTGGAAAACAGTATGGATGTTCCTCAAAAAACTAAAAATAGAAATGCCATTTGACCCAGGAATTCCACTCCTAGGAATTTATCCAAAGAATATAATTTCTCTGATTCAAAAAGACATATGCACCCGTATGTTTATTGCAGCACTATTTACAATAGCCAAGACGGAAGCAACTTATGTGTCCATCAGTAGATGAATGGATAGAAAAGAAGTGGTACATATACACAATGGAATATTATTCAGCCATAAGAAACAAATCCTACCATTTGCAACAACATGGATGGTGCTGGAGAATATTATGCTCAGTGAAATAAGCTAAGCGGAAAAAAACAAGTATGAAATGATTTCCCTCATTTATGGAGTATAACAACAAAACAAAACTGAAGGAACAAAACAGCAACATACTCACAGACTCCAAGAAGGGACTAATGGTTACCAAAGGGGAGGGGTGGGGAAGGGAGGGTGGGGAGGGAGGGAGAAGGGGATTGCGAGGCATTATGAGTGGCACATATGGTGTGGGGGGGATCATGGGGAAGACAGTATAGCACAGAGAAGGCAAACAGTGACTCTGTGACATCTTAACTATACTGTTGGGCAGTGACTGCAATGGGGTATGTTGGGGACACATACATATATGGGTGAATGTAATAACCACATAATTTTTTTATGTGAAACCTTCATAAGAGTGTATATCAATAATACCTTAATAAGATATATATATATAAAATAAAATAAAATAAAAATAAAAATAGGAAGTGCTTCAATTGAATGTCTGTTATAATACTAAGTCTGTCAAAATATTTCTAGTGTTTCAACAAAACCAGATATTTTAATTTAAAATAGAAAACAATTAACACTCTTGTTTTCAGCTTAAGATTAGTGGTGAAATGGACAATAATATTGTCTATCAGTGGAGATTAACAAATAACAGCTGTTTGTAGACTATTATCATTACAATAAACAAATGTCAATCGTCATAACAATGATAGTTGCTTACCTTTTGACATAAAGCTAAATTGACTAAATACTAATACTACCTAGTCACTCCTATTTACTATGCCAGAACTGATCATTTCCTTGTAAACTGAAAGTTGTCGTTTTTTAAATGAATTTTGTGGAACAGATGATTGCATGTATGTATGCCCTCCTGTAAGAATGAATTATTAAAAATTCTGCTGAGTTTTCATTCTATTTTTTTTTGGCAGTGGGAGACATAGGAGCATCAGAACATTATTGTTTCATGTTCAAATAGATTCCCAAGCCCCCATAATAATTCTACATCTCAATAAAGCGCATATACTCTGGAGGTAAAGCACTCAGGTTATCTATCTACTAGCTCTGCAATGACACATACAGCGAGGTTTTAGCTTCTGTAAGCCTTATGCTCTTTATCTGTAAAACGGAGGCAGTAATTATAAAAATTAAGTGAAAGACTTCATGTATAACAATTAGAATGTCTGGTACAAGTTAATTCTTAATATTACTAATAAATATTAGCAATGATTGTTATTAAAATATAGGACACCTTATTTTATAACTAAATGATAAAAAGGTCAGAAAAAACATCAAAAATATGTTCTCATGCACTTACACCTTTTTGGAGAAAAAGAAACTCAGAAAAACCTAAAATCCTAGGGGGAAAAGGCAAATTTCTTATTTTGTTTCCACATGCAGTAAACATACTTATTTTGTTACTCAGATTATGGGAAACTGAAGAAAAATAATCTTTAACGTACATCATGGGAAATACTACACAGTGAGTGTACCGTAGGTGTCCAAATGTATAATAAAAATTCATAAGGTTGTCACTATGTGTTTCTATTGTATAGACTTTTTTTTATCCTGTAGATCAGGAATATATTTGGTTTTAAAATGGATTACAAATTAAAATTGTATAATAAGTGATAATATACATAAATATCTTAGTGCAAAGCCTGTTACATATTAAATACCCTTTGACAAAGTCATCATTGTTATAATTGCCATATTTATCATTGTTACTATTATTAAAACAAGCAGTATTTGAAAACTCCGTTCTTGTTTATTTTTTGAAACATTTAAATAAAATATAAAAATAATAGGAAATAAAGTACACAGAAGTGGCTACCGATACAATTAAGTAAAAATTTTGCAGCGTTTTTATTCAATAGATGTATACAAATAGATATAAAGCTCTTTTTCAGAAAATAAAGATCAGGTACTCCTCTTTTTTACTTTGTTATTAGTTTGTTTTTTCTTAAACAAACCTTGTGAAATGTTCCCAGAAATTTTTTCAAATGTCATCCTCAAAGGTAAGAATAAATCTGTCAGTAAAGATTGTTCCCTCTCCTCTATGTGTATGCCACATTACCCTTACTGTGAAATTCCTGAGGCAGCCATAGGCATATTGCTAGACAATATTACAATGCACTTGGTGCATTCTGTTGCACTAAATGGAAACTTGAAGATTCATATTTAGAGACAAGTAACTACCATTGTTGTGATGTCATATATGCACAAAATCGTATAAAACCCTCCCTCTACCTCCCCCAAAACAATTTGGAAATATTTTAAGCAGGGAGGAGGCAGCTGCTGGGCAAGATGTCTTAGCATTAATCCTTCTCTTTAGTTTATAACACTTGTTCAGATGACTTTAAAATGCAAACTTCAAAACTTAAAACGTCTCCAACATATACCCAAATAGACTAAACTGCCATTTTTGACCTACTAAAAATTAAATAAATGATAACTTTTATTGTAGATTTCCTTGTAAATCATTCTGTTATCCAACTTGAAGATCTGACTTTTAGTTTGGTCACATTTTCAATAATTCCATTCCTTTCAAAGTATATGCACTTGTCTCTACACCTCTCATACCAACATGATAGTATAATCCAGAAGTTACTTAGCCAGAGATGGAACAGGAGCCCCTTCCAAGTGTGAGTCCTCGTTCCTCTTGTGTGGAGGAGCTACCATGTGCTCCAAGAAGGGCACTTTGTACAATATTCCAGGTCATAAGTGATCTACTTCTTCATTGCATATGCATTGGGTCAAATCTCCCACATGGCACTTTCAGATAGTGTGATAAACTTAAGGAGATGAATGAAAGATTTATGCACTAAAAACTATAAGACATTGTTGAAAAAATTAAAGATAGCACAAGTAAATGGAAAAAAATCCATGTTCATGGATGAGAATTAATATTGTTAAAATGTTCATATTGTCCAAGACAATCTGTATATCCAATGCAATAACTATCAAATTCCAATGGCATGTTTTTCAGAAATAGAAAAAATGTCCTAAAATTCATATGGAACCACAAAAGACCCCAAACACTGAAAGCAATTTTGAGAAAAAAGAACAAAGCTGGAGGCATCACAGTGTTTGAACTAAAATACTATTTCTGACCTACTAATAAGTAAATACACTATACATTTTATTGTAGATACTCTTATCAATCATTAACCAATCCATACTATTTCAAACTATACTGAGCTATAGTAATCAAAACAGTATGGTATTGGCACAAAAACTGACACAGTGACCAATGCAATAGAATGGAGAGCCCAGAAATGAATAAATAGGTAATAAATAAATACAAGTATATACAATCAGTTGTATCTGACAAATGAGCCAAGAATACCCAATGGACAAAACACAGCCTCTTTAATATATGATGCTGGAAAAATTAGATATTCACATATAAAGAATGAAACTAGACCCCTTTATCCCACTACTCACAAAAAGTTACTCAAAATGGATTAAAGACTTAAATGTAAGATATGAAACTACAAAACTCTAGAAGAAGAGATAGGAAAAGTTCCTTATCATTGGACTTTGCAATGATTTTTGGGTATGAAACCAAATGCACAAGCAACAAAATCAAAAATAAACAAATGGGACAACATCAAACTAAAAAGCTTCTTCACAGCACAAGAAACAGTGGACAAAATGAAAAAAGCACCTTATGGAATGCAAAAAAAATTTGTAAATCATCTACCTGATAAGGGATTAATATCCAAAGTATTTAAGGAACTCATATAACTCAATAGGAAACAATTAAAAATCCAATTAAATAATGGGCAAAGGACCTGGATAGACATTTCAAAGAAGACATACAAATGACCAACAACACATGAAAATAAAAATGCTCATCGTGACTAGTTATCAGGGAAATGCAAATAAAAACCACAAGGAGATACTATCTCATAACTGTTAGGATGGTTAATATATAAAAAAAAAGCAAGAGATAATAATGTGGATGAGGATGTGGAGAAAAGAGAACCTATGGGCACCGTTGGTAAAAATGTAAATTGGAAAGCCTTTATGGAAAATAGTACAGATATGCTGCAAAAAATTAAAAATAGAACTACTGTATGACTCAGCAATCCCACTTCTGAGTATATAAATGAAATAAATGAAATCATTATCTTTCAGAGATATCTAAATCCCCATGTTTACTAAAGCATTATTCACAAAAGACAAGACATGGAAACAACCTGAGTGCCTATTAATGGCAAAATGGTTAAAAAAAATGTGAAATGTATATAATGAAACACACACACACACACACACATATATATATATATAAAATGAAATACTATCAGCCATAAAAAGGAAGGAACTCCTGATATTTGTAACATGGATTACTTTCAGTGCATATGTTAAGTGAAATAAGAAAGAGAAAGGCAAATATTGTATGATCTCATTTATATGTGGAATCTAAAACAAGTTCAACTCATAGAAATATAATAGATCATTGGTTGCCAGGGGCTGAGGGAAGGTAGGTGAAATGGGGAATAGTTGGTTAAATGGTATAAGCTTCCAATTATAAGACTAATAAGTCCTGGGGAGCTAATGTACAGCATGATGGCTATATAACAATACTGCATTGTACACATCAAATTTGTTAAAAGGGTAGGTCTTAAATGTTCTCACCACATACATATGCACACACACACGCCAACACACACCAGGTAAATATGTGAGATTTCCTTGATGTTATGGATGTGTAATTAACCTTACTGTGGTAATCATTTCAAAATATATACATATATCAAATTATCAATAAGGATATTATTAAGTAACTCTATTGTAGTAATCATTTCACAATATTAATATACATAAAATCATCACATTGTACACCTTAAAATTACACAATATTATTTTTAAATTATATCTCAATAAAGCTGTAAAAAAATTAAGTGATAATCTTCACAAACATAAAAAAATTTGAGAAGGACTGAGATCATATAAAATAAAGGCCCAACATCAAAGAGCAATGATTAAGAAGGAAATTACAATGCAGTCTTGATTTGGAAGTGCATAACAATGGACCTAATATTAGATCATTCAGGTTTTAAATTGCTGAATATAATTTCAAAGTAGAATCTCATGCCTTTGAATTAGACAAATGAGAAGCAAATTAGTAGATGCAAATTAGTGGACACTCAGATATTCAGAGGTCTCTCCAAGTGCACAGATACTAGCTGTAAAGAATTAGACTAATTTCAATTTGTGCTGGGAATCTAATTTCCCAATGCTTTGTTCATATCACTCAAGACTTCACTCATATTACCCTTGTGCTAGAAAACTGTTGGTAACTAAAATGGGCAGAACTTGAAATAGAAAGGATTGGCACAACCACAGGTGACTAACACTCATGAACAGAATCCTATATCCTAGAGGACAGAGCGTAGAAATCATGACCCTAATGGTAATAATTAGTATGAGTTGTCAGGTTCCGACTGAAGATGACCTAAATTCACAATTACTTGTAATCGGCAGGAGTTGTAGCAGGAAAATATCAGAAGGGGGCAGCAAAGAGCTATCTGGGCTGGAGAAAGCATTCAATCTGAAAAGTGGATAAAGAGGAGGAAGCTAATTCAATTTGGATTAAGTTACATGGAAAATGATATTCCAGATGGGTGTCAAGCGGCATCAGAGTTGTAGAACCAAGGTGGCCTCTGACCTTCTGGATGTTATATCGTCCTGGTTCTTTCTCTATCTCTGAACATTTCTCCTCAATTTCCCTGCCTGGATCTTTTTTCCCTCTGCATCCCTTAAATAATTGTTTGCCAGAGTTCTAGCACTGGCTTGCTTTATTCTTACTTTCCATATTCTCCACCTCTGTGTTTTAATCCATATCTTTTCACTCACTCACACAGTTAATAATTACTATCAGTTTGTCAACAGAGCCTCTGTTACTATCTAAGATAGTGTTAGTGCCAATTAGAAGATTGTGCTATTTCTTGGCAGATGGATTTCAAATAGCTACCCCTGTGTTCAAGTTAAAAAGGCTCCTTCCCCCCAGGCTGATGCAATACCTACTAGAGTTAATAAGTAATGTCTTGGGCAGACCAACTGCTGTTTTTATTTTTCTTTCTCATCACCTCAACCGAGCCACACTTTGCAAACCATAAAAACAAATCTTACATGCTAGGAAATCACATCTCTCTATCACTAACCACTCTTTCAATACCTAGACTCCATGGCTATCTTCCAAGCAGACATTTCCAATGTCATGTGTCAGACATGACAAAAAACAAACTCATTATCTTTCAACAAAAATATATGTTTTCTTCCATATTTGCCTTCTTGGTTAATCATGATTCTTTGTACCCTATCTGTCAAGGTAGAATGCGCTTATTTACTATTTCTTATTAATTTTATCTCACAAATCTCACCCCAACTTGGAAATGTCCTAGCCTCATTTCTCAAAACTTCAACAATATTAACCTTGAAGGATAACTATTAGTAATTAAAAGTGCATAGAACTAGAAAAAGAAGGACTTTTCTTTTTGCTAATCTCCATAGTTTATACTTTTTTCCTCCATTTCTTAACACAACATATTTAAATTTCAAACCATTGTCTCCTTGTCTCCAGCTCCACTCTTCCAAGGGAATTACACTTTCTTCTCTTTGCTGTATCCAGGGCACACTTCACAGCCCTTACTTTGTTTTTTCAGTATCTTCAAATATTCAACCCTTCTGCTTCAAATGTTCTATGTCATCTTCGGAGAAGGGTTCTGTCCTCTTTTTTATTACTTTTCAGCTATTTTTATGTGTGTGTGGTTTCAATATTCTCTTGGTAGCAGTAAATACTGGCATTCAGGAGGGGTCAGCTCTCAGTCTTCTTCTCTCTCTATATCCTCCACATAACATAGACACTGGTCACATCTGTGGTTTCAATGGCTATCTATGTGTTGAAGACTTTTCAAATTTGTACTTACATCCACATATATGGTACCATCATTTAGAGGTCACTTAGGAACCTAAAAATAAACATGATCAAAACATAATGTAACTTCTTCCCTAACCATGCTATTTCTTGGGCTGTATACATATCTGTTAGAAACAGAATCATTTACCAGCTTGCACAGTCCGAATATTAGAAGTCATATTTGGGTCCTTGCTCTACCTTTCCTTCCCTCATCCCTCACAAAAAAATCGATTCCATGCTTTCATTTATCTTCCAAAATACTGATAATTCTTCTCCCAATCTTCTCTATTTCTGTTAGCGATATTGTTTCTCACTTAGATTGCTACAATAAAAATCCTAATAATCAATTCTAATCTACTTTTATCTATTCTTTCACAGCCTTTTACAATGTAAATCAGATTAACTCACAACCCCATACTTTCTCTTTAATTTTTCCAAGATGTTCAAAATTCTTAAAGTCTGTTATTTGCTCTTCAACTATAGTTCTAGCTGGAGCTCTCATCTCTGTCCACCATGTGCTTCTCTCCAGCTATAGCAATAAAACAATTTCAATAAGAAAAATAATGGCAAATACTTACTATTTACTATGTGCCAAATACTACAGTTTCCAAAACATATCAGTTTCTCTTTTGCCTCTTGTCTGTGCTTGCTATCTGTTCTCTCTAGGGTGCCTTTTCATACTCTTCATGTACCAGTTCCTGCCCATCAAACCAGGTGTCAACTCTCCCTTGATTAGGTGCTCTTGTTTATATGCCTCATGGTGTGCTATGCACATTTTGTCTTAAAGTATAAAGACATATAGTACTTCCTGTTTATCCATAGTTTCACTCTCTGTGGTTTCACTTAACTGGGATCAACTTCAGTCTAGAAGCAGATGGTCCTCCTTCTGACATATCAGAATGTCAGTAGCAGCCTAATGTTACATCACAATGCCTATGTCATTCATACATCACAATGCCTATGTCATTCACTACATCACAATGCCTATGTCATTCACCTCACTGTCATCTCATCAAGTAGGCATTTGTCATTTCACATGATAAAATGGAAAACTACAGTACTATAAGATATTGAGAGAAAAGAGACTTATTACCAGTATATTGTTATAATTGTTCTATTTCATTATTATTATTGTTAATTTCTTATTGTGCCTAATTTATAAATTCAACTTTATCATAGGTAAGTATGTTTAGGAAAAAACGTGGTATATATAGGGTCCTGTACAGCTGGATAGTACTATCCAGTTTCAGGCATCCACTAGGGATCATGCAACATAGACCCTGTAGATAAGGGAGGCTGTTATACAAACAAAACCATTAGAATTTGAAATGGGAGCAAAACTCAAGGTTTATGGTTGAATAGTCAATCTACCAATTTATTCAACCAAAGTATTGGCTATACAGCACACACATGTAGACAATTTAAGGGCTATAATTGAGACTTACATGTTCATATAATTAAGTAGAAATTGAGGTTTTGACCTTTAGAGACCTGTCCTTAATTATCTTTCTGATTCTTTCACCATTGTACTAATAAATCTACAATAAATATTACGCTAAAAATTGACATGTATTCACTTTAGATATTATCTATGGGGAGATTATTTGCATCTTGGGATCAGGTATAGTTCAAAACAAGTTATCAGCTTTGTGAGTCTACAGCTGTCCTGACTACATATTTTCACTAAAGATTTTTAAAATGAAATATAAATCCTAGCCTTTTCTCTAGTAAGCTCCATTTTAAATGTCGAAATATATTTAGAGTAATAAGCTCAACTCTTAAGCATGTGACTCAGATATCCCAGTATAAAATACCATAGACAGATTTTCTCAGCTATATATGAAGTCAAGTGAGACTTCATTGTCTTGAATTTCTAGAGCACTGCAGCATGCAGTAGCCAAAGCAAAGGACAGTTGTTATCAATTATATTCCTTTTGAGATAAAATTTTGGATATAGAGATCTCCAACCTTTCTTTATATGGTTTAAATCTTTAATATTACTTGACCCATTTGTTAGCAGGTTCAAGAAACTCTAGAATATGGTTTGAACAGGTTTTGTTTTCTCTTTTGTGAAAAGGTAATCTAAATATCTGACTGAACGGGGCAAAGTCTATCAATAGTCATCTGAAAGAACTAAACAGAAGCCCACCCTTTCTTCCATCAATGGATTTGAGCTCCTACTTCTTAGATACTGGGTTTAGGTTTATTCTTTTTTTTTACTGAATTCTGTCTGGATGTCTTTGCCTGAATATATTTCTGGAAAACAATTATTTTCATGTTTTCATTTTGTGTTTTGGTTCAACTTCCTGGTACTACTCTTAACCTCCACTTTTATATCATCTTGTGTCAAATTTCTAAAAGACCTTGTACTTATAATACCAAAATTAAAGGAATTCTCTCCTTCAGATCATACTTACCTGAATTAGGAGTACAGGCATCAACTATTCAAACAAAATTTATTAGGAAAGTACCTTCATTTATTTTGTAAGACATAAATGGGATATTATGAGGAATTTTTAATTTTATTGTAAAAAGTAGTATTAAAACCACAAGCAACTGGACAGCTGCATGTAAGAGAATGAAACTGGACTACTGTCTAGCCCCATACACAAAGGTAAACTCAAGGTGGATCAAAGACTTGAATGTAAGTCATGAAACCATAAAACTCTTAGAACAAAACATAGGCAAAAATCTCTTGGACATAAACATGAGCAACTTCTTCATGAATATATCTCCCCGGGCAAGGGAAACAAAAGCAAAAATGAACAAGTGGGACTATATCAAGCTGAAAAGCTTCTGTACAGCAAAGGACACCATCAGTAGAACAAAAAGACATCCTACAGTATGGGAGAATATATTCATAAAAAACGTATCTGATAAAGGGTTGACATCCAAAATATATAAAGAACTCATGCACCTTAACAAACAGAAAGCAAATAATCCAATTAAGAAATGGGCAGAGGACATGAATAGACACTTCTCCAAAGAAGAAATTCAGATGGCCAACAGGCACATGAAAAGATGCTCCACATCGCTAATCATCAGAGAAATGCAGATTAAAACCACAATGAGATATCACCTCACACCAGTGAGGATGGCCAACATCCAAAACACAAGCAACAACAAATGTTGGCAAGGATGTGGAGAAAAGGGAACCCTCCTACACTGCTGGGGGACTGCAAATTAGTTCAAGCATTGTGGAAAGCAGTGTGGAGGTTCCTCAAAAAACTCAAAATAGAAATACCATTTGACCCAGAAATCCCACTCCTATGAATTTACCCTAAGAATGCAGCAGCCCAATTTGAAAAGGACAGATGCACCCCTATGTTTATTGCAGCACTATTTACAATAGCCAAGAAATGGAAGCAACCTAAGTGTCCATCAGTAGATGAATGGATAAAGAAGATGTGGTACATATACAGAATGGAATATTATTCAGCCATAAGAAGAAAACAAATCCTACCATTTGCAACAACATGGATGGAGCTAGAGGGTATTATGCTCAGTGAAATAAGCCAAGCCGAAAAAGACAAGTATCAAATGATTTCACTCATATGTGGAGTATAAGAACAAAACAGCAGCAGACTCACAGAACCCAAGAACGGACTAATAGTTACCAAAGGGAAAGGGACTGGGGAAAATGGGCGGGAAGGGAGGGATAAGAGGGAAAAAGGGGCATTACGATTAGCAGATGTAATGTGGGGGGGCACGGGGAGGGCAGTACAACTCAGAGAAGACAAGTAGTGATTCTGTAACATCTCACTACGCTGATGGACAGTGACTGTAATGGGGTTGGTGGGGGGGACCTGATGAAGGGGTAGTTTAATAATCGTAATATTGCACATGTAATTGTAAATTAATGATAATAAAATAAATTATATTAAAAAAAAAACCACAAGCAAATTAAATCCACTCATTCCTATAGCAAGAACTAATGAGTGACTTGAGAAGATAATGTAAATCATCTGTGTTCTGAGACAGAGATTTGAATCAAGAAGAAAAAGTCAACATGATCTGTGAGAGTCTGAAAGCTCAGAGTCCAGGCGCAAGGAAGTCAAGCTGAGCAAAGCAGATGTGATGATGACTAAGTTCAAGCCAAGAGATGTGCTTGATCCAAACGAGTGCAGGTGAGATACAATAATATTTCCCAAATCAAGGAGGGAAGTGTTGAAGCGAGGCTAACTTGGTTTAGAAAATAATTTGGCCATCCCTTATTTTTACTTCCAAAATATGTACCTTTCATTTTCATTCACTTCAAATTTTATATTGAAATAACCTGTTGAAATGACTGTATCCTCCGCTAGTCTACTCTACAGGCATGGGAAATATGTTGTTTGTTTGTTTGCTTTCAATCATTTTATCACCAGCATCTAGCTCACAGTTTGAACATGTAGGTTCTGAAGACAGGTTAAAGAATGAATGGTAGAAAAAAGGCATGGAAAATATTTAATGAGCCCAACTAAGGACTATCTGTATTAGAATATATGTCAGTGTGACAACAGATTCAGCAAAGATTTGGGTCCTGAAATTATGGCCCAAGACATTTAATAATCAGACTCCCAGTATCACCTGACATTAACCTACATAAACAGTAACAAAGACAGTTCATACCATTTTCATGTACCTTGAAATATTTTATTTAGTTTGTACCAAATTAAAAACATTTTACTGTACCATTTTGCTAAATGTATAAATAAAACTTTTTATGAAAATTCAATATTCTGGTCCTTTATATATACATATCTTTGATGTAAACATGAGATCATTAAAAGAAAGGAATGAACGACAGGATTTTAATTCACCTAAATGCTAAAAATAATGCATGTCCCCTAAATTCACTGAATCCACCTTGTTTTTATACTTAGTTCCTGTGTGAAATAGCTGGTACTCCTTATTAATTTATTCAGTCCTTAACTCACTGATTAAGGATTTTATTGATTTATTCAATAAAAACACATTTTAATGACTGTTTATTATATATATTATTCCAACAATTGCATTATGTCTATTTTGGGTTGGGTTATGGAAAGAAGCCATGTGACTTCACAAAATATACTCCAGGAAGGCTTAACCTGAGGCGATGTGCAAGATAGAGTAGGAGAAAGAAAACATAGACAAACATCAAGGAGGACTCAGAGACCCAGGCAAAGATTTTCAGGGTATTCCCACATTCTCTCAGGACATAGTTCATCTCAAGACCACAAACCATGAAGATACATGTGATATATTTCAGCATCATGGAAGCTGAGGGTAAAGCTTACAGAGGGTTTTTCTTTTTTGCATATTCCATTGGTCATAAGCAAAACTGGTGTACAACCAGTTAAACCAAGTATGCTATTGATCTATGTATTCCTATAAACAATGTTGTAATGCCTCTGAAGGGAGTTTGAGGATTTAAGGAGCACAAAATAAATCACTAGTATAACATTTCATCTTTATCTTGTCCAAGAGTTAGTAAAATGGAGCTGTGGTAGCAGAGACACTACAGATCAGCTACAAGTTAGCCCTATCTTACACACTGTTCTTTCCCTGACAAATTGGTGGTTGAACTGCACTTTAATATTTTCTATGTGTAAGCACCAAAGTATTGATCCAGGTAAAGGAATAGGTTCTTCTTTGATTCCTGAGGAAAAAGAGTTCCACAGTAGATTCAAGGTAAGCAGTTTGGTACATGTTACTTTCATCTGGGTAATATAATTATTACCTTCCAAAGCCACTTTTCACCATTCTTCACCCTATTCTCTCTGCTGATGCTGATCTCTGTGGGCTGGAAAGATGCAGTCTCTAAATATCTGAACTGTAGTGAAGTCTGGCCAGAGAACCACCAGAATAAAGGAGGACAGTTGAAGAGTGTGAGATCAGTCATTTAATGCCCAGTTTCACCTGAGGGGAGTGGAAGCTGGACTGGCCACGTCACCCATTTTTGTAATGACAGCTCCTGTGGCCAGCTTTCTCCGTGCCATTCTGTCCCCAGGATACAGTAACTTTTTCCTCTTTCACCCTATCTTTCTGGGGGAGGGGCTGGCTGTTTGCCATAACTGCTCTCTCTACTTTCCCACACTAGCCTTGCTGCCTGTCTTAAACACTGCTGTCATTTAATAAGATTGGGAAAGATTCTTAAACAAAGAAACTAATTTCTATTTTCTAAACAAGCAATATTCCCAGCTTTTTCATCCTTTGTTCCTCTTGTTTAGGATACTCTTTTCCACACTGTACTGACTTTCCCATAGTTTCCACCAACCAAATTAATTTATGTTTTCTCCTTAGGAGTTACTTCCTCTAGGAAGCATATCGCGGCCACCCTAATTAGATGACCTTCCCCATCTGTGTGGCCACACAGCATATTATGCATCCCATCACGATATTTAAAATACCATATATTTTTTAGTTTGGTGGTTTATCTGAATTCCCCATTAAACTGTGACTCAGTGAGAAAAAATATGTTTTATATATTTATTATCTTTTCAATAACCTATTTCTGTGCTTAAAGCCTGGTGGACACTAAATAAATATTTATTGAATTGAATAGTTAACCAAAGATTAAGTAAAACTATATAAGGCATTCATTCGTGTTCCATGCCCACTGGTTTAAATATACTGGGAACCCACTTTAAGGAGCTGAAATATAATTAGGTACTCCATTAGGCACTTGGGGTATACAAATCTGAGATTATCACACTTTATGCTATCCATTAGTCTTTTAGCATGACCTAATGTGTTTGTCACATGTCATTATGTCTATAGCTTAGGTTTTCTTTTATTCTCACTTGATTTTCTCCCATAGCTGATCATCTCCACAGCTTGAATTACCACTTGTAAGCTCCTTTCTACTGCTATGAGTTTAATGCTTTAATACCTTGCACCCTTGATATCCCCTTCCATGTGAAGGAATTTTCTCAGTTGAGCAATCTTTTTAGTCTTTTTTTGCCCAAAATAGGAGACAGAGTAACTTACGATTGATGATTAGGATATGTTTACTCAAAGAAGAAATATATCCTCACATCCTTTTAGCCATATGGTAAGCTTAGCAGAGCAGGCATTCATGGCAGAAGCCTATGGACTTCAAATACTGACAAAGAATGGAAGCTATATAGGTCATTTTTTAAAATTCATTACTCACATGACCACTGGAGCTGCACATTTAGGCTATATCCTCCAATTGTGTTTTACCAGCAATAAAAGGTGTTTTGTTTTGTTTTTTAATCAGCATCCTACTCTTTTTAAATTGGTTCTGAATTTAGGCAGGAAATACAGGGTTTATTTACTCAGACTCCTAAAAGCTCTAAGAATTTCCATAATTATATCTGTAGCCCAGACCTTTACTCTGAGCCTCATACCCATACATACAACTGAGAAATCAGTAACTCCAGATATTTCAGTCTTGTCAAATTCAACACTTTAAAATGTTTGTACCTCTATGCTTCATTGTGCATACAGAATCCATTAAAAAGACGTTGCTTAACTCAATGTTTGGTATGAAAGAAAAGAAACTAACAATTATGACTAACTCAGTTGGACTCTTTCTGCCTCTGATCCTTTTTCCCCTACGCTGACATACTGAATGGCAGAGTAAACAATTAGTCTGATTGATCCTTCAATTTTTGTAATCTTAAGAGATAAAGACAGACTTTGAATGATTTAAAATAACCTTCATAGTCTGACTCTTCCTTCTGTCTCCTAGTTCATCTTTCAGCCCTCCCACCTTACTGTCCACATTCCAACCATAGAGATATTTCTGATCCTGGAAAAGCCATGAACTGTGCTCACCACAGGACTTTGCATCTAATATTCCGTGCACCTGGGATTCTTCTACCCCCTGCTCTACCTAAATCCTATCGCCCTTAGGATCAAGACGTTTGCTGCGTTCCTCTTGGAACATTTCTTTATCTCTGCTTTGGATAGGAACTGTGCCACTCCCAAGTTTTGAATAGACTCTGTTTTAAATGTCTTGATGCACTAATTTTACTATGTTATTTCCTTATTTTAAATCTGTGTCCCTGTTCAAGAGTAATGACAGGGACCTGTGCCTTCTTTAATATTATATTCCTAGGTCTTAATGTTACTTCTACCACATATAAAAGTCAACAGTAAGTAAGGAGTGACCAAATAATAAAAATGTCTCTCTTAAATTTCCCAACATAAAGCTAACTAATAATTACCCTAAGAAGTTGAAATCAAGAAGCATGAATTTTATTATACCTTTAATTAGCTTTTATTGCTATTTTGGCATTTTTTTTTTGCTTATTTTAAAACAGAAGATTACTTCTCTGGTCTTAGGGAAAGAACTACTAGGCAAATAAAATGAGCATCCACATATTTTACAATTCAGAAGTGACAAAATTCTCCCTCCTATCAATATATTTTTAAAGACATCTTGATATTAAGATTAATACAGAGAGGATCTTAGATCCTTGAAAAGTGTAGAAAACACTATTTAAACTTAGTAACGGGATTATGATGCCTTCCTAGAAAGAGGGCTAGCAAGTTAGAATAAAAATGGAAAAAAAAGATGCAGTGAATTGTGAATGGTTGTCCAGCAGAAGGGTCAAATTATAGGAAATTGGTCTTACTGACTGATAAAAGGCATTGTAAAAGGTTAGTAATTAATCAGCAGTTATCCAGAACAGCACAAGGAAAATAAATGTTCTTTACCAGTGATATGAGTGTCCCTCTCAATTATTTTCTCTTATAATATCGATAATATAGTAAGACCTATAATAGCAAAGATAGAAAATTTTTTGCCAATTCCTGTTTCTTCAATCTCATGCTCACTGAATCCAGTGAATTACAAATTGGGTTCTTAAGCTACTAAATAACGAAGCAGGTGTCCTCCAAGTGGAATCTATGGAAAGAAATATATCTAACAAATTAATTTTAATACCCAAATACCCTTCTGGATTACAGATCAACCTAATTATTCCTAGGTGAACTATTAAACTTGAGTCCATGACCTTCTCCTGCTGTCTCCCAGAGAATTTGCCTAAACAGCTGAAAGCCTGCTTTTACATGTCAACATTTTAACAACACTGCATATGAAAAATAGTATTATCTTAACTTGTAATGTGTTTCCATAGGTAAGTTGATAGTCTAGCTCAGACTTTAATTCCTCATTATGAAAAAGTAAAAACATGAAATTCAGTTGAAATAACCTGTATTTTCAAATTTCAAATAAATATAAAAAAACACAGGAAACAAATTTAGAAGACCTAACGCATAAGTTCCATAAAGTAAAATAAATAGGATATTGCACTGTAGATTCATTAGGGCACTTATGTATTTCAGAACATAGTTATATCCACAGAAGGCACTTATTTTTTCTAGAATTCTTTAGTGTAAAGTGTGTTATGACACTTGATAGTTTTATAACTGGGATGATTTCTTTATGAAATATATATATTCTCACATTTGAATTCAAATAAAGTATTTTAGGACAGCTACAAGCTGAAATAACACAAAATCAAAATTAATCATAGTAATGTTAGAAAGTAACTATATTGGTGGCAGATGTTCATATGAAATAATTTTGGGTGCTGATACCTTGTGAACTATTAAGCAAAATGCAATGTTATGGCAGGAAAAAAAAAGCTTTCTGGTATGTACTGAATTTCACAAGATAAAACATTTGCTTCTTTCTGTATTTTTGTATGTTTTTAGTTTGAAACTTAACCAAGTAAAAAATTTTGCCACATCCCCTTTATTTTATACATAGCTCTCCTCACTAGACTTTTTCCTGTCCACCAGGGAATAAACCGTGGTTCTCTATGAGCCACTAAAAATAGGACCCTTGTTAGCAGGTTACAATTGCTTCATAAAGAATGTAAAATTCTGTTAGTATTTCAGTGTGGAGACTAAATACATAATATAGTCAGTAAAGGAAGGAACCTTTCATGCAGTGCCAAAGGACCCACTTTGCCTGTTTTTCTACAGGTCAAATTATTGAGATATGTGGATAAAATATTGCCTATTTTAGGAAAATTATAAACTTTTCCTATTCTTTCAAAACTGTACTTATTTTAGTCATATAATTTATCCTTATAATACAATTATGAATTATGAGTTCCTAAGGATACAATAATATCCTCATCATATAGATTTTGTTGAAAATCATATGATTTTGACTAATATTTGTGTTTTAAAAATTTTCAGGACAATTTGTCCCCTAAATTCTTCCACCTTTTTAATATCAGCTATCATTCTTTTTTTCATAGAGTTTTAATAACGAAAACAAGAGATTTCTTTTTTAAGCCCTTTTGACATATGAGGATGCAAAGGGCAAGAGGAAGGATGCTACTGTGTTTCCCATGGGACACAAAACTGAAAGGTTCAAATTGTACTGATATGCATGAAGCAAACAACCAACTCTTATTTTCGAAATATTGAATATAAGAACATTCTATTTTACATTTCAAAGAGATTATTATTAGTTAAGTGGTTAATTCACTAAGAATGTTTTCAGATTACAGGACGATGCCCAGGATAAGGTTGTTATTTGAAAGAAAATCCTTTTGGCATTTTAATATAGACCAGTGTTACCAAAAAAAAGTTCAACTCCTTCAAATGGATATGACTTCCAGATGTTTTCTCTTGAAGAGAGTTGCAAAGCTAGAGGGCTGCAAAACAGGTTGTCCTTTCTCTTTGGGAATTAATTTGGTATACATTTTAAAAATGGTAGATGCATGTAGTAAAATGCTGATTTATTTTGTCAAGTTTTTGTCCCCTGGTCCAATGTTTTAGCCCCCTGGTCCAATTTCCCAGTGGCACTCCAATGACTACACACTCTCTTCCTCCATATTTTAGATTATGCATAAATTGGTTCTATGTCTATCAAACCAAATTCTTTGTGAAACACAGCTCTTGACTTCATTCTGGTCATTTGGACACCTCTGCTTCATTTGTTCATCACATCTTCATTTTCTCTACCTAATGCAACCCCAATCCATCCTTCTTGATTTTTTACACCAGAATTGTGATGCACCTTACCTGTGTTCCTGTAACACCTGAATATACTCTGTACATTTTAATCTTGGACTTGCTTGTCTTTTTTATTCCGATTATAAACTCCTTGACAACAAAATAATCATGCATGATTGTACTTTGATTTCTCAGAAATTAGCATAATGGCTGGAATGTAGTATGTGCTTAGAAAATGATTAACTGTTAATAAAATGTATTTACTGTCTTTCCGCTTCTCCAAGTCTTATCTGTCTTACAAAAACCACATACCCATCTATATGAACCTATTGCCAAGAAAAACCTTTATACATAATTGTCTCTTTTAACTCATTCAACTCCTGAATAGATTAACATACCAAACCATAAAAGAATACTAATATAAATACTTACACTAAAAAAAAAAATCCTAAAAGAGACAATAGTATTAACACAAATATAATTTGGCATGTTCTAAGTGCTTAATATGTATTATTTAATTTGCATGGTTACCTAAATACAGGTTTGTAGTTATCAGTGGGGAAGTAATGAGGAAAACATCGCTATGTACACTCGTGATGGTTCTCCTGGGAAGACTCCATACCAGATTTGGCTATCTCAGGCCGCTCCTAATTTAGGTCAGGTTTCCTAGGAAACTAATTTTGAGAACAAATTTGAATCAAGGGCACAACTGGAATATCTTTAGCGTCAAGGATTATTGGATATAGTCTGTAGAGAAAGAAGATGCACTATTACCCATTGCTGCAGTAATATCATGCACAACTTCGAGGCTTATGACAACATAAGCTTATTCCTTTACGGTTGTCTCAGTCCTACAGAAATACTACATTGCTTCTGGAAGTTCTAGGGGAGAAGAGGTTTTCTTGCCTTTTCTAGCTTTTAACTTTAAGCTCTAATTTAATCACTTCAAACAAAGGGGAAAAAATCACCATCCTGGCAGATGGGCTATTATTACACAGTATGGGCAGAGGAAAGTTTAGCCCCCTGATGATGGATCTATTTATCTCTTGGAACTCCTTTGCCTTATTTTCATGGTAAATAGGCAAGTGCCTCCACTATGGACTGAGAAGAGCCCAGTGATCCGATGTTCAGACTACTCAGGGGTCCGTGCTGCCAGTGATGTCCCCTAATCCAGCAGAAATGCTCACTGAGGGTGAAGAGATTTTAGAATGGAGAATTCAAGAGGCAGGCAATGAACAGCAGGTGTGGCCTTGAGAACAGGTTATAGCTGGTCTCACAACCTTCCCCTTGTAGGTTTATTCAGCAAAGGGACTGACCAGAATACTGGAGGAGATATTTCCAGAACTTTTTGTATAAAACAAATGAATCCATGAGTCAAGAAAGGCGGACTTAAATCAGTGCCTTGGCTCACCGCCCAGAACCTCCTTTGGGACTGAGATACTCATTTCCCCATCTGTTGTGAGTGTCGCTAATACCTCTTAGCTAAGTCTCCATCCAGATGTTCGCTGTCTTCAGCAGAAGAGAGCTGCTCTGCCCAGAGTCACACTCCCATCTCAGGAGCCACCCACCTACAAAGACTGGTCCATGTAGCATGGAAAGCCTAGAATGATTCCTTCAGGGATGAGTACCTATGAAAGGCCATCCCCACTCTAGAACCCCCATGCTACCAGTGAGGTCTTTGTTGCAGTGCATAACAGCTCTTCTCTTTACAGTGCCTCCCTCTTTGGTGCCTCCACATGTGTTGATACCAAGGCTACTTTCAGGAGAATTTCTACATAGAAATCTCCATCTCTGGACTTCTCTAAGGAATCTGACTCAAGGCAAGTATAAGAAGCATGTGAGAGACTAAGGTATTGTACCAGAATATCAAATATTATTTACAAACTCTAGTGTATGTTCTCTATTTCACTTACTCCTAATGATAAATATATATATAGATGTTATATATAGATATTATATAAATTATATAAAAATATGTATTATATCAGTTTTCTGGATTAGCCATTAGTATGGCAACTATTGCCACAGATTCCTCTGTCCTAGCAAATTACCTGTCCTTTTATAGCAGCAGCCCACAGAATTGAAGTATAAAACTGATAAACCAATTTTTCAAATGAATTTGCAGAAAAATCGGCCAAAAGTAAGATGGAGGTAGAAGGAATATGGTTCACGTAAGTGGGAAATAGATTTTCTGCTTTGACTGCTTACAAGAATTTGAGATGATAAATGGACTTACAGCAACAATATCTATTATTTTCAGGCAAATTGTCCTTATGTATCATTTATCTGGTTATCAAAATACACAGAATATTTTAATAATATTCAAGAATCCACTTGTAAAAATCTTGGTAATGTTTCTCCATCTGACCCATATGTCCCACAACTAATATATGATGTAATACAGACAATAGATACCTTTTTAGTGTTTGATTACAGACATTATTTTATTCTTCATTATTGACATATTTATACCCATTTTCCTTATAAGATTACACATTTTTATTTTGCTGATTTTCATGTGTCTTCATGTTGTTTTGCATATGCATTTGCTTGTTTGTGATTATAAGGTTCATAATATTTTTTCATGATCTAGTCTATAGAATAAATCTAAACCTCTTAACAAAGAACACAAGAATTTTTAAATTAGCCCCTGGCATTTCATTTAACACTAATGACTAGGTGGTCTGGACTATTTCCTGATTATTTCACTCATCTTACAGTATTGAAGTTCTCTGCTTTTGTTCAATTACATCTTCCTCTTCCTTTTCTTCACTGGTTTAATTCAAACTTGCTTTTCAGGTATAGCTTCTCTCCAAGAAGCACTGACACATCTAAATTACATACTTGATAATTTATAAATATAATAAATACTCTTTTCACAACTTTGCACTGATGTGATTATACACTTTTACTGTTTAATACTTCTTTTACAAAAAAAATCATTAAGATAGAACAGATATCAAAGGATATATGTCCAAATTACTTATATTTTCCTTCATAATTTCTATCACTTCTAATTTTCAATACCACCTCATCAATGTTGTCACATATGACACAATTTCTTTTTTAAAGCTGAATCATATTCCATTGTATATATATATATATATACCACATCTGCCTTATCCATTCATCCATCAAAAGACAAGTAATTTGTGTCCATACTTTCTCTATTGTGAATAACAGTACAATGAACATGGAATGCAATTATCTCTTCAAGATCCTGATTTCAATTTTTTGGATATATATTCAAAAATAGGATTGCTAGATCATCTGGTAGTTCTATTTCTAATTCGGGGGAACCACCCCACTGTTTTCCATAGCAGCCACACCATTTTACATTCCTGCCACAGTGTAGTGTTCCAATTGCTCCACACCCTTAACAACACTTTCTATCTTTTGTTCTTTGATAATAGCTATCCTAACAGGTGAGAGATGATATTTGTCATGGTTTTGATTTGAATTTCCTTGATAATTAGTGATGTTGAGCACCCTTTCATGTACCCATTGGCCTTTTGATGTCTTCTTTGGAGAAGTGTCTATACAAGCTCATTTTTCAATCAAGTCATTTGTTTTTTTGCTACTGAGTTGTAGGAGCTCCTTATATATTTTGCATATTATTAACCCCTTACCAGATATATGACTTGCAAATACTTTCTCCCATTCTATAAATTGCCTTTTCACTCTGTTGATTGTTTCTTTTGCTGTGCAGAGCTTTTGTTTGATGTAATATGCTTTTGGTGTTATCTCCAATAAATCATTACCTAGGTCAATACTTTGGCATTTTTCAATTATATTTTCTTCCAGTTTTACAATTTAATTCAAAGTCTTACATTTAAATATTCAGTCTGAGGTGTTTTTTTCTGTATAAAATGAAGGTCCAATTTTTTGCATATGGCTATTCAATTTTCCTAGCACCATTTATTGAAGAGACTGTCCTTTCCTGATTGTGCATTTTTGGCACCCTTGTGGAAGGGTTGATGGTATAGGCATGAATTTATTTTGGGATCTCAATTCTGTTCCATTGGTCTGTGTGTCTGTTTTTATGCCAATACTATATTGCTTTAATTACTGTAACTTTGTAATATATTTTGAAACCAGGATAGGTAATGACTCCAACTTTGTTATCTTTTCTCAAGATTGCTGTAGCTACTTGGGGTCTTTCATGGTCCCCGATGAATTTTAGGATTGTCTTTTAGTAGATAAATAAAATGTAATATTCAATGAAATTTTAGTCAGTAATTAGAAAAAGCTGAACTGTTGTCATATACTACAGCATAGATGAAACTCAAAAATAATATGTTCTGTGAAACAAACAAGTTTCAGAGGACCACATATGGTGTGATTTTATGTGTAGAAGTGCCCAGAAAAAAGAAAATCTCTAAAGACAAAAAGTAGTTTATTGGTTGCTTGGGGTTGGGTATGGGTATGGAGATTGACTGTAAGGTGTACAAAGGTAATGGAAGTGGTTTTTTTGGGGAGGATTGTCTAAAATATTTTAAAAGATGATGGTTGTACAGCTGTATGAATTTACTACAAATAATTGAATTTTATACATTAGGTGAATTTTATGGTATGTAAATTATATTTCAATATAGTTGATACAATGTTTCCCAGACATTCTTACAGTACTCCATTCTCGATTACAGTGATTCTTAATCAAGAAATAACATAAGCATCCCTACAGGCTACTTCATCAAAGGAAATCAGATTCCCCATCCTATAACTAACTCTAGAACATGGCATTTACATTTTTAAGGTAGGTAAAGATTCTAGGTTTGTTCTCTGAACAATCTTAGACAAATAAGGTAAATTTAAAAGAATAATCTATAACTAATAATGCCTCTGCTAGCAAATAAGTGTGTTTGCCAGGATATCTATGTTTAATATATTTATGAAAGAGTTTGGATAAGTCACCTTTCTTTGTTTCCCCGGGTGGATGCCAGCAAAGAGAGAGGACATTGTAAGTCAGCTACCAAATCTTTCTTGCTCATTATATATTCATAAAAAAAACTTACTTTGTTTTCATTATAACCTAATCAAGAGCTAATCACATTTGGAAAACCATGTCACCTGACAATATCACTCCAGGTACTTGAATGATAAATACAACTCATCTGTATTCTTCATCAGTCTGCATTTGCAGCTGTGAAACCATGATGGCTTTACTATTGGCACATCATGTAACTACTTTAATATTTTTTATATAGTCGAGCCTTGAATATTTGCCTATTGAAATATACAGTTTTATTACAAATTACATTCCTTTAATTTCTCAATTATTTAACTCTTAGAGCAGTATAACTTAATTATTTTAAACTTTATGTGTGGGTAGTTCATATTACCTTATATTAATTTAATTACAAGAAGATAAAAGGCATGCTACATGTGATTCATTGTAAGAAGGAGATGCATTGTATCTGGTATGGGTGGGAACTGCTTTCACTCTCTGGAAATGCTCTATTTTCTGTGTGCCGTGCCATTCCCATATTTCACCCCAACCTCCATCCAGTTTCTTGTCTGTTTTCATATATTTATGTAACTTTCCAATAAAAGGTGTCAACTGTCTCCTCTATGAAATCTTTAACAGTGTCATCCCTCAGACATAGTGTTTGTTTTCTTATGCTCTGAATTTAGTAAATGCTTATACTGCTGAACTGTCATTCAGTACTACATTGTCTGACTGCTCATCTCCCATCAGAAACCCAAGATCCCAGAAAACAAGAACCAGTCATTTTAATCTTATTCTTTCTTGAGTATTTAATATGAACTTAAGGAGTGTCACAGCACTTAAAGATAAGTACCTATTTGTTAAATAAATAATATTTGATAAATAAGATTTTGTTAAATAAATGTAAAAATAGTCTCTTTGGAGAACTTATTCCACACTATGAAATATAAACACCTTTTTGGGCATATCCAAAAACTCCAAATGTGAAAACACATTTTGTTAACTTTAGGTAACAATCATTAATGACATGTAGGAAAATAGGATAAGACAGCTTTATACATAAAGTCTGACCTTAATCATATAATCTTACTCTGAAATATCTTAGTTCTTAGGTACTATATTAAAACCCTGGGCACATAATTACATTCTTTGTAAAACATTATCAAATTAAATAATGACAGGAAAGGTTTGTCTTTCCAATATTCATACACTTTTACAAAATACAAGTGCTATGTTTTCAAATTAAAGTATACACATCATCTTTTACACATATCCAACATTTTCTTACCTTTTTCATATTGATAATAGTTTTATAAGCTTTTAAAATGAGGTGCTTATCTCTTTAACATCATAGTATTCTATTCTAAAATACTCTTTACCCCTAAAACTGTCTTTTTATTTCAATATAAATAGCCCTTAGTCTTTATAGATCAACAATGATAATGTACATTGATAAAAATCTTACCTTTCAGAACCTATATTTCCACTTAGAGAACTAGTAAATTGTTATGGGAATGATATAACTGATTTCCTCACTCTTTCTGCCTTTTAATGTCAGCAACTTGGCCTATGTGCATCTTAATCTTTATATTCAAAGACAATTGCTTGATTCTCCTACCCCCAAAGCATTCTTGGCTTCCTTTCATTTTTTTTTAATAGTGTTAGATTTATTCTATATCCTCTTGGGTAAAAACATGTAGTTAATATGCAGAGCATCTCACTCTGTAATCAGTACTTCTGAAAGGTTGTTACCAATATTCTCTAAGGACCCTATAAATCCTGAGTCAGGAGGAAACACCATGCCAATCTAATTATTCGTTGCCCTCAGCTTCACATTAATGACAAAATGATATGTCTACAATCAGAGCAATCAGTGACAGTTTACTAAAAAATGTATAATTTTATTTAAGATATTACAATAGTATATACACATATTTACATATATACACATATTTACATATATACACATATACTTTGCATACAAACATATTGATATATTGATATAAACTTGTTTAGCTATACATGTTCCTGGAAAAGATACTGTATTTCATTAAGCAGCCCTTCTGGGGCAGTGTATCCTTATACTTTTCCTCTAAAAGTTGCAAGCCTAATAGCTCTGTAATAAGTTTAAGATGCTTCACATTATTTAAAATACTGTCACAGAGAAGTACAAGCTGTTCAAAATCCTTTGTGTCCTATTTCAGTCATTAATTAGCTTCTTTTTAAAGGAACATTAAAACCAAAGGAGAAGGGTAGAAACGCATTGACAAGGGAAATTTCTAAACTCTTAGGAACTTAGAGTTCCTTCTGTTTATACTGAAAGTCCATAAGTATTTTAATAGCATAGCTATCTAACAAAAAGTGTTTCGTAATAGACTTTTTGTGGTTTAAAGACTATAAAGTAATTTAAAATGTAGAAATTTTAAGTGACATAAGTTTGAGCTCAACACATAGTGTTATGTAGGTTAAATATGAAAGGAGAAAAATAAGAAAAAAGTGTTTCTATGTTTGAATAAATTTGTAACATTCTCTATCTCAAAAAAAATCTAGATTTTATATTGTGGGTTATTTAATATGCTATTTGTGTTATGCTGCTTCATAATGTCATGTGCTAGTATTTAGTAGGTATACGTAAAAAGCATTTTATAAATTTTATACAAGCTGATGGCATTCTCTTGCTACATTTCATATTTTGCAAAATATAAGTACATAAATAAATAAGCACCATGATAAATCCTAAGTACTATATACAGAGAAAAACACACTTGAGAGGCAAAAAGACAGATTATTAGTTAGGAAAGGCCAAGAGGCTAACTCAGTTCATAACAGAAATTGTGCAAGTAACCAGTCATTGTACCGTAATTAAAGAAAACAAAGTACATCATCAAGCTAGAAGGGAAAAAGGGATTGAAAACCAATCATGCTTGACGTTAATGGTTTCTATGCTTTCAATGAGTATAAATCTTGCAAACTGAAAAAAAAAAAAGAGGCAATTTTAAGCAAATAAATATTTAGGTGTAAAGTTGGGGTTCTTTTCTTTTTTCTTTTATGTAAGCATTTACCTTTTCATCATTTAGCAAATAAAACATGCATTTTAAAATCATCACATGGAATTCTTGTATCATTAAAATTATCTTGTAATAAACTAATGACATTCCAAATAATGAAGTAGAAATTGTCTTTGGATATAATAAAATCTTCAGATATATTAGATTTTATGAATTAATTCTTGAAGAACTGAAGTCTACTGGAAAACGAATTAACTTAAGATTCTGCGCTTGCTTATTTCAACATAGGCTTCAGAAATATATAGACTGTGGATCTATTAGCGTAGACTTTCTGTGTTTTCATGTTATCCACCATTGGTAAAACAATTTTAATGTGTGTCATTTTGAATTGATAAGACAAATAGTAGAATGACTTTGGAGAAATGGACTTAGCAAAATTTTACTATTTATTTTCTATTCAAAATACAGAAAAGTTCCAAATCCTTATTTGAGTGGCCTGATATTTTTATTTAAAAATCAGTACATGATCATTATGCAAATGCAATACAAATTCCATGTTCATATATCAATTCTTATATATTCATATATACCATGATCTCAATCAATCAGCAGGTCTTTTAGGAAAGTCCATGTGGGAAAGGTACTGTCAGTGGCCTCTGGCTTACAGATGAAGGAAAAAGGAGGTCCTAAGTCTGTCAGTCCAAAAGAAACTCATTGCTGCCAACACCTTGAGAGTGTAGAAGCAGATTCTTCCTCACAAATAGAGCCTCAGAAGAGATCACGTCCATTGCTGACACCTGGACTTCAGCCTCGCAGAAGCCCGAGCAAACTGCCTGGTACCCTGATCCACAGAAACCGTGTGGTAACAAGTACGTGTTGTAAGATGCAGTATTATTGTTATACGGCAACATGCCATCCTTCATATCCTTAACAGTGAGAGCAAATGGGATAATGAAATTCAGAAAGCGAATGGAGACTCCTGAAGGAAGAGATAAGGGAACAGCCGTGATTTATTTTCCTTATAGAGTAGTGAAAAGCAGAGAAACACATCGTTGATTGATTTTCCTCCCTGTCATTCCTTCCTCCCTTCCTTCTTTCCTTCATTTTTAACATTTTATTTGCCTTTTTCTCTCTCTTTCTTATACACTGTATGCTCTGTACACAAAACAATTAATTTACTTTCATACTTTCATGGATTCAATGATGTCATCACCAGATCTACATCTTAAATTCTGGTATTCCTCCCAGTAGCCTTGCTTTCTCTGCTAGACTTGAAACATAGAGAGACTGCTTATGGCAAATGCTATAGAAACTTTTTCCACAACTACTAATTTTAAGAGGAGAATTTTAAAAGTTTAAAACTAGGATGCATTTAAAGCCCATATTAAAACTCAGACACCACATCAAAACCCAGCTACATTAATTTTCAAGATATTGGCTTTGTGATAAGTGCATGTTTGAAAAGGCTTGACACACCAAATGAAATATGGGAAAAACAACAGCAACATGTATTTGAGAATGTGTCAGTAAGTTTTACTGAGAAAAATATCTATAGTTTTAATACTGCCAATATTTCATTTAATTACATAATGCAGTTTCCTGTTTATTTTCCAAAATATTCAAAATTGTGATGCAAAGAATTATTTCAACAAAATACTCACTATTGGATGTACTATCTCAATAAATAAGTGAAGAAATTCTATGTGTGATCATAATGATAAATATATAAAAGTTATAGTCCAATAACTGATTATTTTATTCTAAAATCAGGGGTCTTCTCTGAACCAAACTTGTTAATTTTAAGCTATCTTTACAAATTTAATTTTGAATACTTTAGTATTAAAGAGTAAAGACTGGGTAAAGCTTATTAAAATTCTCAAACTGTGCAACTAATTTGCTCCTTTATTTTGATAGATTATAATGAAAAAATGCAATTGGGTTTATTCACTCAACAGGTGAAAAGTAATTTTCATGCATGCTAATACTATTTATTTTGAACACAAGCTTAGGAAAATGGTTTACAACTATATAATTTATCTACCTATTAAATAATATGTTATGGATATTTTTGAGTATCTATTATTTTAGAAGTCATATGACCAAAGAAATTGACACTAAGACTCTGAGATTGTATTGTATCAATTCTGCACTGCAGAAATAAGTGATAGATACCTGCCATTAAATAACACAGATCCACTGAAGCTAACATTTGTCCTAGTGTTGGGTAAACGAAAGTTTTCAACCAAAATCCCCACCTGGCCTTGATAATGATATGCATATAAGGTCCTGTTTGTACCTCAGTGTAATGTTGACAGAGATAGAGTCTCTAGTCCATCAGGAGTTTGCCAGCCCAGGGTAAGGGATACAGTATCATCCATTCTCTCCTCTTCTCCATCCATGGTACACAATTGGCCAGGCATCTACCAGTCACCAGGGACCCACCCATTGAGTTCCTACTGGAAAGGGCAGGGGGGAAGTGGGGCAAGTGGCAGCCAGACTTGGGAGTGCATTGAGAGAGGGAGAACTGAGCAACCAAGGCTAGGAAAGAGAGCACCATGGGGGAGAGAGACTGAGCCATGAAAAATAAACCTATAATCCCCAACCTATGTTTTCCTTTGTCTTCCTTCAGTCTCAGCTACTTCATAAGGAGCTTGCCCCACACAGGGAACCCCCTTCCTACTGGATCCACACCTAGACACAAGGTAAGAAGAATAGAAGCTTAAGTAAGATATAACTCTTTTTAAGAAAGCATTGCAGGTGGGATGGTGAAAAGATGGCTGAGTAGGACAGGAAGGCAAAAACCTCTTCCCATGTAACCACTCAGGAAACAACTACAGCAAATACAACTGACCCTGAAGTAACCCTGAAAATGACCTGAATACTGCAGAACAGACCATCTACACCTTGTGAAGAAGAGAGAGGACCACACTGAGAAGGATAAAATTGCATTGCTGTGATGATTTGAGACCTAAGCCCTTCATTCATCACAGCCCGTAAGAAAGGACAGGGCAACAAGATAAACAGTCAGGAATCCAGCACACCTGCCCCTGGAGATCTGCTCTGGGAATACAAGTCCACATTACATTGGGTTTCAGTGATTATTGGGGCTGGACACAAAGGAGAGTTAAAGCACTCTGGGGGGGCTGAGACTCCTATTGCTTGGGGAGGAAAGGCACGCTCCTTAGGTCCTGCAGAGACCCAACATAGAAACTATGGTTTGAAAGATTTACCAGCAGTGGGAAGTATGCCAAAAGGGAAGTTATTGGAGGGCACTCTCTCCAGAATAGAAAGGGCAAGGGAAAAACATTTTCCAGCCTTCCTTCAGCCCAACTGGCCATGGGCTTTTGCAAACCAGCTCTGAAACTCTCTATCTCCCTATCTGGTGTTTCAGCCCCACAGCAGTGCTCCCTGCATGCTGACCCCACCCAGCACGCTCAGACCAGAAGCAATCCAATTCTGATGACTGGCAAGCAGAGGGTGGACTACCCTCTCCCCGCTCTCTCAGCCCTCCCTCAGCTCAACTGGCCAGATGCTTGTGGGAGCCAGCTCTAACCTCTCCACCTGCCAAGTGGCTCAACCTCAGCACCCAACAGAGTGCCCACCCTACACAGCACACTAGGCCCAGCAGCAGCCCACCATTGCTGACCAACAGACAAAGGATGGTCCTGCCCAAAATGAATCCCAACAGAAGTGCTTCACATCACACAAAGGGCAAATAAAGGCAAGCCATTGCCAGCAGACAGGCAGGAAGGAAGCCTTGTCCACAGCCCACCAACAGCAAGTGGAGCTAAGACACAAGAGAGAACCAGGCATTGGTGAGAAAAGAGTCGTGAGCTCTGGGTACAATAGGACATCTGCTTCATGAAGCCATTACTTTCAAGACCAGGAGACACAGCTGATCTATCTAATACAAAGGAAGAAACACAGAAACTGAGACAAAATGTGGAGGCAGAAAAATATGTTCCAAACAAAAGAACAAGATAAAACACCAGAAAAAGACCTAATGTAGCAGAAATCTTCCTGATAAAGAATTTAAAGTAACAGTCATAGAAATGCTCACTGAACTGGATAAAGGAAAGGATGTTCTCAGTGAGAACTTCAACAAAGAGATAGAAAATGTGAAAAAGAGTGAAGTGGATCTGACGAATGCAAAAACTGAAATGAAAAATACAATAGAGGGAATGAATAGCAGAACGCTGAAAGCAGAGGAAAGAACCGGTGTGACAGAAAATAGAGAACAGTAGAGTGACCAAGGAACAGAGAGATAAAAGAATCTCTAAAAATGAGAAGACTCTAAGAAAGCTGTGTGGCAACTCCAAATGAAACAATATTTGCATAATGTGTCCCAGACTGAGAAGAGAGAAACAAAGGAGTAGAAAGTCTATTTGAAAAAAATCCCCAAATGGGAAAGAACTATATATCCAGGTCTTGGAAATGCAGAGGCCCCCTAACAAGATGAACACCAGGAAGGCAACACCAAGACAGATAGTAATTAAAATGGCAAAGATTAAAGATAGAGAGTCTTAAAAGCAGCAAGAGAGATGCAGTTACCTGTAAGAGAGACTCCATAAGGTGGTAGACAGATTTCTCAACAGAACCTTTACACAATGGAGTGGCATGAAATATTTAATGTATCATAATGGAAGAGCCTACAACCAAGAATCCTGTACCCAGCAAGATTATCATTCAGAATTGAATTGAAGGAGAGATAAAAGTTTCGAAGAGAAATGAAAGTTGAAAAAATTAAACAGACCTTACAGGATATGTTAAAGAGACTTCTGTAGTTGGAAATGTTCTTAAGCCTAAATGTTTTTTCATCAGTGAAAATAAACCTACAGTAAAGAGAGTAGACTAATCACTTACCAAGCAAGCATGAAGTTAAATAAAAAAGTAGTAAAATGAACTATACACAAAATCAGTCAAGGAATAAACAAGATATAGATTACGATATCTTATACATAAAGTGTGGAGAAGGAAAAAGAACAAAATGTAATACTTTCAAATTGTGTTTGAAATAGAGCAGTTATCACTTAATATAGACTGTTATTTAGGAAACTATCCATGAATCTTATGGTAACCATGCCTATAATAGATACATTAAAAAAAAAAAGAAATCCAAGAACAACACTAAAGAAAACCATCAAACAGCAAGAGTATAAGAAAGGAAGAAAGGAACTACAAAAACAACCAGAAAACAATTAATAAAATGTCCATGAGTACATACTTATCAATAATTTCCTTAAAGGTAAATAGACTAACTGTACCAATCAAAAACATAGGGTGGCAGAATGGGTAAAGAAATGAGACCCATCTATATGCTGTCTACAAAAGACTCACTTCAGACCTAAAGATATATATAGACTGAAAGTGAAAGGATGGAAAAAGATATTTCATGCAAATAAAAGGGAGAAAAAAGCAGGTGTAGCAGTACTTGTATCAGACAAAATAGACTTCAAAACAAAGAAAGTAACAAGAGACAAAGAAGGACATTACATAACGATAAAGGGGTCAGTCCAACAAGAAGACATAAAAATCATAAATATCTATGCACTCAACATAGGAGTACCTAAATATGCAAAACAAATACCAACAGAACAAAAGAGAGAAATAGAGTGGAACTCAATCATATGAGGAGATTTTAACACCCCACTTACATCAATGAACAGATCAGACAGAAAATAAATAAGGATAAAGATGTGTTGAACAACACATTACCCCTGATGGACTTGAAACAGATACATACAGAGCGTTCTACCCAAAAGCGGCAGGATACACATTTTTTTCAAAAGCACATGGAATGTCCTCCAGAATAGATCACATATTGGGACACAAAAAAAGCGTCAAGAATTTCAAGGAGATTGAAATTGTATCAAGCATCCTTTCAGATCACAATGGTATAAAACTAGAAATCAATTACAAAAAAAAACATGGAGGCTAAATAGCATGCTTCAAAATAATCAATGGATCAATGAACAAATCAAAGAGGAAATCAAACAATATATGGAGACAAATGAAAACTGAAACACAACAGTTCAAAATATGTGGGATGCCTCAAAAGCATTTCTAAAAGGGAAATACAATACAGGTCTACATCAAGAAACAAGCACAATCCCAAATAAACAGTCTAAACTCACAATTAAATAAACTAGATAAAAAAGAACAAATGAAACCCAAAGGTAGCAGAAGGAGGTACATAAAGACCAGAGCAGAAATAATAAAAAATAGAGAATTTGAGCCCAAGGACAATATTTAACTGTTGACCTTTACAAAACACAGATTCAATTTTTATTTCACTTTTAGTAGAATGCACTTTAAATTCTTCTGGTGCATTGGATCATTCCTAGTAAAATATTTTGTGATGCATGAAAGCAAGTACATTCTTGCCAATTAACTAGGATTTCTGGTTGACAGAATGTCAGCTGGTATAGAGTACTTTGAATATGTATTTGATGATATGGGGTCAACAATTTCTACAAAATATCATTATTTAGCTCTATGAACTTTTACATTGGCAGTTTTCAGAAATCAGATCATGAAAATTAAACAGATATTTCCCCTATCATCTGTTATTATTCAGAGACTTTAATTTCACAAATGAAAAACTAGTTGATTAAAGCAGAAATGCTGAAAGATATTTTTCCTCTAAGCATTATGATTTAGTTGTTTTCTCAACAACATGTTCTTGATTATCTTAGCTATTGGATAAGAAACAATGCATTTTACTGTCATTTCCTTACTGAGCCTAATTTACCATTTGCCATCACTTAGCAAACAGATGTAACCAGCAAATCAACCTAATCACTCAATAAGGAAATTTGCATCATGACAGCAAAAAGAAATGCCTTTCATTCCAGTATTACAACAAGAAAGATAATTGTCACAAAACATGCATAATTCAAGGAAAATATATTCAAAATATTACTGGAAAAGACCCAGACTGTATCTGAATTGCTGCCAAATTCTTTTTTTTTTTTTTGCTATTTAATATTGTTCCTTTTTCACAGTAATTCCTTTTATCATAAACAATGTGATCACCCTACAGTTAATTTGATTCAATCACCAAGCCATGCAAAGCAACGGATTGATGGTTTATTTTGCAGCCAATGTATGTTATCAATTCAACATGGCTCTGACTGTCCAAACTTCTGCTCACAATGGTTAGGTAGAATTGACACCCAGAGACAGGATGTTAGATTTTTAGCGAATGGTTTGAGTACCATAAGATACGTTATCTAAAAATTTTATAATTTGAGATGTAAAACATTAAAGTCAATATAACTTAGATTGGAATCAGATTGTTCTGCATACAAATCTTGATTCTATCACTGGTTAGAAGCTTTTTGAATCTTGGTGTCTTCATCTGTAAAATGGAGATAATAATTCCCATCTCTAGAGATCTTTTTCTTAGTATAAAGTGAAATAATGTGTGAAGAATGTTTCCTATTAAAAAGATTGCCCCAACATCAGGATTAAAAACCTGCTCACCATAGTCAAACAGACCCCACTCTGCCACACGTTTGTGTATTTTGCCAACAGTTGATACCACTAAGCATATGATTTTACATATGTAAAGTATTCCTTCAATATCTACTGAGTGCTCAGAATGCCCTCATAGAGTTTATGATCTAGTCGGGAAATAATAGCACCTAATATGGATTGTCATTTTGAGTATTAAAAGAAGCAATGCATGTAAGTAACACTTAACCACCACTAATAATTATTTTGTGCAATTGTTGGCTATTTTGTCCATATTACATGAGAGATACCTTAAAAGTACAAGGATTTAAAGAGGTAAAAGTAGCAAAATAGGACTTAGTGAAAAAAGATGCCTTAGAGAGGAGGAAAATAGAAGACAAAGAAGGAGATAGGAGTAGGTAGGTGGGGGGACTATGGTGGGTGATGTCTTTAAGCGAGTTTGCCTAGAGCAGAGGGTCTGTGTAGGGAGGTAGTGGGCCATGGGGAAGATTTGAAAAAAAGTTTGTTTGTACTTTATGCAGGGCCTTGAGGAGCTTATGCTTTATTCTCTGGGTAACAGAGATTCATGATGGCTTCTAAAGTAAGTAGTATTATTATGTGAGTAATAAGGTGAGTGGCTTTATATTTCATTTCCACTCCTTATAAGATGTGGAATTCTTTAGACCCCATCAAGGTCAAATGATTTTAGGGGATGCATATTTAAAACTATAATAAATTATAATAAATAATCACCATATTATATATGATAGATTTCTGGTTTTCTGATACATCCCTCCTAGGAGAAAATAGCCTTGAGCAAAGTTAGACCCTTTCTGCATAGTAAACTGTTGTTTACTTCTCCCTGTCTCTATTTTATCTTATCTGAAAATATAAAGCTGCAGCTTCAAAGTCATTAGGAATAGAGAGTCTGTCCTACACTTGAATATCCTTCATATGAAGTACACTCCAGAGGAAGAATTTAATGATTATAGTAACAGACTGATGCTCTCAATACCCCTGAAATTCTCAAATGAAGGTCATTCTACAAGGAGTTTCTAGAAGCAGAGGCACACAGCTCTGCTCAAAACTCAGAGCAAGTGCCTTAATAGGTTGCTTCCAGAGGTGAATCTGATTCTTAGTTTTGTTTCTTTGTTAGGCAAACATCTCTCTGGCTTTATTTGGAATTTAGTACTGTTGCAAATATCAAAAGAAGGAAGTTTAGATATAAACAGCCTCTGCTTCCAAGAGGAATACACCAAAGTTGCTATACTGAGCTAGAAACTGAATTTCTAATTTCAAACTAGCAACTAATTTGGAAACTTGAACACCCTCACCTCAGCAAGTCACGTCCTTCGTCTCCAGAGTAAAATGCTGAAGAAGCAGGCTAACTGCTTTGGCAGAGAGCATAGGATCAGTGCTCCTTTGAGCTTCACTGAAAATGTAGTTATTATATCTTATATTTTATAATATATTCCTATAGTCTCATAGTATAAAAAAAGCAATTAGTTGCCCTGTGGTGTATTTTTTAATCTTTCTAATCATAACGTGTTTAACCCATCATCTAACTTAGTTAAGTAGGAGGCATATTCCCTTACTGAAAAGGTATTAAAAAGAAATATAAGAATACTGGGAAAAAAGAATAGCAGACCAAATTAATCAGGAGAGACTAAATTTTACAGCAAACTATAAAACACTAACCCAAGGCAGACTGTGAATGACCTGAGGACATAAGAGTTAACACATCAAGAAAAATAAATCTTCCCAAACTCTGCCAATGTCAGTAACACTAAATTAATAACTTCAAGTAAATTTGCAGTTTTACTTTTTAATTCTGATTTGAAATGTTTGGATTTGTAAAGAATATCACATTTAAGGCCACAGTAAAGCAAGTTTTAAATACTAGATACTTAACCTCCTAAAACATAGAATCTTCCTCAATTTGTTATGCAGTGAAAAATTATCCTGTAATCCTACTCCTCATATTTACATTTTAGCCCAAGTCATTGCAGTTAGACTCACAGAACTAGCTAGCCATAAAGATGGTAGTCTTGGGAGAAAATTTAAAAAGGAAAATAATTCCATTTTTCTTTCCAAAATATTATCTAGGTGATTTAGAAGGATAAAAGAATCCAGTATTGAAGCAAGAAATAGCCAAAACTCTATTTCCTCCGTGTAATTGTAGACTAAAAATAGCAAGCAAAATTTCTTAGTTAAAAACAATCTTGGAGGCTTTTCCAAGACAGCAGCATGAGAGGTGAGACAGAGAGCTCCTCCCAAAATCACAAACAGTACAAAAATATAGTTAATTAATACAACTAACCTTAAGGCAGCAACAAGAAAGAAGGCTGAACCAGACTGCATACAGACCTCACAGAGCAGACCTCACGAAAAAGGGTAACGTACAAAAACCTTAATCCGGCGGGACCAAGCCCTTCCCCCACCCCAGCTCACCGGCGGGAGGAAGAGAAATGGAATGGGGGAGGGGGTGGAAGCCTGGGACTGCTGGACACCCAGCCCTGGAGATCTGCTTTGTGAGCAGAATCCTAGTGTGCGGTGCTCTGGGCGTTGGGGAACTTGGACAGGCAGAGTGCTTGAGAAATTGACATTCTGGCCCTTGGTGGAGGAGGGGATCCACACCCGGCTGCTCTGTGTCAGAGGAAAGGAAGGGAGTCTGAGAGGCTTCCTGGCAGCCAGAGGGCTGCTGAAGGGGCGGGGTTTGCATGGAGCTTGCTGCATGGAAGAAGAGAGAGCTGGACAAGGTTGTCTGGGGGCGCTCTACCCAGCTGGTTGGGAACTTTGGGGAGCTTCAGGTGCTCCATCCCCCTGGATGCCTACTCAGCTCCAAGGCCCCCACTGTGACATGCAGTCTGCGGAGCCTTCCTACTGGCCTGCAGGCACCTGCTCGCAAACTGCAGTCAATGCACAGGTGACAGGCCAGCCAGAGGGAGGCCCTGCCTACAACAGCTAGAGACGCAAAGCACAGAGGTTTACACGTGTGCTTGGCCCACTGCCTCTGACACTGGAGACAGGCACCACAGACGGTAATCAGGAAACATATTTTTCCTCCCCCCAGGCACCAGCTCCACTCCCCTACGTCTCCCAACCTGACCCTAGGGGCTGAGCGGCTCCAGAGACTGGAGTTTCTGTGCACTAGTGGGCACCACCCAGAAAAATGAAACTTCAAAAGAATATGGTTCAGACAAAAATCTCACAAACCCCAGAAAGAGGGCCGAATGAAACCGAACTCAACAATCTTCCTGAAAGAGAGTTCAAAATAAAAATTATTAACATGCTTATGGAGGTACAGAAAAATATTGAAGACCTCAAGAACGAATATAGGATGGAGATTCAATCATTAAGAAATACCATATTGGAAATGAAACATACAATGAAGGGATTTAAAAGCAGATTAGATGTAGTAGAAGAGACAGTAAATGGAATAGAAATTAGAGAAGAGAAATACAAAGAAGCTGAGGCACAGAAAGAAAAAAGGATCTCTAAGAATGAAAGAATATTCAGAGAACTGTGTGACCTATCCAAACATAACAATATTCACATTATAGGGGTACCAGAAGAAGAAGAGAGAGAAAAAGGGATAGAAAATGTCACTGAGGAGGTAATTTCTGAAAACATCCTCAATCTGGGGAAAGAGATAGTCTCTCAGGCCATGGAGGTGCACAGATCTCCCAACACAAGGGACCCAAGGAAGACAACATTAAGACATATAATAATGAAAATGGCAAAGATCAAGGATAAAGACGGACTTTTAAAAGCAGCTGGAGAGAGAAAAAAGATCACATACAAAAGAAAGCCCATCAGGCTATCATCAGACTTCTTAACAGAAACCTTACAGGCCAGAAGGGAGTGGCATGATATATTTAATGCAATGAAGCAGAAGGGCCTTGAACCTTGAACCAAGAATACTCTACACCGCAAGGTTATCATTTAAATTTGAAGGAGGGATTAAACAATTTTCAGGTAAGCAAAACCTGAGAGAATTTACCTCCCACAAACAATCTCTACAGGGCATTTTGGAGGGATTCCTATAGATGGAAGTATTCCTAAGGCTAAACAGATGTCATTGAAGGGAAGACAAAGAGTACAGACTGTGATTCATAACATACAAAGAATGGAGGAGGAATAAAAAGGAGGAAAAAAAAAGAACATTTACATTGTGTTTGTAATAGTACAGGAAGTAAGTTAAATTAGACTGTTAGATAGTAAGGGAATTGCCCTTGAACCTTTGGTAACCACATATCTTAAGCCTGCAATGGCAATAACTACATGCCTATCAATAATTACCCTAAATATAAATGGTCTGAATGCACCAATCAAAAGATATAAAGTTACTGAATGTATAAAAAAACAAGACCCATCTATATGTTGCCAAAAAAAGACTCAATTCAAACCCAAAGACATACACAGACTGAAAGTAAAGGGATGGAAAAAGATATTTCATGTAACTAATAGTGAGAAAAAAGCAGGAGTTGCAGTACTTGTATCAGACAAAATAGACTTCAAAACAAAAAAGTCACAAGAGACAAAGAAGGACATTACATAATGATAAAGGGGTCAGTCCAACAAGAGTATATAAATATTATAAACATCTATGCAACCAACACAGCATCAGCTACATATGTGAAACAAATACTAACAGAATTAAAGTGGAAAATAGAATGCAATGCATTCATTTTAGGAGACTTCAACACACCACTCACTCCAAAGGACAGATCAACCAGACAGAAAATAAGTAAAGACACAGAGGCACTGAACAACATATTAGAACAGATGTACCAAACAGACATCTACAGAACACTCCATACAAAAGCAACAGGATACACATTCTTCTCAAGTGCACATGGAATATTTTCAAGAATAGATCATATATTAGGCCACAAAAAGAGCCTCAGTAAATTCAAAAAGATTGAAAATGTACCAACCAGCTTCTCAGATCACAAAGGTATAAAACTAGAAATAAATTACACAAAGAAAACAAAAAGCCCACAAACACATGGAGGCTTAATAACATGCTCCTAAATAATCAGTGGATCAATGACCAAATAAAAACAAAGATCAAGCAATATATGGAGACTAATGACAACAATAATTCAACACCACAAAATCTGTGGGATGCAGTGAAGGCTGTGCTAAGTGGGAAATATATTCAATACAGGCCTGCCTCAGGAAAGAAGAACAATCCCAAAAGAACAGTCTAAAAGCACAATTAATGAAACTAGAAAAGGAAGAACAAATGAGGCCAAAAGTCAGTAGAAGGAGGGACATAATAAAGATGAAAGCAAAAATAAATAAAATTGAGAAGAAAAAAACAATAGAAAGAATCAATGAAAGCAGGAGCTGGTTCTTTGAGAAAATAAAATAGATAAACCCCTAACCAGACTTATCAAGAAAAAAAGAGAGTCTACACACATAAACAGAATCAGAAATGAGAAAGGAAAAATCACTACAGATACCACAGAAATACAAACAATTTTGAGAGAATACTATGAAAAATTATATGCTCACAAACTGGATAACCTAGAAGAAATGGACAACTTTCTAGAAAAATACAACCTTCCAAGGCTGAGCCAGGAAGAAACAAAAAATCTGAATAGACCAATTACCAGCAAAGAAATTGAATTGGTAATCAAAAAACTACCTAAGGATAAAAACCTCGACCAGATGGTTTCACTGCTGAATTTTATCAAACATTTAGTGAAGAGCTAGTACCCATCCTCATTAAAGTTTTCCAGAAAGTAGAAGAGGAGGGAATACTCCCAAACTCATTCTATGAGGCCATCATCACTCTAATACCAAAACCAGGCAAAGACACCACAAATAAAGAAAATTACAGACCAATATCCCTGATGAACATAGATGCAAAAATACTCAACAAAATATTAGTAAACCGAATTCAAAAATACATCAAAAAGATCATCCATCATGATCAAGTGGGATTCATCCCAGGGATGCAAGGGTGGTACAACATTCAAAAATCCTATCAACATCATCCACTACATCAACAAAAAGAAGTACAAAACCACATCATTATCTCCACAGATGTTGAAAAAGCATTCGACAAAATTAAACATCCATTCATGATAAAAACTCTCAACAAAATCGGTATAGAGGGTAAGTAAGTCAACATAATAAAGGCCATATATGACAAACCCACAGCCAACATTATACTTAACAGCAAGAAGCTGAAAGCTTTTCCTTTAAGATCGGGAACAAGACAAGGATGCCCACTCTCCCCACTTTTATTCAACATAGTACTGGAGGTCTTAGCCATGGCAATCACACAACACAAAGAAATAATAGGCACCCAGATGGGCAAGGAAGAACTCAAACTGCCTTGCTTGCAGATGACATGATATTGTACATAAAAAACTCTAAAGAATCCACTCCAAAAGTATTAGATCTAATATCTGAATTCAGCCAAGTTGCAGGATACAAAATTAATACACAGGAATCTGTTGCATTCCTATACACTAACGATGAACTAGCAGAAAGAGAAATCAGGAAAACAATTCTATTTGCAATCTCATCAAAAAGAATAAAATACCTAGGTATAAACCTAACCAAGGAAGTGAAAGACCTATACCCTGAAAACTACAAGACACTCTTAAGAGAAATTAAAGAGGATGCTAATAAATGGAACTGCATCCCATGCTCTTGGCTTGGAAGAATTAATATTGTCAAAATGGCCATTCTGCCTAAAGCAATCTACAGATTCAATGCAATCCCTATCAAAATGCCAACAGCATTCTTCAGTGAACTAGAGCAAATAGTTCTAAAATTCATATGGAACCACAAAAGACTCCGAATAGCCAAAGCAATCCTGAAAAGGAAGAATAAAGCAGTGGGAATTATGCTCCCTGACTCCAAGCTCTACTACAAAGCCACAGTAATCAATACAATTTGGTACTGGCACAAGAACAGACCCATAGACCAATGAAACAGAATAGAGAGCCCAGATATAAACCTAAGCATATATGGTCAATTAATATACGATAGAGGAGCCATGGATATACAATGGGGAAATGACAGCCTCTTCAACAGCTGGTGTTGGCAAAACTGGACAGCTACATGTAAGAGAATGAAACTGGATTACTGTCTAACCCCATACACAAAAGTAAACTCAAAATGGATCAAAGACCTGAATGTAAGTCATGAAACCATAAAACTCTTAGAAAAAAATATAGGCAAAAATCTCTTGGACATAGACATGAGCAACTTCTTCATGAACATATCTCCCCGGGCAAGGAAAACAAAAGAAAAAATGAATGAATGGTATTATATCAAACTAAAAAGCTTCTGTACTGCAAGGGATACCATCAATAGAACAAAAATATATCCTACAGTATGGGAGAATATATTCATAAATGACATATCCGATAAGGGGTTGACATCCAAATTATATATAGAGCCCACGCACCTCAACAAACAAAAATCAAATCAGCCAATTAAAAAATGGGCAGAGGAACAGAACCCAAGAACGGACTAATAGTTACCAAAGAGAAAGGGACTGAGGAGGATGTGTGGGAAGGGGGGGACAAGGGGAAAAAGGGGCATTATGATTAGCAGATATAATGTTGGGGGGGCACGGGGAGGGCTGTACAACTCAGAGAAGAAAAATACTGACTATATAGCATCTCACTACACTGATGGACATTGACTGTAATGGGGTTGGTGGGGGGAACCTGATGAAGGGGGTAGTTTAATCACCATAATATTGCACATGTAATTGTATATTAATGATACCAAAATAAATTATTAAAAAAAAAATAGGCAGAGGAGCTGAACAGACAATTCTCCAAAGAAGAAATTCAGATGGCCAACAGGCACATGAAAATATGTTCCACATTACTAGTTATCAGAGAAATGCAAATTAAAACCACATTGAGATATCACCTCACACCAGTTAGAATGGCCACCATCCAAAAGACAAACAACAACAAGTGTTGGCGAGGATGTGGAGAAAGGGGAACCCTACTGCACTGCTGGTGGGAATGTAAATTAGTACAACCATTGTGGAAAGCAGTATGGAGGTTCCTCAAAAAACTCAAAATAGAAATACCATTTGACCCAGAAATTCCACTCCTAGGAATTTACCCTAAGAATGCAGCAGCCCAGTTTGAAAAAGACATATGCACCCGTATGTTTATCGCAGCACTATTTACAATAGCCAAGAAATGGAAGCAACCTAAGTGTCCATCAGTTGATGAATGGATAAAGAAGATGTGGTATATATACACAATGGAATATTAATCAGCCATAAGAAGAAAACAAATCCTACCATTTGCCACAACATGGATGGAGCTAGAGGGTAGTGTGCTCAGTGAAATAAGCCAGGCAGAGAAAGACAAGTATCAAATGATTTCACTCATCTGTGGAGTATAAGAACAAAGGAAAAACTGAAGGAACAAAACAGCAGCAGACTCACAGAACCCAGGAATGGACTAACAGTTACCAAAGGGAAAGGGACTGGGGAGGATGGGTGGGAAGGGAGGGATAAGGGGGAAAAAGGGCTGTTACAAGTAGCACACATAATGTAGCAGGGTTGAGGGTGGGGTGGGAGGATATGGGGAAGGAGGTATAACACAGAGAAGACAAGTAGTGATTCTATAACGTCCTAGTGCGCTCATGGACAGTGACTGCAATGGGGTATGTGGTGGGGACTTGATAATAGGGGGAGTCTAGTAACCATAATGTTGCTCATGTAATTGTATATTAATAATAGCAAAATAAAAAAAGATAGAAAAAAACACTTAGCCATTAATAATAAGTCTGGATATGTTATTTCAACCTTTCTATAATGTTAAGCAATATTATAAGACTTGCATTTTGACACCTTGTTTTATTATGACCTTTTTCTCCCTTAGCCTCCATAACTGATTCCTTGACAGCTAACTTTAAGTGTATTTTTAGAGTTCTGTGTAAGGACTCGGGGCTAACTGCCATGATCAGATGTGGTCCTCTTGATTTAACATTACCCTCTTGCACTATTTCTTGTCTATTCTACATATACCTGTTTCGTTGGCAAATCCCCATTTAGAGAGAATTTCCTGTTAGTCCTTTGCTGCTAAGTCTTGGATTCTGGACATTACAATTAGTGTCAGTTTATGTGATACTTTTTTCTAATTACAGACAGGTTTTCATTTGGAACCAAGAGTTTAAAGCAGGCCACTATAAAATAAAAATGTTGACAGCAACAGATTTCACTAATAACTAATACTTCTCAAAGTACTGCTAAATTGTCTTGTGTGGCTAGAAACAGAAAAAATTTCTGCCATATTCAAAATACATAAAGGTAAATAATTTTATCTCAGCCACAACTGAGATACAGTAACAAATTGTTCAGACTTCTTTTAAATAATGGACATTTCATGTCTTATGGATTTTGTAGATAGGTATTATATTCAACAAAATCCACATATATTTAGACTTACATGCTTTATCAAACTATAAACTGTAAATTAATATTCAGTTCATGTAAAATATGCTTATATCCAGTAAAGGGACAGAGGAAAATTGGTAATATTGATCTAAAATACTTAGAGATCATCTTTAGTTGAATCAAATTTATTTATGTATAATTTATGTATCATAAAGAGCACATATTTAAGTATGCTCCCTGAAGATTTGTATAGAAGTATATGCCTATGAGGCAATTTTAGAGGAACCTAGGTTTTATCACATATTAAATAGCACATTTCTTAAAAATGAAAATCAGAAGAAAATTTAATTGAACTTCATGTACTTACTACTTAATCCTTTTTAAAAATCACACAGCTGCTTGAAAGATACTTTTTGTTCCTTATTGTCTATGACTATGAATTAAGAACAGTATAGAGAAAGTTACAAAAGACATATAAAAGTTTCATATTCAGCAGACTCAGAGGATTCCATAATAAAAAGGTAACTGAAGGACTCATTTTACTATTTAAATTAAGGCCTACTTCAGGTATCTTTAAGCTTTAATAAAATGAATTAAAAATTAAATAACATTTGTACTACCTCACCAATTAAAGGCTGAAAGCAATATGCTCTCAATGCATAGTTGTTTAAGGGAGTGGTTCTCAAATTTCATTTTATGCAAACATAAGCTGTAAATAATGGTAAAAAACAGACTCTAAGAGCCTCATTACCTGCTTCTGATTCAGTGAAGATGAGGCACAGCTATGTTTTATGTTAAAATTCCCCCAAGTAATACACATGCAGGTGGTTCCAAGGCTATTCTTGAGAAAGAATAGGTAAAGAATAGTTTTCTGAGGGTATAAGAGCAGTCACATTTTACAACTATGTTATTAGGTATAGCTTTATAACTTAAATAATAAAAATAATAAAAAGATTACACTAAGAAACTTGAAATAAATATATTTTTAACCAAGGAGGCTTGGTTTCTTAATGTTTTCAGACCATCATTGTGATCTTCTCTTGGTTTATTTTAATTTACTTTGCAAGGCAGTGAATTTTGGACAAATGCTTACTTACTCCTAACTGATATAGCTCCTTTACTTGAAATATCTTTTATTTAAATAATTTTCACATAAATAATGAGGGCTAGTCAATATTTGTACCAGTGTGTTGACTTATTTGCATTACTCTCCTAAATGTGAGTATCACTTCAGTCCACCATCAATCCTCTTAGCTATACAGGCCTTAGAGAAAATATTTTGCTTTATCCAGTGCATGGTTAATAAGAAAAGGACAGCTATTGAATGTGTGTTTAACAGGATGAAGAGGAGGGCTGGTATTAGAGAGAGTGTAATTGAAATATAAGTAATTGAAGCATAACAAAAATCGCTGGTAAAGGCTTTCTATCACTTCAGTAAAGAGTTCAGTCTAGCCTTCAATTGCTTCCTATAATTTCTGTATATAAGCCTTCACTTACTCTCTTGCTGTCTCATAGGAAACATTTGTGGTGTCAGAATTACAACCTGAGGTTATAGCACTGTGACATTTTCAAGCTCTTCAAGATTTGTCAAGCACAGTTAATTATATTTACTAGAAGCCTCTCACCTCTCATACTCATTCACCTTATTCATAGACACAGTGGAAATCTATAAAGTATGAAGGTCTAGAATAAAAGGAGTATATTTAAACGCTCTCTTTAACATACCAAGATATGTCTGAGATTTTGAAAATAGGTAATCCTAACAGATAATTTTATGTTTTAATTTATTTAAAGCTAACATGAAAAATGACTACAGGTTTTCTACATAACTGCTATAGCTCAAAATATCTACTTGAAGGTGCTAATCAGTTAAGCATATTTTAGCTGAGCGCTGAAAACTTTCTGTATGCCACTGAAACTATAAAAATTATTTTTATAATGAAGTTAGAAATAGAAAATTGTATTTCTAATTGAAATTTGTGAAGTGGCCAATGCAAAAGATGCTATTCAGATTATTTTGATACAAGTATTTCTGAAATTTTGTTTTACCAATTAGAAAAAATATGTTTATTATTAAGAATGTTAATAATATATTAGTTATATTAATATATTAATATATAATTAATATAATTGATATATAAATAATATATTAATATAGATTAATAACTAGGATATCACTTTTGAATGGTGTGTTTATTGGGAATATGAAAATTTGAAGGCAATGTTGTTGGATATAGAGCTTCCAATCATGACAAGAAACATAAGAGAATTCCTAAAATAACCAGTATATGAGTGACTGTTTATTATTTTGTAAATATTAGTCTCAAAAATATAATGAAAACATATACAAAGATATACAGAATTATAATTTAGTACTAAAGTATTTGGGACAATAATTCTAAATGTTTATTGTATGCTTTACGTTAACAAGAATAACACATATAACAAAGAGAAGAATTCAACAATTTAGAATTTAATGTAAAGGAATCAGTGGAATAAGGCTACCTACTATATGATTCAATTTATATAACATTCTGGGAAAGACAAAATGATCAAGGCAGTAAATAGCTCATTGCAGATGGGGTTTGAATATAAAGCACACAGGATTTCTAAAGTGGAAAAACTATTTTGTTTGACACTATAATGTTGGATTCATGATACTGTGCATGTCAAATCCATTGAATTTTACATCACAGAGAATGAACCTTAATGCAAGTTTCTAAAAGTCATTTAGAAAGTTAGGATTTAGATACCCAGGATAGGATACAGACTGTGATAAAATAACCTAATTGTGTTATAAGAAATAACCAAACTTAGAGGGTAGTAATTCTGGCAATGAGTGGACATTAATACTAAAATTGAAAGAAACTACAGACACGTTATATTATATTTGGTATAGTTATTTTACTATGAAAGTATGAGTTAAAAATTCAGAACAATTAGGTCTGTATGTATGCTAGAATTCAACAATGAAATAAATGGATAGCAGATGTTGGGAGCCAGGTTTCTTACTGTTGGAGTGGGAAGTTCCAGACAAGTAAGGTGAGAAAGCTAAAATGATCCATATGTTAATGGATTCGAAGTGGAGGCAGTATGAACTCATGGTTAGCTTAATGCAGACACAGATGGATACACATAGAAATATTTATTTCCATCTTGGATGGAATCCTGGCATAGAAGACACTAGGTAAAAAACTAAGGACATCAAAATAAAGAATGAAGTATAGTTAATAATGTATCATTAATTCATTAGTTGTGACAGATTCCAAGGCTAATGTAATATGTTAATATGGGAAAAACTGGGTGAAGGTTTATAGGAGATATTTTCACTATTACTGCAACTTTTCAGTAAAAGTAAAACTGCTCTAAAATACAGGTTTACTCTTAATAATTTTAACATCTACTTCACCCTATACTTCGCTTCCTGTTAGTAACAAATGTTCAAATTTTGGTTTGTTCCATTGTCACATTTGTTCCATTTCATATAAAGTTAAGACATTAATGCTTCATTCTTTTGAGAATGTGTATTTTTGATAAAAAATGTATTTTGTGGCTACAATATATCAATTGTGAGGTCTATTTCAAGCAATCTCATGTTGTTTTCTGAGAGATGGGTAGGCATAGAGTTTTAGTGGATGCATTTCAAACCAAAATTTCATTGTTTTTGATTCAAAATTTAAAAATTTCAGTAACTTTCCCTAAAAGTTACGCTACTTCTGCATTATTTCCATTAATGACTTGCTTATAGTGGTAACTGTGTGCTCACGGTTTTCAAGATATGAATTAGATAGACATAACTCCCACACTGCTGCTTTACTGCTTTATGCTCCAGTAGAGTTCTTCTGCATAACAGTAGATTCTTTAGCTGAGATACAATTACTGAGAGCAAAAATCCAGCACGACTGAGGGATCATCTACCTCCCCACAATAGCTGACACCATCACCGTACTTGAAATCAGACTATATTAGTGGTCAAATAATGTGATGGTGTATTATGGCATCATTAACTAAGGAGCATATCAAGATGAATCGTTTTCCTCAATTAAATTTAATCATTTTATGTAAGAAGATACACTAAAACCAAAAGTCAAAGAAATTACATGAATTTGTCATGTGAAGCTGAAGAGAATATTAATCAAAGGTGTGACTAACACCTGATTCAAGACTGATAAGGCATTTAGAGACATGCAAAATACTTGGAATATTTAAAAGGTATAAATAGGAAATTTGTACTTAAATTTTCCCTAGATGGTAAGAGAAAAACAAAATAAAAAGTATAAACAGTAAAATGTTTCAGAAAAAGAGAAGGAAGAAATTTCTGAAGTTATTTAATCTGTGATTTGCTCTTGTATGCATGTTTCATCTATTTATCCCAAATTACAGAATCTGTACCATACTCATGCCTTTCTATTAAATAAAATATCTAGATTTCTTAGCCAAGCTTTTTTTTAACATGTGATTAACATTTTTCTCTGAAAATATTCCTGCTTGGATCTTGCCCTTTCCACATGTAAAGAGAAAAATATACTCCAAATAGGAGATTGTACAAAGTTACAGACCCCAGTTTTAGATGGATTTTCAGTCTATGAAAATGAAGAAATCACCATCATAGACTCAAAAAACCCAAAAGAGACTGATACCCTATGCAAGGCTGTATAAAAATTGATGTGACATTTTACCAGTATTTGCATCATTTTATTTATTTATTTTTGTCTTTGTAATACATATAGACTCTGAACACATATGATTTATAGGCCAAATTTCTTAAATCCTGTATTTACTGTTTGTTTGTTTTCTAGCCAATGCTTAACTGGGACTTCACTGAATGTGGGATTTATTTCATTAGGATCTAAAGGGTCTTTCTGGGATATTGAAAATGGCCTCTTGTCTTGATGGTAGCAGTGGACAGCCCAGTGTATACAATGGTCAAAACTAATCAGTGCATTTTTATATGTAAATTTACCTTCTCATTAATCATATCTAATTCCCTCATTGTTAGTTTGAAACCTTCTTGGGAGCTTCCTGGGTATAATCTGAAACCAATTCCCGATATGGAGGAAAAGGAGAGACCATAGAAAGAGGCAGGCCACTCCAGATCGGTGGGTGATGGTTATAATAAGCAAGGTAACTTGCTGCAAGGCTTGTCTTGGGTGGCTGTGAGTTAAGCAGATCTCTGCACCACCTACCAAATCTTAAAAGTTTTCAGAGAAGCCTTAACTGAATTCAGTCATGTATTCCATCCAGACAGTCACATCATATTTCTAACTCAAGGCAATGTCTTGAGGCAGATTCTGGGAGCAGGGAAGGCAATCCGGTGTGCATTCCAAGGACAGAGGAATGGGTAAGATGCCTCTGCTAGTCTGGGTTTGCAGTCTACTGGTGTTCATGTCTTCTCAATGACCTACCCCAGCACTCACTAAAAAACAAAAGGATTAGTGATTTTAGAGAACCTTTTACTCTTTGATGATGATAAAGTTATATTTTGGTTTTGGAAAATGTTTGATTGAAATGTAACCATGCAAATTAACTCCTTTCATGATCTTAGCTATGAAAAAAAGTATGCAATTTAGCTATGAAGAAAAGAACAAGTAATAAGTATTTTACTAATAGGAATGGGCATAAACATGAAGTAAGTGAGCTGACAACATTTTGATGGTGAGAGTCAAGTGGTTCTAATTTCTCTACATTAATAAAAAAGGAAAAGAATTCATCTTCCCACATGTATTACTCTCCAGATTCCTAAACATAGTGATTTAATAAAAAAGGAAAAAAGCCTAACCAATGATTAAAATATAACTTCCTCAGTTTATCATATTTTCAGTAATAAGACATATAATGCAAAGTTAAATATGTATTGGATGCTTGAGATTAATATGTATGTGTACTTTGATGGCACTGCTGGACACTTTGTAACAATATGTCTTACACTTTCAAAGAAAAAAGAGGTCAAAAAATCTCACTGCTATTTGGGGTACATTCAGATAGTATGCAGCAAAGTATTACTGTTTAAATTAATATTTGTATATAATGAACTATGTAAAAAACAAATGATATATGCTTTTAACCTATCTCAAAAATTCAATGTAAATTGGTCCTTTATCACCATACACACTGGAGAATAAACCCATTTATACTGTATTAATATATTTTCTCAATAAAAAGCTCTTTATATGTATTTTATAGAAATAGCCTCAAAGTAATTTGTCTAGTTAAATATGTTCCCATGAGCCCAAATAAAACTGTCTACTTCTTATTCATGAGAGGAAATGGATCTCTTCAACTGATCATAATGTCTGCAATTCTAAAATGCACAGTGCAACATTTACACACATATGTGTGTAGACATTTTCCCTTAAAGTATTTCATTCCTGAATAAGCCACATTTAAAAATAATACTAGCATATGCCAGTAAAATTATGCTGTTAATGATTTGACTGATATTCTTTTCCAAGAAAGGGCAACAAGCTATAGAATCTACTTGCAGTAAGTTAAAAAAATAAAATTTCTCCTATAATCACATATTTAATATTATTTAAGACTCTATATTTTCATAATATTCTGTACACCCATTGATATAAATATGTTTGTACTTATTCACATAACCATCTATCAGGATAAGTATTGTTAACATTGTTTTACAGAAGCAATGAAAGTAACTTACAAAAACATGTTTAAACTACTTTTAAGTTGTCCAATATCATAAAAGTGTTATCAAGGAAGCAAAAATGTGAATTATGCTTCATGTCAAAATGTGTAAGATTTACACTTTATCATGTACCTTTTCATATTTTTTCATCTGTGAAATTTAGAGTGTTTATGTCATGATACAATATTAACAGTGGTCATTGAGCACTTATTCCATACTAGACAATTTTTAAAATTCTCTTCCATGTATTACATGATATAATTTTAGTAACAACCCTATGAATTAGGAACTAACATTAGTTCCATTTTGTTTATAAGAAAACTGATAGCTAGAAGGACTGAGTGACTTGCAGAAATTCTCACAACAGTTTACTAATAAAATGGGGATTTTCCCCAGGATTCCTCCACTCAGAAGTGAGTTTAGATAATACTACACTTCTGCATCAGAATAATTTCTAGACTGGTGTGAGGATTTAAGGTCCCCTTTGTTCACCTCCTTCATACTGCCAAGCTGAGAATTTACACTTTGTGATGGTTAGTTTTGTTTCAACTTGGCCACATAAAGCTGTAGAAATAGTTCAGTTTTCCAATGTCCCTTACCCAGCTTTTCCTATTGTGAACATCTTATGTTCGCATGGAAGACTTGTCAAAACTCAGAAACTGAAATTGGTATGTGTACCAGCTGGGTCGCAACTGCAAGGCTTTGGCACTGCCCCAATCTGTATGTGCTCTAAACACGTATCCTATTCATGGCACTTTTTCCCATAGCCAGGGTTTTGTGGCCCAGCAATCAAGAGGTGGAAATGGAATTCGCAGCACTCACTATTACTTGTTGTGATCCACTCGCAAAACTCTTGTTTCCTGCCCCTATAACCTTAGGTTTTTCTGGTCTAGAGGTCTTGAGTCCAATGGGAGAAATACTTCTACCTGGTGACGTGAAATGATTGTGTTGAATTAGTAATTAAGACTGCCACCTGGCCACCTTTGGGTTCTCATGCCTCTAAGTCAGGAGAATAAGAGAATAAGAGTACTGGCTTGGGTGATGGATCCTGAGCATTAAGAGGAAATTGGCTGGCACTATACAATGGAGGTAAGGAAGCCTACGTCTGGAATATAGGAGATCATTTAGGGCATCTCTTAGTACTTCCATGCCCTTTAATGAAAAGCAATGGAAAACTATGGCAACCCAATCTAGGCAAGACTACTAATGGCCCAGATATGTCAGCAATGAAACTTTGGGTTGCCCCAACAGGTGAAGAGCCATGAACAGCTAAGGTGCTTGTGGAGGGCAAAATAAATATCGAATAAGTAATGGAAGAAGATAATTATAAATATCAGCTACAATGGGATGAACAGTCAAGGTACTGAAGACTGTAATTCTATAATTGTTGTAAATAGTTTTTCCTTATTTTGTTATGAATATGTATGTGTATAATATATATTTATCAAATAATTTTATTCCTTTTCATCTATTTGTCATCTATAGGAAGATGTAGTCATAATACTTAACTTTATATCACATTATTTAATCTATAGAGTTATCAAGAAGGAGAAAAAGCTAACTTTTTGGTTACTTACAGGATAAGTATGTCATGTTAGCTGGAAGTATGCTTTTGTTATTGTCTTTATTTAGGTATTAATTATGCCTTAAAGATATTTGTATGGGTGCCAAGTTGACAAAAATGAACTCTTAGTTAAAAAAACTAAACAACAGTTAGTTAACAAAAACTAACTGGTGTTTAGTTTTATGTGTCAACTTGGTCAAGCTATGGTACCCAGTTATTTAATTAAACATTAATCTAGATGTTCTTGTGTATTGTGGATAACATTTATAATCAGTTGACTTTCAGTGGGCTATCTTACATGATCCTGGTGGGTCTTATCCAATCAGTTTAAAGGCCTTAAAGCAAAACAGATTTCCCTGTGGGAGAAATATAACTGATTTTCCCCATTCAAGAAGTTGCCAGGATAGGAGCATCCTCAGCTATTAGAATTCCCAAGATCTTAGTCAGGTTGGTGACCTGCTTCTGATCACTTCGGTCCATAACAAATGAAAGTCCTGAGAGGGAAAGAGAAAGAGCACGAGAAAAAACTACAAATGAGGGAACTTTTGGCAACATGAACGAAGCATACTCTACCACATTCATAATCTTAGAACATCCCTGGGGTCTCTGAATATACTTTTGGAAGGTATTGGCATACACGGAATTAAATTTAGAATTCTTCAAAAAAAGTCCTAATATTTGAAAAAGAGTTTCTTCTTCTTGAAGACTGCAATGCAATACCGGCTCCTGGCCAAGAGCTTCTAGCTTTCCTTACAGATTCTGGCCTTGCTGACCTCTAATCCTCAATCCCCACAATCACAAAAGCATGGGTGTGTGTGTGAGTGTGTGTGTTTATGTGTATACATGATGATGAAATAAAGAATAAGAAGACAATTAATTTACTAGTTGTGTCTTGTGGTAAAATGGAGAAGAAAAATGGTATAAGTTGTCAATTCCCCTTTCTTCCCACCCCTGTCATCTGGCCACATATAGTATGTTTCAGATGTTCTTGTTCAGTATGTATTTTCCTGTCTTGGACCACAGAATGGCTATATCCATTTTTAGCTTATTTATAGATTATTTCAAGGGAAACCTCTAATTTGGTCCCATTTGGTATCAAAACGTGTTATCTAAATAAGCAAAATATTGTCTGCAGATATCCTTCCTTAGACTAGATATTAGATGCGTGTGTGTGTGTGTGTGTGTGTGTGTGTGTGTGTGTGTGTGTTCCTGTGCATCAGACATCAGAATCAAACTGTTTCTGACTGGTGCATCTTCAGTAAGGCTGTTAGCAGTAGACATGGCTTTTACCTTTCACTGTCTCATTTCTCCAAGGTTGGAGACTGACTAAACTAATTATGTCCTTTAGAAGAATAATATCCTTTTGAACAGAACTTGGTGAACGAAAAAATGGTATGTCAATTATTATAAAGTTATATACCGAAACTGATTAAATGTCTCTCTTTTTCTTAGGGAAGTTGGTATATCAGTATTCTCTAGGAACTTTTTAAACCACACACTAACACTTCTTGTACTCATACACCCTCCAGTAAATCAAAAATTCTCTATTACAAACTATAATTCTTAGTTTTCTTTCCTTAAAGGTTGAAAAATAATGTTTCTTAAATTGCTGTTAATACTAGCAATATTGTTTGAAAGTGCTTCAAAAGTGCCTTCCTTATGTGAGACATTATGGTTAATTCATTAATCTATATCAATAACTATCACAAAAGGAAATTATAGAAACAACTATTAACAAAACAGCGCTACATGACATAATATTTAATCAAATAATGATGAAGCATGGTACATTTTAGCTGTATTCAGCGAAGTTTAAAAACAAATAATCATGGTAATAATAAAAAGACATTTTAAGATACTCCAAAAGTATTTTATAAATAGAGCCTCACAATAGTAGTAAACTAATTATTGAAAGTTATGCAAGTGCATTAATTAAGGGAGAGAGTATCAGGACATAAGCTGATGTCAAAGGCAGCAACTAGAGACATGTGCATTGAGTTGCCAAAAGACAACTGGCTAAAACTCAAAGGACTAATTAAATTTTCAGCCCTAAATAAAAATGGGACTACAGCTTAGTCAACCAGAATGAGACCCTTCGGAAACATAGAAATAAACAAAAAACAGAGTGCCCTTGGTCTCATCGTTCTTCACGCAACTAAGAACAAAGTGTCCCTGAGAGAAATGCATTGACTAACATGCCCCAATCTTCTCATAAGTCAGTCCTCTCAGGATGTTAATCTACCAGAACAAGATAAAATAAATACATGGATGTGTTGGTGAATGAATATCAATGCTAATGAATAAAGCAAAAATTGTAATTCCATGTGCTTTGCCTAAGCTTTCCTCTCAAAGGAATTGTGCTTGTGGAAATAATATTCACCCAACAAGTTTGAAACAGAAACATGGCAGATGGTCAACATGTGGTTAACATGATATTGACAGGTTATTTAACTGAGGAAAATGCTGAATTTTCAAATACTGTAAATTAAGTAATTTTGAGGAGAGAATTTGGTAACAAAGTTTATATATATGATACACAGAATCATATAAAAATGGCCACAAACAATGGTCATATCTTTACATTTCAATAGCTTTCAAAGTGCACATAATTCAAAAGTTAAGTATGATTTCTAAAAATAAGCAACAAAAAGACAAATCTGTTTAGGAAGATTTTACATGAAGACCTGATTTATGATAATAATTCTGGTGATGCCATTACATGAAGGGGTTGAATACTATGAAATTTAATCCAGTTTAATGGCATTAAAACTAAGGTGATGGGATTTGGGACCAAAAGTAAAAGGTATGCTTAAACCATTTTGAGATTTTTGTTTGTGAACAATAGTTACATACTTGGTGACTGAAAGTTATTTTCAATCAAAATATGTAACATACAAACATACAGATTTCTAATTTCATGTGCTCTGTAGAAAGAATATGTCTTTTCTTACCTAAGAATATTAAATGCTGTTAAAATAAACTGGGCAAAGAGGGAATACAATTATGATCTGGATAACTATATAGAACAGTGATAAGGCTCAGCTTTTACTACAAGAGAACATACATTGTCATATATCATGACATCTATATTATCTACTTTGAGACATATTCAGTATCACTAATAAAAGGAAAAAGGTTTGCAATTATAATTATAAATTTTCACAGGTTTTGTAAACATCATTATTTAAGGCATTTTAAAAATGTGAAAAAAATGTGCATCTTAGAACTGATTAAAGACAGTTTTTATATCACACAAAAAAATTATATTTATAAAGAAACAGGAGAGTCGTTGAGGCACATGAGTCCCAATTTTGCAACTAAGATATCTGTGTTTCTTTTTTATTTTCTCATAGTTAATACAAATTTACTCTTGCTTAATGATGCCAAAGTTCCTAAGTATTATGGAATGAAATGTGTCCCCCCCAGAATGTTAAAGTTCCAACTCTGCTTTCCAGTACCTATGGGTGTGACCTTATTTTCAAATGGGGTCTTTGCAGATGACCAAATTAAGATGAAGTCATTTGGGAGGGTCCTAATCCAACAGGACTGTGTTCTTCTAAAAAAGGGAAATTTGGACACTAAAAAAGATGCACGTAGAAAGACCACTATGTTAAGATTAAGGCAGAGATCATAGTAATGTATCTACATATCAAGGAATGGCAAAGATTCCAGCAAACCACACAAGCTAGAAGAACAGAGTAGAGCAAATTCTCCTACACAGCTCTGGGAATAACCAACCCTGCTGACACTTTGATTTTGTACATCTTTTCTCCAGAGCTGTAGACAATAAGTTGTTTAAGCCATCCAGTTGCTGATGCTTTGCTAGGCAGCCCTAGAAAATTAACATGCTAAGATAATTTAGTAATAATTTAGCAAAATGTTTTTGGTGCTATCATTTGAATAATAGAATTAACAATTACAATTTATTACTCTTCAGCTAAGCAGGTAACTTAATCAGAACCCCAATATTTCCAGCATTTTCATATATTCCATGCTATTGCCTGTTACTTCCCTCTTGCAGTAAGATTATATATTTAACAAGTTATGAATAAAGGAGATGAGAAAGAAATGAAGTATTTATTACTACTAAGCAAACAAAAAATGAAATCTAAAACTGTGTTTCTTTAAATTAACTAATATTTATCATAGAGAAAATATCCAGAGATGCCTCATGCTGCACACTGATAAACTTTCAGTTCTTTTAGACATATGTGTCTCTGTGTGTGCACACATGCCTGCATATGTGTGAGTGTGTCTATGTCTGTGTTTGTTGAGGAAGGTGGGGAGTGATAGATTTTCACATTTCTTTCTTCCATTTTATCTTTTTGTTTGGTTTGGTCTTGGTTTTAGTTTCCTTCACTGGATCTATTTTCAGATCTTCATTATATTTGGTACTGAAAACAAAATCACATGTTGGTTAGTTGCTGTTAGATGTTAATGCATCTTAAAAGAATTGCATTACCTTATATTCTTTATCTGTTTATACAAAGAGGGTATAGGAAAGGAAAGAATTTTTTCCTCTATCCTTCTGAGTTTTAAGCTGAAACCGCTGTAATAAAAGATTAACAAGAAAGAAACAAACGGAAGTTTATCAATAAGTATACCTCATGTACAAATAGGAGATACCCAGGGAAAAATGAGTAACTCAAAGAGATGGATTCCAGCTTATATAACATGTTCAACAAAGAGCAATAAATCCGTGGAGAAATGACAGGACATGGGAAACAAATTTTAGGACTCCAAAGACTGAGTAAAGACCTGTTAGTAAAAGGTTGTTACATAGATTATTATGATGCCTTCTACAGGTTGATAGTGTCTAACTGATGGGGTGATTGACTTTTGTCCTTCCCGACAGAGACAGGAGGAGGCATACCTTTAAAACTATATGTCCTACTTTTAAGAAAAGAGGGGAAGGGCAGGGAGTTTTTCTTGCATCATCTTCTCAATTGCGTTCCTCTCAAAATACTCCTTATGCCAAAATCACGTTTCGGGATGGTATATTCTGCTACCTTTCAGTTCCATAGCTGGGACTATGAAATAAACAACAAACAAATGAACGGAAGAGACACAAATTTACTAACCTTTGCTATTACCTGCATGGAGGGTATCACAGGAAAAGTGAATCCTAAATAAGTGGTGATGTTTGATACCTTATATATCATGTTAACAGGGCAGAGAGACAGAGGCAACATGGGCAAGAGTAAAGGGCATTTAAGAAAGATGAATAGATCCTTTCTAAGCATCCCCTACCATCCTTTTTTTTCCTACAAAAGCATTATTGTTTCCATTTGGTCTATGTCCCTGGAAAGGGCTGCAGTGGTTACAAAGCTGCCTGGTGGCTGCAGGGAGAGGCAGACACCAGGGAAATGCAGAGGGGCCCCTCCAAGTGTGCTGGGCCCAGGAAGCGTTAGTCATGCTTGGGGTGAGCATCTTCAAAAGAGGTGCTCGCCCAGCGAAGCCTGGCGGCCGGCCAGCCTGCCTGAGGTTAGTCCAGGGCTCTCCCACCTTCTTGGTGAGTTTTGCTTCCTCGTCCAAGCGGTCAGGGTCTGTCCCGCCAGCACTCGGCCCATGCAGCCAAAGGGTCTCGCTCAGGTTCTTCTCCAGAGCCGGGGTGGCTTCCAGGGTTTTACCCCACTCACCTTGTAAAGGTTTCTGGACTTTCTAGAAGAGGGCAGGGCCCACGCCTTGATTTTCTATTTTCAAGAGACTCTCTGTGCTTCTCCAATGCAGGGAAGAGGCCCCCACACTCCAGAGCCACATAGGCCATGGAAATTGAAGCTCAGACACAGGTAAGTGTAGAAGGCCTGTAGTTGCAGGTTGTCTAGGCAGTTGACAGGCAGCCCGTCCATTTCGGTGGAATGACTGTGATGAATCTGGGAGCTCAAGGTTTGTTGGTAATTAGGTGCTGAACACGAAAGTGGTGTCTGGTTGCAGAGGTGGAGTAGGGCAGAGAAGCTGGTCCCGGGGCTTGTCGCTGGAAGTAAGGGCGGAGGATGGACGGAGGCTGGAGGGAGTCCTAGGGTGTGTTAGGCATGGCACTGTTTAAGTAAGAGACGAATCCCCCAATTGTGTTCCTTGCTGTCCTCTCCCACAACAAAACATTTTATTACCCTGTGGGTGGACTGGAGCCTGTGGGGGACACTGGGGAGCAGGTGGGAGTGTGCTGTTGGAGATCCGAGGGGTGCAGGAGGGGACAGTGGATCTGGCTCTGTGTCCAGCCCAGCTTAGGGCTCACTTTTGGGGAAGGCTAAGAGTAGGCAGAGACCAGATAGCCATTTTATACTCTTTTCACCCATTCCCATGGCATTAAATAAATAAAAGGCAACTCTGTACAGCACAAAATACACAGGGAGGTCCTTCTCCCCCAGTCCTGGAATGTGCAGAGTGGGAAGGGGCACCCTGGAGGACAGGGTTGGGGTTTCTAGCTTTTCACGCCAAGCCTGGCCCCTTCCCACTGCCCTGAGGTGGATGCAGTCAGCTTTGAACTGGAAACAAAACTCCAGCCCAAGTCGGAGGAACCCACATCCTAGGCAGGCAGGTCCATCTGTGTGGGGACTGCTGGCTCAAGAGGTTTTTGCTCCTCTCAAACCCCAGAGCTTTCTCAGGAAAGACTGGCCTGAGTTTCTGGAATGGGTAGGAGCTATGATCCTTTGTGACAAAGTTTCTCTGGGTGTGGTATACACTTCTAGTCTCCTCTCCTGAACAAGAGTTAGTCCTCTCTGGTGGGTAAAACTCCTGGGGAGGGGATTTATGAAAACTGAGTTCCCATTGGAGAGTCTGTAGGCAGATAAGGGCAATTGGGAGAAAGCCTTTCCCTGCATTTTGTTTTTCAAGTGCCCTCAGATCAAAATAATCAATATATCAAAGTGGCATATTTTGAGATGGCATGTCTTGAACGGCTTCAAGGTGATATAGTTCTAGAGAAAATATCTGTGATAAACTAAGCCAAATCAACATATGAAATATAACAAGAATGTTATAGAATACCATTTATATAATGTATGACTACTCCCATAATGCCAAGGTAGTTTTTTTTCATTAACATCAGTAGTTTCAGAACCCACACTAAAAGTATCAGAATTTTGGTGCAAGTAATTCATTTCAGATATAAATTCAAAGCAACAGAAAAACTTTGTCAAATGCCTCAGTAATAAATTACAAGGATTATGTAACATTTTTCCTTGATAAGTACTTTTTGTTTATGACATACCTTAAAAATGTACCATGTCAAAAAAGTGCTATAATTTAAGCAGTATTTTTGACCATTTAAAATCTTGTTATGAAACTTAGATACTCTTTCAAACTTTGTGATATTTTCAGAATCACAGATAGTGTGTCATGGTAAAAACTGCTTGGAAGGGAGCTCTACTTAGAAGATAACTATATAAGGATCTTGTGGACCTCATCTCAGCAGAATAATCATAAAAGAAGATAACTATAAAATAAATAACCACTTAAAGATTCTCCAAATTGTCCTAAAAATATATAGAAAATGAAGAACAATTGTTTTCAAAAATATCTACTAGACCTCGTGTCACTTGGAGCTCAGGTCTTCCCTTGGATCCCAGTTAGGAGCATTGGTATGACCCTGGGAAGGTCAGGCTGCCATTGGCTAAGTGGAAAGGGTGGGCTTGCAGATGGCTGGTAAACGTGGGGCTGCCTTCTGTCACCCAGCCCCAATTTGTAGGGTGAGGACTCTTCTCCAGATGGGGCAGGGGAGAACAGTTCGACCCCAATTTCTCTTACCCCAGCTGATTTGTACTGCTGAGGTACCCTGAGAGAGGCAGGTGGTGAAGACCAGGAGGGAACCACCCCTGTTCAACACACTGTTACAAGCAGAGTGACAATTTAGAGAGATTTCAACGACGGCCCCTATTCCCAGTTCCAGAGCAGATAAGAGATTTCTGCTCAGGGAGAGAGTCAAGCTGAAAGAAGAGAGAATAACAAAATTATCTTCAAGGGACCTGTCTTTAGTCAAACATGGTTTAGGAAAGTTCAAGCTCAAGGATGCTATAAAAAGAGAATGGAGATTTTGATGGGATACTGTTAAGATTAAGCTGATAGATTCATGAAAGCAACAAAATAAATCACAAATCAGCTAGTTTACCAAAGAAATGGTTGAGAAGCCCCCTGGGGTCAGAACAAAAATTGACTTCAAAATATCCATGCAAAAGGTCCTAAACTTAACTTTTGTCCAACAGTTATGTCAAAAACAATAGAACAGTCAGATGGCAATTGGTGGAGCCTAATGTTCGGATGCACTACCCACAGGAACAGACAGCCTAACAGAAAGATCAAGGGAAGAGACAAAGAGAGCCCTGCTAAAACTATTGTCATTCCAGGCTTAGTGCATGTGTGCACAAGACTGTACATCAGAAGATTGGTATCAGAGACTTTAACTGTGGGGAAAATAGACCACTAGAGTAGTCCCCTCCAGTCAACAAATAACACACAACAGCAAACCCCAAGGAGAGAGTATCAGCATACAGAGTCAGATACCACCATGGCAACTACTTGAATGAGGTCTTTGACTGCCCCTTACCACTGGACGCTCACTGCTCATCCAGTCCTTCAATGATGCTGCCACACTTAAATACCATTGCTTTTATTATGATTAATTTCCATACCAAGTTTTAACCTACCTACATCCTCAAGGTATTGAAGTAGGTCAAAAATGGTTAAAAGGATATTTGTAATATATTTCAAATATTTATTTTCCAAGGGATCAATTACCTAAGATAAATTTATCAGTTTGAGCGTGAAGATACAGAAAACATTACAATATATTAGCCACTATTGCCTCACTTAAACATACGTTTCTTATAAGCGCTACTGATGATGGAACATGTCTCTTTGCATTAAAAAAATGTGGTTTCATTATTTAATTACAAAACGCTAAAATATTGGTAGCTACCATGTAATACAGCAAAAAGATTGCACAATCCATACAAATTAATTTCAGAAAACAATTCTAAAGCAGAACTGGAAACTTTGTATTTATATTCAGTATCTCAATACTTGAGGACATTTGTGAGAGTAGAAGACAGAGACTGCACACTGGAGCTATAATTTGTAGCCTTAAGAGAATTGGGAGTATTTAAAGATATCAAATCTTTGAAAGAATCCTTTATTTTTTATCAATTTTTGAAGCTTTTTCTCCAGGCACCAGTACCAAAGGATAAAGAAACACAGTTCAAATGACATCCACTTCACAAGGCTTTGTAAAACTTGTAAAAAATACATTTCAAAAGAAAGAAAAACTCAAGTTATCCCATAAGTGTATACCAACAGGTCCTGTTATTTTTGTTATTTCCTCAAGCGAAAAGTTTAAGAAGGGAGACTGAATTGAAATAGGGTACTAGTTTGGGTTATAATTCAACGGGTTTATAATCTAAATTAAATGGTATTAGAATTTTTAAGTACAACCTATAAAGATCTAAAGAAAATATCTGTTATTAAAACAAATTTTAAAATGATTGCTCATAGCTATTTCTGACATTCAAAATCCAACAACATTTTTTCTTGTACCTTTCCATCTTCCTAACCTGAAATGAATAATATATTTTGACTTTTTTGTTATATGCATTTTTTATGTACAGTTTTATTTGATAATATTTTTATTTTTAAAATGTCACTATATTGTATCACATAAAAACATATAAACTTCTGATACAATGTATTTTCTTCCAGAAATTAATGAAAGCATTAAGACTTATTCCCAGGATTGTAATAAAACAGAAAATTTGGTCACACCAGATTAAAAGGGACATCAACTTGGCTAATTCAGTTTATAAAACTGAAAATACCTGTCAAAAGAAATTTTATCTTTTCTGAGTTGAATTTTTATTTCAACTCCTATTGTAGGTTTTCACTTAATAAATAGCCTGTTGCTCCAGGAGGGGGGGGGTTCCTGTAAGTTCCCTATGAATTTGCTGAGACCAAATACAGGGAAGGACATGAAGTGAGTTTTAAAGGGGGCTTATTTTCACAGCAGTAGGCCTCAGTCTCTGGTCTGCTCTGGCTTCCCTCTGCCTGCCTTAGTTCTCGCATCAGGTTTTCCTTCTCCACTCTCCAAGCCCTCTGCTCTCACACTCACACCTCTCAATCCCCCCTCTTACTGACACTCTGCCGACTCTCTCTGAGGCCCTCTACCTCCCCTCTGCTATCAACGGGAGGAACTTTGTGAGCGAATCTCTGGTGACTGGCAGACACCTGACCAGTTACATACCAGGAACAGGAGAGGAGAGAATGGGTGTTTCCTCTCCACCCCTCCCCTGGATTGGTACGTCCATGACTGACCAGTGGCTCTGTCATCAGTAAACATCCTTCTGCTCTCAGAAGCATGCAAAAGCAGGCTTTTATCTATATGCACAATGGGTGCTATGAAGGCCCGGGGGGTGGGGAGAATCCTGATCAAAAATTTCCATTTTCTCCACAAGCCTTAACTCCCAAACTGTTTGGTTTTCCAATCATTGTTTAAAATTCTTACAAACATGTCTTTATTAGTTATAGTTGGGAAGTCTAAAATGAGTAAAAAGGGAAATAATTATTCCATTCTCAACTGTCACCTATTCTGTATTTATAACAAGTGCCTAGTAAATTTCAGTTTAACCTAATCCAAACTATTGATGAAAGATGTGTTCACTTCCTTGTAATTTTGGCTTAGTTTGGTGTCAAAAGCACCGAGATAGCAAATTCTTAAGCTTTAATATACCACAAAGAGAGAAACAACCTTTGAAATAGTTTTCAAACGTTAGAAAGGACACCTACATAACCTTGCCCTGTATACTTGCATACCAAACACTGAGTAAAAGATTTGATTTCTGCTATTTTAATTCAGTTGTCCTCCAGTAACAGCCCTTGCCACTATTAACATAAAAAAGACTTCTAAAGTGAATCTGTTTAAGCTACATAGTCTTACAACAGAAATAACTTCTTAAAAGGTACAGTACATGCTCTTCCTAATGCATTTTTTATAGGACCAGACTATATGCCTTTGTTGTTTGAAGTAACAAGTTTCAAACTACTTCGTATTTTTGGAAGTGAGAATATATGCAGGTGTAGGAAGGTGGTCAAAATGAATTAAGATGATTGAGTGTTAGAAAAACCATAATAGTGTTTTATTTCTCACTTTTTTATTCCAGTTTTATTGAGATATAATTGACATATAACATTCTATAAACTTAAGGTGCACAGCATAATGAGTAGATATAGGAATATATTGCTAAATGATTACCACAATAAGTGAACGCCTAATACTTCACACAGTTACAAGTTATTTTTCTTGTGTTGAGAACTTTAAGATCTCTCATACCAACTTCCAAATATACAACACAGTATTGTTAACTCTTGTCATCAGGTTGTGCATTACTTTCCCAGAACTTACTTATCACTGGAAGTGTGTACCTTTTTGCTTCTTCTCTTCCATCTTTTTTCAGTTCATCTCTTCCTTGACACTTGTTTTGCCTTTGTGCTCCATAGGTGTTTAAGGCTCTCCAGGCGCTGCTGTTTATGGTAGATGACAGGTAATTCTGCCTTTTTTTGTAATACCTCCATAAATACATACTGTCTGGCATCTATTTCCAACAGGTCCAGTGTCTCTAAAGTTCATTAAAATGAAAAAAAAATTAGTCTGGGAAATTGTATTAATGTGTATTAATAGCTTATTGTTTGTTCTTCCAAAATGATACATTTGGGTTTTAAACAGGTTCTTCCATGAATTTGGAGCCTTCAGTATGAGGAATGATTATAGCAATAGAAATTTCATATAGTTAAATAAATGGATTTTTTTTCTTGGTAAACTGAGCCCTTTAGCACATACTCTGATGACACATACCTGGAAAGGCCTATAAAATACACCTCTCATGTTTGAAATGTAATATCATGACTTTTCAGTCACATCCAAAACTTTGAGACGATATTAAAAAACTTTGGTCTATATCAGGTAAATATTCTGGGGACTGGAATATTACCTGCATTCATCAACGACCCAGATATCTATAGCAATATAATGAGTGGTTCTCTTTTTGAACAATTTATGGAAAGTAGAGAAAGACTTAAGATTAATGAATATATATTAGAATTATATACTATTTTCCCAGATCTTAAGCTTAATACCATATAATACATTAATATCATATATGCTGGGTTTCTTATATTTTCTAATTTATTCTCAAAATAATTAAACAGTTAATTAGTGATGCCAAAAGTAAGTTCATTGTCTTTTTCTACTTTTATTTTCTTGTTCCTGTTAAACTTATATTCACATTTTGTTTTTCTGCATTTTAAAAATTAAAATGGCTTGTTTTTCAGCTAGGTCCTTTTTATTAGTTCACTTTTGCCATATTAAAACTATTCTGAAATGAAAAATCAAACTTTTAAAATAGTCATTGTTAATTTATTCCTATAATAATTTTCTTTTACTTTGCAAAGATTCATAGATACTCTGTGCTTCAAATGCAGTGATCAGAACATCTGTCCCTGGGCTGATTCACTGAGAATTTCATAGAGTGAGTTCCCTGTCTCTGAGCTCTACCATGCTTTCATTTGCCGCCTCTGCAGGTTACCTCCCTACCTCTGGGCTCATCCACATGTTTCCCAATGATGAAACAGTGGAATGATCACTTTCCATCCCATGGCTTCTGAATTAAATCTTAGTTTAAAATGAATCTTCCCTTGCAAGAAACATGATACAATGATGACTTTTGTGTTACAATATTAAACATCTTCTTGGAAAGAAGCATTTCAGAAATTTATGCTTTAACATATTCATATTCAGAGTTAAACATGCTATCCTCGTTTTTCATAGATATAAAAGGCATTTTACATGCAATAATTCTGTTAATTTCAAACTCACTTTACTCCATGAATGCTTAAACAAGTAAAATACATACACATATATTCATACATACATAAAAAATAATTAAAATGTAACTAGAAAGATGATGTAGAAAGTCATATGGCTATGAATCATCTTTCCTTTTCATTATCTCAGTAATTTCCACTTCCCTCCTAGTATACAAACTTAGTGATATTACTCCTCCCTAACAAAATCTTGAAGGGGGTAAAGTGATGTTAACTTCTAAGAGACCAAGACCAACATATATACAGAAATTGTACAAAATTAAAATGTCCATACAGCTGAACAATAAATTGTAAAGCAGTCAACATTGCAAGTGCCAATCAGATAAAAAATAAAAGTAATATTGCCAGCATCCATAAGATCCTCTCATGCCCCTTTTTACCCGAGGGATAATCACAATCATGATTTTTATATTAATTACTTCCTTACATTTCTTTATTATTTTATAACTGACACAAGAATTCTTAAATACAATAATTTAAGTTGTCTAATTTGATCATTGTATAATTGGAATCTTAAAGCATATGTCCTTGATGTCTTGCTTCATTTACTAAACAGATTTGTGAGATTCATTCATGTTGCTTTGTAGAGCAGACATTTGTTCTTTTTTTCCCCAATTTTTTGTTGTAGTAAAACACACATAAATTTTACCACCTTAACCATTTTTAAACGTCCAGTTTAGTAGTATTAAATGCAGTCATAGCATGCTACCATCACCACCATCCATCTCCTTAACACTTTGTATCTTATAAAACTGAAACTCTATACCATTAAAAAATAACTCCCCATTCCTCCTCCCCCAAATTTTGGTCCTACCATTACCATTATACTTTCCGTATCTATGGTTTTGACTACTCAAATTACTTCATATACTGGAATCATACCATGTTTGTCTTTGTGCCTGGCTTATTTCACTTGGCATTATGTTCTCAAGGTTCATTGATATTATATCAAAATTGCAAAATTCCCTTCCTTTTTAAGGCTGAGTAATATTTCATTGTGTGTATATACAACATTTTGCTTATAGATTCATCTGTAAGTGGACCTTGAGTTGCTTCCACTTTCTAACTATTGTGAATAATGCTGCTATGAACATGGGTATTGAAATACCTTCTTAAGATCCTGCTTTCAGTCTTTTGGGTATATACCCAAAAGTGGAATTGCTGGATCATATGGTAGCCATTTTTAATTTTTTAGAATGTGCCATACTATTTTCCACAGGGTTTCCATACTATTTTGCACAAGGGTTCCAGCTTCTGCACATCTTCACTAACACTTGTTTTCTAATTTTTTGAAAGGAGCCATCCTCGTGTATATAAGGTGGTATCTCATTGTTTTGGCTTGCATTTCCTAATTTTAGTGATAATGAAGTCCTTTTCATGTGCTTATTGGCCCTTTTTGGAAAATTTTTATTTATAAGATTCTATTCAAGTCCATTTTTTTAATAAGATTGTCTTTTTTTGTGTGAGTTTTTGGAGTTCCCTATGTATTCTGGATATTAATCCTTTATCAAATACATTATTTGCAAATATTTTCTCTCATTTTGTGGGATGCCTTTTTACTCTGTTGTAGTGCCTTTGATGCACACATGTAAAAAAAAATTCATGAAGTTCAACTTGTCTAGTTTTACTTTGTTGCCTCTGCTTTTCACATCATATCCAAGAAAGCATTTCCAATACCAATGTCATGAAACTTTTACCCTGTATTTTCTTCTAAGAGTTTTATAGTTGTAGATATTATATTTAGGCCTTTGATCCATTTGGAGTTAATTTTTGCATACGTTGTTAGGTAAGGGGTCAACTTTATTCTTTTGCATAGACAGAAATATAAGACTAAGAGAATAAACACTGCCTGGATCAACCTTTAAAATAAATGTACTTAATGGGTTGGAGTAAAATTAAGTATTCACACTGCCCCCTGAATTGGTCTTAAAGATCAGATCAGTTTCACGTAATATACTTATTATATTATATTATATATATAATATAAAAATATTTTTATTTGCAGATATAGGGTGTCATGAGTATATTTGTAATCGTTATCTACCTACTGATCTATATTTTCCCTTACTACTCCACAAGTCATATATCCCAAACTAGTTCCTTCACTGACTTCTTCATGAGCTCACTATTTTTAACTTTCATTTGTACAGTACTTCTTCTCTGACCATTACTTACAAAAATCACCAAAAACTCTTCAAAATCAGGTACCTCCATCCAAAGACTTCACTACAGACTTCAACCCATAAAAATTTTCCACTTCTCTAAAATATTGTTAGTGGTAATTGTCACTCAGTCTAACATATAATTATAAAAAGCTTCATATACTTCACAGCTTGTTTTTTCTCCCATCTATCTCATATAAAGTACATCTAACAGTGCCTGGCACCTGGTAAGAAAACAACACATTCTAGAAAGTAATATTTTCCTATGAAAGGTACTGTCTAGTGTCATGTCTTAGATTTTCTGGGTTTGCTGTAGTGTCTAATGGTCTGACTCTACTGAATTAAATTAATATCTTTGTGTCTCATATATTTTCATATTAACTTTTTTTAACCTAATTTCATAGGGTTTTGAGGAACTTTGAAATATATGAAATGTCCAAAATGCCTTTAAAACTAAGAATTGCTTAACAAAATCTGACATGCTTTTAGATTAGTTACTGTTTTAACATTAATGTTATTATTATGAACACTTGAGAGATTCATGCTGATTACACAGCAATACAGTAAAATTATTCCTTTTAAAAATATTACATATCAAGCAAAGGAAAAATAAAAATAATTAACAAATAATTGGAACATTGAACCAATTAATAATTTTAATTTTGGCAACTGAATACCAAAGTAGTTAATTTAAGCTTTTGCTTTGTTGTCTAACAGATGTATTGTTGGAGCACTGTTTAAGTACTGTCTGGTTTCTTTGTGTAACTGAAAACCCTATAGGTGTGGGTCATTCACTATCAATTTTCTTTGTTTCCGCACAATTCATCATAATGGCAGAGGAAATACATGTGATTGAGAAGAGGCAGAAAGTGAGGATAATGGAATGCATGATCTATAAAATAATGCACATTTCCCACATCATTCTTTCTCATATTTGCCTCATATTCACCCGGAAGAAAAAAATACAAAAAAAAATATATCACCACTTCATTACATACGCTCTTTTGTAATACACATAAGCACAATATTAGTTGAAGTCATTTTATCATTTTTCATAAATGTTCTTATTACTTTTTACCCCATCTTCTAAGTCAGATAATGTTTTACAAATGCAAAAATAGAATTTGTCTTTCTAATTCTACCTCTAACCACTTCGAATGGTAACTGCATTAAAAAATTTTTTAATTGGTTGGTATGCTTCAATATGAATAATATTCGTTTTGGTTTTATTTCTATATTACACAAATGTTCTCACTTTTCAAAGATATATTCATGATAGTAAATAATACATGCTTTCTAAGAGATGTATTAAGTTTGAATATGCTCATCTTACTATGCTAAAGCATGTATTATTTAGTATCAACTTAATTAAAACTCAGTATGTTGACTTAGGTCACAAAGTAAGGATTTTAAATTAGATGTGGTAGTAAAATACAGGGTAATTTGCCTTTAGTTAACGTTTTCTATTTTTTAACCACTTTCTTCAGTTTTATAAGTGGTAGTGGTAATTTATTATAAATTCTTAAAATAATTCTCTGTGAATAGAATATATGTATTACTCTATAGTTAAAAATACATATATATATAGATATCTATCTATCTATCTATATATATATAGATAGATATACAACATATATGTAACTCTGTAGTTAGATAATTGTTAACTCTGTAGTTAGAAATTGCTCCCCCAAAGTGACACCCCAACTACTCAAGAAAAAAGGTAGAACCAGAAAAGTATCTTTATGTAGTCAAAAAAGATATAGTCTTTGTATTTGCTAAACACAATATATATTTTTTGCCCTTTGAACAGGAAGGCAGAATGATAACTAAAATAATCTCACTTAATGAGTTCCTTCTCTTTTCTCTCTTTGGCAATAAGGCCAAAATATTTAAAATACATTTTCTTATAGAAAGACTATAAATATTATTTTAAATAAAATCTCAATATTTTAAATACATCAAAGACTGTTCTCATCAAAGAATCTAGTTTATCATAGTTGTGCATGTTCATTTACCTACATAGTAATTTTTGAGAAATATGATTAGAATTCACCCGGCATAAATTATTGGTACTCTTCTCATTACTTGCTACTTTCGGTGGCTGACATATCTTAATAAATTAATTGTTATATAGCTCTAAAACTTCTAATGTTCCAATTGCATATACATGATTAATATATTCTGATTTATCTATAATACTTAGATAAAATATATAACATCTTGACTGGATAAGTTTTATTAAAATAAGATCAGAAATGTTAGTAAAGATGCTTAAGTATATGTATCTAGCAAGCATGCTCACTGACATTTAAGAGGGATATTTCCTAATATAAACACAATAGCAGAAAATTTTAAATACCTTTTTCAAAAGCGGTACTAATAATCTGAACTTTGATTTCTTTTCACCTGTTGGCTCTTGCTTTTCACTGAGAGTACAAATTTGATTGGAGAAAACAAGAGTTAATGCAACCGTAAAGTATGTAAAGATGTATTATTGTTTTCATTTTTTATTATGTAAAAAACAAATATCTTGGAAAAGCAGGAGAGGATAAAAATCCCTACATAATATTTTTTTGGGGGTATAGAATATTATCTGACCAAATTTGAGTATAAATGTATTAGAAGCCTTTTTTTAGTCCTCAATTAATTTTAAATACCCGTCAAGACATTTTCATAAAACTGTTAGATGTAATCAGAGATACCACCTCAGCTTTGTTTTCAATGATATTTTTCAGAGTGTTTTTTTATGAGAATGAAAATTCTGGAAGAAAAGAACTAATAGTGAACAATATGGAAATGTCAGACTAAAATTGCATATATAAACAATTACACATTAAATAGGAATCAAATTTGGTTTATATTTAATGATAAGTAAAAATATTGAAGGCATAAATCAGACAAAAAAGCAAAGATATAAAGTTATATATGTCAGCTCAATTACAAAAATACAAATCTATGTATATAAGCATAAAACACATATGCATATACACATATATATATGCATACATATCACTGATAAAAACACTTCTTGGAAAGAAATATACAAAATGTTAATAGCAAAGTTAACATGTTTTTAATTTAAATTTAAAATACAAATGTATTAAAGTATTTATTGTAGCCAGTGAATAAGTCCAACAATGTTCATAACTTTTCCCATCCACTCTACTCCTATAGTTCAATTTACAGTATTTTTAGATATTGATAAAGGATGCTAACCGTTTTAAGTTCAAGTAGTGTATAATCACACTACTAGAAATTGAGGTTCAAGGAATATTGTTAAATATGAAAATATAATAATGAGTCTTATGTGGTGGGAAGTTCTAACTGAATGTGATATATCCACTGTTTAGAAAAAAATTCCAGGACTAGTTTGTCAGAAATTAATTGATGAAGAAATTCAAAGCTCAATGCTTATTACAAGGAATAAATGAACTGAGCCACAGACAAGAACTTTCCTTGATGGGAAAAAATGATTCTGAGAATAGACTCTGTAACTTTTGTACTTGAAGGGGTGCATTGGACCAAAGGATGGAATGTAATGCTGCTCATCAGTACATGGTGAAGCATAATTGAAGAAGGTCGGCTTCTTGAATTGCTATGGAGAAGGTGTCACATAAGGTAAGTTCCAGAAAAACATGGCGTATACTTAATTATGTGTTATATATAAAGCATTTATATATCTACACATGATGCATTTTATATTTTCCCAGTTTGTTTCTTATTTGCAATTATACCTCTGCTTCCAAAATAAGATACCTGAAATCTGTGGATATATATGAATCAGTGTAATATTTGATCATGGCATTATTCACAAAATAGAATGGCAGAATAGCAGAGGGAATCATAGGAACAGTTTTGTGAAGCAGAATGATGGGTACCGGAGGTATTTTCTGTTTCATCTGATTATTCTTTCTTTTAACGGTATATCAAAATACATAAACTGAATATATAAAATGTGCAGAGAAAAAATTCTCTAAAATGGTTTAAAAAGTGTTTCCCTACAAACACTACTTCCATGTCTCAATCATTAGCATAGATGACTTTATGCTCATTTAGTCATCTCTCTAGTCACTTGTTTGGCTACATATATGTTTCTTTTTGTGAAACTGTCCAAAGGAAGCTCAGATGTTGAAATTAGCAGGAAATCAAAGTATCTATTATAAATATGTTCAAAGTATGAGTACTAGTGTATTAGTGTAGTACAAAGTACTATAAATATGTTCAAAGAAAACCATGTTTAAGATTAAAAGAAAGCTTGATGACAGTGACTCAAGAAATTAACAATATCAGCAAAAGATAAAAAATTACATTGAAAAAAACTAAATGAAAATTCTAAAGTTGAAAATTTCAGTAACTAAAATAAAAAATTCACTATAGGGGCTCAACAAAAAATTTGAGCTGGCAGGAGAATGAATTAGTAAACTTGAAAAATATAGATTGAAAGAGATTAACCATCCTGAAGAACAGGAAAAAAAGAATTAAGATAAACAGTTTCTCAAGGAACTGTGGAACACTGGTAAGCATGGCAACACACAGAATGGACAGACCAGAAGGAAGAGATAGAAAAAGAAGGACAAAAAATTATTTGAAGAACTAGTGACTTAAAACTTTCTAAATTTGAAGAAAACATTAATCTACATGTCAAAGATCAACAGACACTGCAGAGGATAAATGTAAGAAATCTGCAACTAAACAGCACATTTGAACTCTTGAAAACCAAAGACAAAGAGAAAATATGAAAAGCAACAAGGGCAAAATGATTCATTATGTGCAGCAAACCACAGTAGGTTTAGCAGTCGACTTTTCACCAGAGATATTGTGGAACTTCTTTAAGTCCTCATATTAGTAAATAGCAAAGCAAGCATATAGAGATTCTGTGGTCTTCATTTAGAGTAGATAAATACCACTTTTCTGGAGCTCAGTCAATGTAAAAAATGCTTCACTTTCTTGATATCTGGAACCAAGTTTATATAAGAAGCATGGCTTACCTGGATCTGGTTGTCAACCAAAACTTGAGAAAATAAACAATGCAGGAGTTAAGTGAGAATAGCAAGGTTGGTAACCTAAGAAGAGAGTATGCACACTGAGTCATGAAATATATCTGGTGATCTAGGGTATGAGGGTGTGAAGGAGATAGGGAGGCAGAAACACTTGGAGTAGATGGATGAGAAGGTCATCTGGGAAGACTTGGAAATAGTGTAAAAATGGTACATGATTAGACTGTTTTTTACTAAAGCATAAAATGCAGGTGAGCTGGCTTATTTCAGAGTTGGTCAGAGTTAGAGTGGTAGCAATGATCTACTTAAACCTTTACTGAAAGTAAATAAGGAGGTATCTACCTAAAAAAAAGAAGAATCAGCACAATGTAGGGAAGAGGAGGAAGGGCAAAATAAATATTATTCCCAAAAGACTGGGGTGTGCTGCAATGTTATGAAATATAAAAAGGCCAAAACGTTTAAGAAATATTTTTAAATGTTGGACACGACAAGGTAACTGTCAAGAAAGCAGTCAAAGTGCAGAGAATATAATCCAGATTTTAAAGGGAAGGTTCTGTAAACCAATTTTAAAAGACCTACTGGAGAAGTTTTGTGTTTGTATGTAAGTACTTTTGTAGGTTACAGAGATGTGAGGGAGTGAAACAATTTGATGGAAGAAAATCAGGAAAGAAAGAAGAGTTCAGGTGCAGAAGTAACCAGGATCAACGTGAGGGACATTTTTAATTCTTATATAAGAAGGGAAGCAGGTCTATAGAGCTATTTGTTAAAATTTAGGAAAGGAATAAAATGAGAAAATTGACTATTTACAGAAATATGCTCTCTTCTTTAATATAAAGATAACTAAATGTAAAATGTTTTTGGATTATATGGCAATGTATTTCTTGAGAGTAAGAATCTGAGGTAGCAAAAATAACTTGGCCTCTAGTATTATGATTTGTGTACCTCCCAGAATGTGCAGTAATGACTGAAAATTTCCCTTGTCTTATTATTATTTAAGTATATATTGTCCGTCAGGTAAATTGTAGGCATTTACTCAGAGTCCACATTGAAATACACCCAAATTGTGTTCTTTGGCCTAGAAGTTTTAAGTATATCATTATAGTGAACTTATACTGTGATGGGTAAGCAGGTAGAAGATTTCTGTCAAATCAAAATCATTCTTTGGACACATCCTCTCTCTGACACATGCAAAGCTCAAGTGCTAGGTTTAGGTATTGAACATTGAGATGTACACTTCACATTTTCACCATCTCATTATTTTGACAGGGTGTCTGGGAGAGCTGGGGTACACCAGCTGTAATAGGAGTTGTGAATGTTGGCAATGTAAGTACCCAACCATGATTCCAGGAAACTTTCTTGGATCATATCAGAGAATTACAGCAGGTGATGGGTCATCAATTAGAGAGTTTGCCTTACAAGTAGGGAAAAATAAGGCACTGGTATGATATTGCTATTTTTGGGTGGGCTTCATTGCAAGACTCATAGCTAGTCATAATTAAATATTTATGTATAAATGTACATTTTTATAGACATACATATATATGTATATGCACATCATATGTAAATGTAAATTATAAACACATATATAGTTTTTGTACATTAATGTGTTGCATGTAAGTGTATAGCTACTACAGCCAACTTGATATTGAATAATTGAACTCCAAGCATATAGCAAATCTTAGATTTCAGCCTCATGGTAACTGACATTTTGCAGCCATTTGCTGCAAATAATGTGGGGACTATTAAAATTATAGGATCATTAGTTATCTCTGGTTCCTTTCTCCTCCCCATGTATGGCATGCTTTTCGTGTTGATTGCTGACTTTTCTCCAGACGCCAGTGGCCTCATGCCGGCTTCCTTGCCTGTCTCCTTCTCAGACCACTCTGCCCGAGCTGGCCTTCTCCCGTCAGTCAGCCTTACATCCAGACACCCTCTCCTCACCAGACTATAGTTTTAATGCTTTGCCTTAGCTCAACTAGGATTACTTTGATTAAACATGTCTGCACATTAAATAAAATAACAGCCAGTCCCACACATTTTAGTAAGACCAGCCTCACTGAAATAATCACACAGAAGAACGTCTGTACTCACAGAATGATTATCTTTAGAGAAACATTTCAGGTTACAAGTCGGGCAGTCCGTAGAGACAGTGTGATCTGCATTTGGGCAGAGGGTGGAGAGAAGTCGGCATTTCACTTTTTTATCCACGTGAGCCAGCACCTATTTCACGTGTGAGTAAAACATTATCTGGGTAAAGTGTGTGTCCCAAATATGGAATAGCACTGAATTCCCATTACTGTGTGTCTAATTTGACTGCTCAGTTGTATTTTCCTAGAAAAGTCTCCAGGGTTTATAAGCATCTCCTCTTTTATAAAGTCTTTTCTCCACTTTGCCAAGACGTAGGAACTACTTCTGTTTTGTGGTACACCACTTAGTACGGTGTGTTGTATAAATATCTGCTCAATGAAGGCATGACATTTACATGAGTGACTGATGCACTTAACAGTGACTTTTTAAAACCTCTGAAGAAAACATATATAACTTTGTCAGGAGCTCAGCTGAGTGGGAGAGAGCTGCATGCTCAGGTGTCTGAGTAGCTGATGAAAGCAGCAAACTCAAAATGAACATAACAGTCAAACCTTGAGAATGTCCTGAGGCAGGGTGATTGAGAGCCTGAAAGAGAGAGCGCTGACGCTGACCCTGTCCCATCCTCCCCTAGAGCACCGTGCGAGGGTCAGGCAGATTAGCACAGAAGTGCGGCCACCTCACCCTCCAGGGGGCTCTCAGGGAAAGAGTCTGCCGTTTTATGGACCCTGGAGTGCAAGTAAGGAAACAGGAAAGGGTGAGGGTAGAAAAGTACGGAGGACTGAGAGCAGGAAAAGTGTCTTCAACATTTCCCCTCTCCGCCCTGCCCCTTGACTTCACAAGAAGATGTCAGATAGAGACCTGCGGGTTAAGATACGAGTATGTGCACAGGCAAATCCACAGAGGGGCCCCGAGGCCTTGCCTGCAACCCTCCTCCCGATGCTCCCGCACTGACTGTGCTTCAGATCTCCTGTGGGACATGCAGCTTTCCCCACTGGCACCTGTCAGGGAAGGCCTTTGTCATAGTCTGTGGACAAGCCAAAAAAAAAAAAAAACACAGTAGATTTTTAACTAGGAGAGAGGCTCCCCAAACTTAAAGTGAAGTATTAAAAATCTGCATAAATTCTTCAGGGTTGCTTGGGGGTTTTCTTTTTGTTTTGGGCTTGTTAATTTGAGTTTTACTTGTCTTTAACCTTTCTTCTCTGCAGAGAAAATTATAGAACAGTTTTGACTATGAACATTTTCTCTACAAATATACCAGGAAGACACCATAACATACATCTTTTTAATGAACAATGTACATGTTCTCCCCTATGAAACAGCTTACATAAATAACATCCAGAATCGTTAAAGATGTTTTAAGGAAACAGGGAAAAGTTTGTTTAGTAGAATACCACCACTCAGTATATTGTAGCAAGCCTTTTTCTCTTTTAATGCTCCTGATTTATACCAAAACACAAACACAGCGCTTCTTTATCTAGGCCTTATTCCTCTTATAATACTCTCTTCCCCCTAAATTTTAAATAAATACAATAGTTTTTCTTTACAAATTAATTATACAGAAAAATAGTACTGAATTCCCGAAGATGAGAAGCTAGCGATTAGAGAGACATACTTCTTTAAATATTTTGAGGAGCATCTGGAATAAATGCAGGTTTAGTCACCCTTCAGACTGTTCTGACTCTGAAGATGATGTTCAGTATACACCTAATAAATAATCAATAATGCATAAATGAACGGATGAGCGTCTTCATTTTGCTGGTTTGGGCGCCCATCACGATTCCCTCCAGGGAACAACTTCGCTTTAGCATCCACTCTGTCATCAAATTATTCTGCCTGCTCTTCTCCCATCCTCTGCCCAGGTTGTAGTTGCAAGTATGATATCCTGGGAGTTATACAAAGAGCAGGTATTTAGTACAGAGACCATTTCTGCATTGGTGGAAACTATTTTATCTGTGTTAAAACGTGTAAAGGAAGATACCTATAGATTTAAATCTCAGCTGTACCATTTCATTTTTGCCACAAAAAGCTACCAAAAAGAGGAAACTACATAATTTTTTTCCTCAAATATTTTTGCAGTGATGAAATAAATAATGAAAACAAACTCCTGGTTAAGTCAGAATTATAACTACTAGTGTATGGCATAGCACAACTTGTCAGAACCTCCGCATGCACAACATAGAGACTATGGTTAATAATACTGCAGTGTATACTTGAAATTTATAGAGAGAGTAGGTCTTAAAATTGTTCTCACACACACACAAGGTAACTATGTGAGGTGAGAGGTTCATTAACTTGTGATCATTTCACAATGAATACTTAGTATATGAAGTTATCACGTGTACCCATTAAATACAAACAATTTTATTTGTCAATTATACCTCAATAAAGCTGAAAAAATGATAAGGGAAACTGGGTGTGGGGTGTATGGGAATTCTGCAGCCCCCACATCTGTGCTGAACCTTTCGTGGTGCAAAGTTCCCTGGGGGAAAATGGCACAGGATTAATCTGTGCTTCCTTCATTTTTAGACTTTAAATCATCATGGGGCGTGATTGAAGGATTAGCTCTCAATTTCGGCTTGTGGCTTTAATTGACTACTGGATACCTGGCAGCTCAGATGACCCCTGGCAATAGTCACATGTGTACTGAAAACTTCCTTTGTGCAGGTCAAAAGCTATGTCATGTCATTTAGCATTCACACCTACCTACAGAATAAGTAAGATTTACCTTCCTTACGTTTTACAGTTGGATCTACTCAACACCACAGGGTGCTCAAAGATCCAGCACACCTGAACAGTATTGTCCTGATTTTGAGGCTGTGTCTGCATTCTTGAACCCTCCCAAAATTGTAGTATTACGGAACCCATAATCACAGGTAGTGGTCATAGCTTCCTTCAGCCTTGTATCATCGGTGAGGAGTCCTGCCCCAATTTCTTGCAATAAGCCTACATCACAGGTTAAACATTTCTTATTTCTTTTACCATGAAGGCATCTAGCCCTTGTCTACCTCTGTCTGCATTTGGGCCTTAAGCCCAAGAGCTCTAAGCTTCATTTCTAGTTATTTTTGTTTCTTTCTCTTTTTGGTGGAGGTATTTTTCTTGATTTTGAAAATGGTTTTATCTTTTTTATTTTGTCTTTTGTATTTTATTTTCCTTTGGAACATGTTTACACTTTGTCAGTAATTTTTCTGCTTTTATCTTTTTATTTTTAACGGTGATTACTTTTTGGCTGTAGTTATCAGCACTATAACCTCTATATAATCAAAGTGCTGTTGAATTGAGAATTAGAGGCAACCAATAGATTTTTACACATAATTTTTAATGAAGAACAGTTAATACTTTTGACTGAAACAATCGTGCCTTTTTTCCTTTTATTATTTTATTGGAGTATAATTGATAAACAATATCTTATTAGTTTCAGGAGTACATCAGAGTGATTCATTTTTATACATTATTAAATGATTCCCTCCAATAAGTCGAGTTACCATCTGTCACCATACAAAGTTATTACAATATTATTGGCTGTCTTCCTTAGGCTGTACGCTTAGGCACCCATGACTTATTTATTTTATAACTGGAAGTTTTTACCTTCTATTGTCCTTTACCTGTTTTGCTCAGCCCCCAACTCCTCCTGCCTCTTGTAATCAACATTTGTTTCCTGTATCTATGAGTTTGTTTCTGTTTTGTTTGTTCATTTGTTTTGTTTTTTTTTTGATTCCACATATAAGTAAAATCATATTTGTCTTTCTCTGACTTACTTCACTTAGCATAATACCCTCTAGGTCCATCTGTGTTGTCGTAGATGGTAAATATTCATTATTTTTTATGGCTGAGTAATATTCTCTTGTGCCTATATACCATATCTCATTTATCCATTTATCTGTTGATGAACACTTAGGTTGCTTCCATATCTTGGCTATTGTAAATAATGCTTCAGTGAACATAGAGGTGCATATATTGCTTTGAATTGGTGTTTTCACTTTCTTTGGATAAATACCCAGAAGTGGAATTGCTGGATTATATGGTGTTTCTATTTTTATTTTTTTGAGAAACCTCCATATTGTTTTCCATAGTGACTGCACTGGTTTACAGTATATGAAGGTTCCCTATTTTCCACATCCTTGCCAACACCTGTTAAGTTTTGTCTTTTGGTAATAGCCAGTCTGACTGGTTTAAGGTGATATTTCATTGTGGTTTGATTGCATTTCCCTGATGATTAGCAATATTGAGCATGTTTCCATGTAGCTCTTGGCCACAAGTTTGCCCCTTTTTTATTGTTTCTTTTTATATTAAGTTTTATAAGTTCTTTATATATTTTGTATATTAAACCCTTATCAGATGTGTGATTTGCAAATATCTTCTCCCATTCAGTAAGTTGCCTTCTCCTTTGGTTGATGGTTTCTTTTACTGTGCAAAGTTTTTAGCTTGATGTAATCTCATTTATTTATTTTAGCTTTTATTGCCCTTGCCTAAAGAGATTGGTCCAAGAAAATATTGCTAAGACTGATGTCAGAGAGTTTACTGCCTATGTTTTCTTCCAGGAGATTTATGGTTTCGGGCGTAACATTCAAGTCTTCAATAAACTTTGAATTTATTTTTGTATACAGTGTAAGATAGTGTCCAGTTTCATTCTTTTGCATGTCGCTGTCCTCCTTTCCTGACATCTACTGAAGAAACTTGTGTTTTCCCATTGCATCTCCATGCCTTCTTTGCCATAGAGTAATTGACCATTTAGGCATCTGTCTATATCTGGGCTTTCCATTTCATTCCATTGATCTCTGTGTCTGTTTTCATACCAGTATCAAACTGTATTGATTAATTTAGATTGGTAGTATAGTTTGAGATCAGGGAGTGTGATACCTCTAGCTTTGTTCTTCTTTCTCAAGTTTGCTTCTTCTCCATTTGTGCCATTTTTCTGATTATGTGATTATAAAGTCAATTTTCAATAAAACACACCTACATTTTTCAGTCCCATCCACCTATATTTCAAATAAATTAATGTATTTTTTACTACAACCCATCATTATTCAAATGTATCTTCTCAGATTTTATAACTTTATTTTTTATTCAAGTACAATTGATATGCTATGTCATATTGGTTTCAAGTATACAACAAAGTGATTCAACAGTTACCATATTGTTAAATCCTCACCCCCACTAGTGCAGTTACTATCTGTCAACATAAGAAGATGTTACAGAATTATTGGCTATATTCTCCATGCTGTACTACCATCCTTGTAACCAACTTATATTATGATTTGGAATTTTTGTGCCTTTTTATCCCCCTCACCCCCCAACTAAACCACCTCAACCCTTCCCCCATGGTAACTACCATTCACTTCTCATTGTCTATAAGTCTACTGCTATTTTGTTCATTTTGTTTTGTTTTGTTTTTGTATTCCACAAATAAGTGAGTTCATATGATATTTTATTTTGCCCATCTAGTTTATTTCATTAGCATAATGCCCTCTAGGTGCATCCATGTTGTTGCAAATGGCAGGATTTCTGTTTATATGGCTGAATAATATTCCATACTGTATATGTACATCTTCTTTATCCATTCATCTATTGATGGACACTTCAGTTGCTTCCATAACTTGGCTATTGTAAATAAGGCAGCAGTAAACATAGGGGTGCATATGTCTTTTTGAATCAGAGATTTTATTTTCTTTGGGTTAATTCCAAGAAGTGGACTTCCTGGAAAACTAAAACTATTTTTAGTTTTTTGAAGAACCTCCATACTGCTTTCCACAGTGGCTGCACCAATTTATATTCCCACCAACAGTATAGGAGGGTCTCCTTTTCTCCACATCTTCACCAACAACAACAAAAAAAAATTATTTCCTTTCTTTTGGATAGTGGCCATTCTGACTGATAGGAGGTGATATCTCCTTGGGTTTTTTATTTGAATTTCCCTGATGATTGGTGATGTGAACATTTTTCATGTGTCTGTTTGGTCATCTGTATGTCTTATCTAGAAAAATGTCTGTTGAGGTTCTCCACCCGTTTTTTAATCAGGTTAGTTTTTTTGGTGTTGAGAAATATTAATTTTTTATATATTTTTTATGTTAACCCCTTACTGGATAAATCATTTACATATATATTCTCCCATACTATAGGTTGCCTTTTTGTTCTGCTGATGGTGTCCTTTGTTGTACAGAAGATTTTTAGTTTGATGTTGTCCCACTTGTTCATTTTTTATTTTGTTTCACTTGCTTGAGGAGATGTGTCCAGGAGAAAGTACTCATGCTTATGTTTTAAGTGTTTTTGCCTATGTTTTCTTCTAAGAGTTTTATGGTTTCATGTCTTGCATTTAAGTTTGTGATCCATTTTGAGTTTACTCTTGTGTATAGAGTTAAACAGTGATCTCTTATATGTAGCTGTCCAGTTTTCCCAACAGTATTATTGAGGATACTGTCTTTTCTCCATTGAATATTCATGGCTACTTTGTTGTATATTAACTGACCATAGATTTGTGGGTTTATTTCTGGGTTCTCTGTTTTGTTCCATTGATCTATGTGTCTGTTCTTGTACCAGTACCATACTGTTTAGATTACTGTAGCTTTGTAATATAGCTTACAGTCTGGGAGCATAATATCCCCAGCTTTGTTCTTCTTTCTCAGTATTACCATGGCTATTTGGGCTCTTTTGTGGTTCCATATGAATTTTAGAATTATTTGTTCTAGCTCTCTGAAAAAATGCAATTGGTGTTTTAATAAGGACTGCATTGAATCTGATGTGTAATGTTTCTGCTGAGAAGTCTAATGATAAACCTGATGGGCTTTCCCTTATAAGTAATTTCTTTTCTTTCTCAGTTTATAATATCCTCTCCTTATCCTTAATCTTTATCATTTTTATTATTATATGTCTTGATGTTTTCTTCCTAGGGTCCTTTCTGTTAGGGGCTCTCAGTGTTCCATAACCTGGATGTCTATTTCCTTCATTGGGGAAGTTTTCAACAATTATTTCCTCAAAGAGACTTTATATTCCTTTGTCTCTCTCTTCTTCTGTTATCCCTATTATGTGAATATTGGTCATTTGGAGTTGTTACACAGCTCTCTTAGCATTCTTTCATTTCTAGAGATTCTTTGTTCTCTCTGTTCCTCAGTTTTGTTATTTTCCTGTTCTTTAATTTCCATCTCATTGTCTCCTCTACTTGCAGCCATCTATTATTCATTCCCTCCATTGTATATTTCATTTCAGTATACTGTATTATTCAGCTTTGAGTGGCTGTTTTTTTTCAGCTTTTCTTTCTCTTTGTTAAAGTTCCGCCTGAGATCTTCACTACTATTCTACAGATCAGTGAGAATATTTTGACTGTTACTTTGAAATCTTTATCAAGAAAATTGTAGATTTCCATTTCATTTAGCCCTCTTTCTGGTATCTTATCCTGTCATTTTGTTTAGAACATATTCCTCTGCCTCCTCATTTTGTCCTGGATTCTGTATTTCTTCTTTTGAATTGGGTGGATGTGCTAGGCTTCCAGGTCTAGAGAGTAATGGCTTTATGAAGTTGATGGAGGCAGAGTACTGGGGTGGGATGCCCATGAGGAGGAAGGAGTGCTTGGAGCTGGATCCTGCAGGTGCCTCCCCATTTGGGCTGAGACAGGGCCAAGAAAGCTTGCAAAGACTCCCTCTGCCTGCTAGGCAGCAAAGTCTAACGTTGCTGGGCCAAGCAGGTGGGTGGGTGTGCAGAAGCACCTTGGGGCTGAGCAGGCAGTGAGAAAATGGAGAATTTAGGGCTCCTGTGAGTGCCTGAACTGTTGGGCTGAGGGACTGCTGGGGAAGTGTCAGCCACCTTCCCTTTCTCTTGTGGAGAGAGCTCTGTCTGACCCTTGCCCCTCTGGCTCCCCTCCTGCTGCTAGTGACTATTTCAAACTGCTGCTCTGTGCTGGGTCTCAGATGGATCACTGGAGCATGCCTGTCTTCCACAAGCAGCTGGAGTGTCAGCCTCCCAGAGTGCTCCAGCTCGCCCTGGGGTCCAGCCCTGCTGGTCACCAGACCCAATTCAATGTGGGCTCATGTTCCCAGAGTAGATCTCATGGCCAGGTGTGCAGAATTCCTGAGAGCCTATCCCTTCCCCATCCTGTTCCTCTTCCTCCTGCCTATGGGCTGAGATGAGGGAAGGACTGGGGTCCTGGATGATCATGACTGTGCCACTTTACCCTTCTCTGTGTGGTGTTCTCTTCTTCACCAGGTGTAGGTGGTCTGTTCTGAAGTCTTTCAGGTTGTTTTCAGGGTTGATTGTATTTGTTGTAGCAGTGTGCATGTGGGAAGAGGTTTCTGCCTTGTCTTCCACTCTGCCATCTTCTTTTCCCAAATTCCAGACATTTCTTAAATGTTTTTTTCTACTTCTGCATGCTAGAAATGAGCCACGGGCAGAGCAAGTACATCAAACTGGAAAGTGCAACAGCAGGACTGGAAATTGCATCCTTCCAGTGCTTTTCAAAGTCTGCAGATAATAATGCACTTGAGTTCGAAGATTTGCAACACGTCAAGAACCACCCAGATTTTATAACTTTAAAAGCTTGATAACAAAAGAAGAGTCTTTTGAGAAAGTATGAAATTTAGAATTAGAAGGGACTTTCACATATGTTATGGTAATAGGATCTTCCTAAGGATTGTTTTATCTAATTTCTGCTCATTGTGTCCAATTGATTCTCATTTCCTAAGGTTCATTGGTCTCTAGTTTGCTTAATTAAGTGCATTACCACATAAATATGAGTATAGGCATATAACTAGAGAAAAATAAGTAAATTCTCTTTACATTTTAATGGTGCCCATTGTTTTAAATCCCCAGAAAGACTCAACTGCATACATTAAGGATTGTAACTCCAATGTTTTTGAACTAAAATTTCTTGAATATTGTTTCTTCAGTAATTTAAGCAGGAATGAAAATAAATTAACCTTAAAAAATTCTTAGAGCACTATGCTCAGTGAAAAAAGTCAGACATGAAAGAATACATATTGTATGGTTTCCTTGATATGGACTAAGAAGGGCAAATGCACAGAGAGAGATAGTAGATTATTGGTTACAGAAGAAGAGGGGTGGGACTGAAGAGTAACTGTAAATGTGTACAAAGTTTCTTTTTAGAATGATGGGGATGTTCTAAAATTTGATTTGGTAGTATGTGGTGATGTTTTTAGAATTCTATAAATACACTAAATTTGTTACATTGTCAAAACATGGATACTTTTGTAGAAAAACTTGATATAAAATTGAAACAAAAAGAGAATACATGGTTTGTGGCTTTAGAGTCAGACAGACATGGGTTCAAGTCACAATTTCACCGTCAATTGGCTCACTGACCTTGAACAATTTATTAAACTTCTCTGTGCCTTAGTTTTCTCATCAACAAAATGGAGTTATGTAATAGTACCTATCCCACAGTGATGAATTAGAGCCAAGGGAGATAAGGTAGGCAAAATGTGTTTCTTCTTTTCTGTCATGTAGTAAGGATTTAGTTAATGGTGTAAGATCTGCCTGAGATATTTGATATATCTTTCTCTATGAAAATAAAACTGGCCTCTGGGAACCAAATCAATGATTTTTTTCTGTAATAAATGAGGACAGCTTCATCTAACGCTCCCTGTCAAATCTTACAAAATATTTTTCTCAATCTACACTAAAAAATTGTCAGAATTGTTTTCTCAGTTAAAAAAAAAGGTTCTGCCTCACGGGGATCAAGAAGATTGCATACCAGATTGAATGTTAATACAAGGAGAGTTGGGTTTTAATGTTATTGTCCTTATTGCTACTGTTAAAGTCTTACTTACAGAAAGGAGACAGTAATGGTATTCTGTTAAAACTTGACTATGATTTGAATTGTTCAGTGCCTTCTACACACCTCTTTGTGAATACACATGATATAGGGGCTCCATGAAAAATGTAAAGTGCCGAGGCTCTAATTTAAAAATTTACTTCTCTTGGGCTAACAGGCACTACAGTTAATTTTAACCACTGACAGTAAACAACTCCAAAATGAGGACTATTAAGCTGCAATCATTTTAAGGAAGCTTCCTGGGTGGCAGAGCCTGTGGAGCCATCAACTCATTGAAAAGACTGAAGCCACAAATACTAAGAAAGTGTAACTAAGCCCCATGGATTGAGATATACTAATGCAATTCAGAGGAGCAGAACTTCATAGCCTGTTTTACTGGATGTGATTTTATTAAGTATGCCATTAAATTTGAAAGCAAAGCATGAGATAGTCTTTGTCCCTATATCTGTGTGTCTATGAATTAAGAATGAAGAAACATACTCATATTCACTTGTAAAGTCTCAGAATGTTCTAATGTGAAAAAAGTGATACTCTTTTCCCTTGATGTTTCCACTACTGTTCTCTTATAAAAACCCAAAGAGATTTTGTAATGCAGACACTAAATTGAGTCAGATATGGTAATGGTGCATTTCGATACGTTTTATCTATTGTGTATTCAGATATATTAAAAATCAAACACTTCTAAGCACTTTTTTCCCTACTCCCACGATGATACATTAAGCTGTGTGGTGGTTTCTAGGCAAGGTAATGTTGTGGCTGTATCGTGCTATTGCCTTAGGCTGCAAATGCTCTGAGTCCTCCAATTTTATCCTTCAAAATCGTTGGAACTGTCTCGGTGCTTTGTTAAGCGTCAACACTGACTCTCACATTTAGACTCAACCATGTGAACATCTCCAATAATTAGCAATCCTTCAACTTTTAAATAGCACATTGCCAATGACATTTATGATATGCTGATCTTATTTTGGGTTAACTACAAACACTTCTGCTTAGGCTTTTCCTAAGACTGTAATGAGTCAGAATCTAAATAACAGACAGTAAGAAAAAAAAAGTCAAGCCTGAACTGCTGTCCACAGGGATTATGGATGTTATTGATTAGATGTTATACTAGCTGTAACTAACACCAATTTGATAAACTGAAATTATCTATATTTGATCATTAAGATTATTCATTCTGAACATGTTTTGCATAGTTTACTTTTTGGATTATTGCATTAAAGTATTACCTTTCAGATTTGTCTATTTCTCAGACCATTTAGAATACTGGGTTTGCTTATATACCTTAGAATAAACACGTAAATTAGAGTTACAAGGCTCGTCCTTAACCATCAGTGTGCATATGATTGTGACAATCAATGTAGTAAAGATTTATGGCTTACTTTATTTTTACTAGATTTTAGAGGACTTTATTTTTTTAAGAGCAGTTTTATGCGTTTAACAAAATTAGGAGGAAGGTACAGAGATTTCCCACGTAACCTCTACCTTCACAGATGTATAGCCTCCCATATTTTCATCACTCACCAGGTTGATATTTATCTTACCAAGGATGAACCTACATGGACAAGTTGTAAACACCAAAAGTTTTTAGTTTATCTTTGGTTTGCTGTTGATGTGCATTCTATGAATTTGGGAAAATGTATAATAACACATCATTATAGTTTCATACAAAGTATTTTCACTATTTGAAAAATTATCTGTGCTTTGCCTTCCCCCTCCTTGTTTACTTTTTACCAGAATACAAACTATGAATTTTTGATGAACTGTCTTACTTAGACCTTATAGCAAATTCCTAGCTACACTTGATTGGGTTAGGGGAAGTCATCTCAGCTAAAGCAGTTCAATCGCATTCTTTCTTTTGGAAATTTGGAATTTGCTTGAGATAGATTGAAGGAATGGAGAGTAAAAACTAGTGGGACTGTTACCAGATGTGTTCTGCTTCTGTTTTCCCTGTGTGAAAGGAGAAGAAGTAAAGCATGAATACTGGAAGAAATACTAAAGCAAGTCACAGAAGGGAGGCAAAAATAAAATGTATAAAGATAGAATAGTCTTGGTTCTAGTTTTCTGATGCTTTCCTAGTTCCTGTTATTCGTACTTTATTGAACTTGAATTATATAACATACTTAAGCATGTGTTTTCCTCCCTTACCTTAGTTTGAATTTAGTTATCTGCAGTCCACAAAACCTTGACTGGATAGATAGATGATAAATAGATAGATAGGTATCCATAAACCTAACATTTCTCCCATTATTTCAGATGACTGAGCTTTGTGTCCCAAAGTAAGCTGCAGTTAATTAATCCAATCAAGAACTATATGAAAACAGTGACAGTAGCAAAACCAGAATGGTATATATGCCTGGAATATATGCATTACTCATTTGTTAATGTGTTTTAAGATCTTGAATAAGCCATACCACCTTTTGTATGTGAGTTTCCTAAACTGTCCCTAAGTATATATTAAATTATATGAGTACTTCTAGTTATATTTAGACTTATCAAACAGTTACACAGAGGTTTCTCAAGGTTTGCCTGAAAGGATTGCTTAGTGAGAAAGGAGAGTTAGTGTGTGGGCTCTTTTATTATCTGAAAAGCCCTGTTTTGCACACATAGACACACACACACACTCATTCAGACTCATAATACTTATATATAAGCATATGTTTGTAAATTCTATGGGAAAAAAAAGATTCCACTACTTAAAAAAGTCATTGACCTTGTAATGTCTAAAATATTTCTGTTATAAGCATTCTGTGATATTAAAAGCATACATATGAGAAAATAGTGTTCATATTACCCCTATGATAGGGTGAAAGTTTTAAGGAACAAAATAGAGGCCAGTCCTCACCAGTGGGAATCTTTTAAGTCTAAATCTCTTTGCTTCAGTTAGGAGCAGTCTTTGAAATTAGAAACTGAAATGCCTGGAATAGCTGGAGGGCTTGTACAGAACTTGAAGAAGTGTAAACTAAGACCTGTGACCAGGAGTAGTTCTGAAAATTTAAAGTATTCCTGAGATATTTTTGGCTTCCTTGGCTTCAATTCTTTTTTTTTTCCAACCAGAGTTCTTTTCTGGCCATGAAAATTGTGTAATTAACTTCTTTTCATAGGTTTTAAAAGGTAGTGCACACAGTGATAAAGTAAAAGTAACTGCAGAGAGGATTTTGCCATTAAGACAGCAAGTGCTTCCATAAAATAATTGGATACTGAACAAATAGCTAAGTGTCTTTTTTTCCCCTTTCAAACGTCACACTATTAAAAATAATTAACACAACTAGAACAATAAGAATGGTATAGGCTATTAGATGAATGAGTTTTTTATTAACAAAGAAAAAACGATAATATGGGCATATAACATCATGGAAGACAGCAGAATAGGAAGTTTAATAAATCATTCCCTTCACCAAGGACACTATTTAACTGGAAAGAACTGTCTGAGGAGAATTAAGAGAATTAAAATACAAGCCAAAGACTGGGAGAAAATATTTTCTCAGGAAACTTCTGATAAGTTATTAAAACTATACAAATAACTCTTACAACTCAACAATAGGAAAGCAAACCAATTAAAAAATGGCCCAAAGACCTTAACAGATACCTCACAAAGAAGATATACAGTTGCAAATAAGCATATGAAAAAAGCTCCATATAATATGTCAGTAGAGAAAGGCAAATGGAAAGAACAAGAAATACCACTACACATTTAGTAGAATAGCCAAAATCTGGAACATGGACAACACCAAATGCTGATGAGGAGGTGGAGCAACAGAAACTCTCCATCACTGCTGGTGGAATGCATAATGGTACAGACACTTTAGAATTATTTTTGTACTCTGTGACAAAACTAAGCACACTCTTACCATATGATCCAGCAGTCATTCCCCTAGATATTTTTTCCCAAAAGAGTTAAAAATTTAAGTCCACACAGAAACCTGTACATGGATGTTTATAGCAGCTTTATTTATAGTTGCCAAAACTTGGAAGTAACCAAGATGTCCTCCAGCAGGTAACTGGTTAAATAAATGGTTCATCCAGATGATCGAATATTATTCAATGCTAAAACATAATGAATGCACTATAGGCCATCAAAAGACATGGAAGAAGGAGATTCTCAAGATGGCAGTGTGAGTAGGATGGCGGAAATCTCCTCTCAAAACCATACATATTTTGAAAATACAGCAAAAACAACTATTCCTAAAAGAGTGACCAGAAGATACAGTACACTGGTCAGGTTACATCTACCTCTGGGAGAACTCAACATCTCATGAAAAGGGTAAGATACAAAGCCATGACATGGTGGGACCCGAGCACTCCCTCCACCCCAGCTCATAGGCGGGAGGAAAAGAATCAGAATGGGGGGGAGTGGAAGCACAGGACTACTAAATAACCAACCCTAGTAATCTGCACCGGGAGCACAGACACACATTGCTTGGTGTACTGGATATTAGAGGAATGGAAAAGAAAAATCTGAGACTGAGACTGCTAACAGATTCCCACAGCTGGCTGCCTTGGGACAAGAGAAAAGCAGGAGCTTTAAGAGTCTTAGAGAGATAAGGGTTTAACAGGTGGACAAAATTGTCCTGGCACGTCAGCCCTGCAAGCTGGGAGCTTTAAGGAACTTCAGGCGCTCTAACCACTGGGTGGCAACGCAGCTCCGAAGCCCCTCATGGCAATAAGAAGCCGGCCATTCATTCACCCCTGCCAGCACTGCAAGTGAACCGGCTGACCCGCCACTGCTGAAGACCAGCCGGGGAGCAGTCCCGGCCACAGCAACCACACAGAGGCTTCTCCCAGCACGCAGCTGACCAGGCCAGACCCAGAGGCTGCCCTTGCCTGCAGTTGACTGCCATAGACAGCGGAGACAGGCACAGAGACGGAAGGCACAATGGGGCTTTTTTCCCACAGCAAACACGTGCTGCTCGCCTGCAACCACCGCCAGTGCCCTAGGCTATCCTGAGGGCTGCCCCACCCACGGCAACCCAGGGGATTAACCCAGATGCTGCCCCCTGCACCTGGTGGTCCAGCACAGGCAGAGGAAACCGGCACTGGGTCCGGGAAGCACGTAGTGGCTCTCTTTTCACAGCGAACATGCGCTGATCGCCTGCAACCACCGCCAGGGCACTAGACCATCCCAAGGGCCACCCTGCTCACGGCAGCTCAGGGGATTAACCCAGAGACTGCCTCCTGCACCCGATTGACCTGCACAGGCAGAGGAAACTGGCCGGGAGTCTGGGAAGCATGTAGGGGCTGTAGGCTCACTGGAGACACGCACTTCTCGCCTACAATTACCACCAGAACCCTAGGCCATCCCGAGGGCCACCCTGCCCGTGGCAGCTCAGGGGATTAACCCAGAGGCTACTCCCTGTGTGTGGTTGAGTGGCACAGGCAGTGGAGACAGGCAAGGCCAGCAGCAAGCAGGAAGGGACTTTGTTCTCCCAGTTGACACACACACCACTTGCCGGTGATCACTCCCATTGCCATGAAAAGGCAGAAGAACCTTGTTGAGTCCGAAATTCCTCAAACACCAGAAAGAAGGCCTGTTGATACTGAAATCACCAATCTTCCGGAAAAAGAATTCAAAATAAAAGTAATAAGCATGCTGATGGAGGTACAGAAAAATACGCAAGAGCTAAGGGATGAATTCCAAATGGAGGTAACAGAAATGAAACAAACAATGGAAGGATTTAAGAGCAGACTGGATGAGATGGAAGAAGAGTGTTAATGGAATAGAAATCAGAGAACAGGACTACAGAGAAGCTGAGGCAGGGAGAGATAAAAGGATCTCTAGAAATGAAAGAATATTAAGAGAACTGTGTGAACAATCCAAATGGAAAAATATTTGCATAATAGGTTTACCAAAAGAAGAAGAGAGAGAAAAGGGATAGAAAGTGTCTTTGAAGAAATAATTACTGAGCTGAGAGGCACTCAAGATGGCGGAATAAGGCGGCAGAAATCTCCCAAAACCACATGTATTTTTGAAAATACAGCAAATACAACTATTCCTAAAAGAGAGACCAGAAGATACAGTACAACAGCCAGGCTACATCTACATATGCGAGAACTCAGCATTTCATGAAAAGGGTAAGATACAAAGCCATGACCCGGCGGGACCTGAGCACTCCCCCCACCCTGGCTCACTGGCGGGAGGAAAAGAATCAGAGTGGGGAGGGACTGGAAGCACGGGACTGCTAAATAACCAGCCCTAGTAATCCGCACCAAGGAGCGCTAGTCTCAGGAGCTGCTTGGCCCTGGAGTGATGTCAGGAGCTGGAGGGGAGCGGCACTGGTGCCTGGGGGAGGAAGGAGCTGTGTCCCGTTTCCCGGCTGCAATGCCAGTCTCCGCTGTCAGAACCAGTGGGCCTCTGCACTTTGCATCTGTCGCTGCCATAGGTGGGACCTCCATCTGGCTGGCCTGATGCCTGGGCAGGTACTGCTGGTTTTCAAGCTCGTGTATGCCGGCTGGAGGAAGGCACAGCAGACTGCATATTATAGGAGGGGGCCTAGGAGCTGAGTAGACAGCCAGGGGGATGGAGCGCCTGAAGCTCCTGAAAGTTACCAACCTGCTGGGCAGAGCATGCCCAGAAAACCTTGTCTACTTATCCCTTCTTCCACTCAGCAAGCTCTGTGCAAACCCTGCCCCTTCAGCCACCCTCTTGCTTCCAGGAAGCCTCTCAGACCACCCACACTTTGTCCCAGAGCAGCCGGATGTGGATCCCTGTCCTCCACAAACCACTGGAATCTCGGTCTCTCCAAGTATTCTGCCCATCTCAGCTTTCCAATCCCACTAATCTTCAGGGCACCATGCAATGTAGGTTCGTGCTCCCAGAGCAGATCTCCAGGGCTGGGTGTTCAGCAGTCCCAGGCCTCCACTCCCACCCCTCTCCATTTCTCTTCCTCCCACCGTTGAGCTGGGGTGGGGGCAGGGCTTGGGTCCTGTCAGGTCAAGGGGTAAGTTACCCTGTTTGGTGAGGTCTGCTCTGGTCTCCAGATGTATGTAGTCTTGTGCAGCTTTCTTTCCTGTTGTTCTTTTAGGACTAGTTGCATTAAGTATATTTTCATATTGTATGTGGTTTTGGGAGGGATTCTCTGTCTCTCCTCTCTTGCTGCCATCTTGAATCTTACTGCCTATTTCCAATATTATTTTAAAGATAAGTTCATGAAATAATACGTTAACCACAAAAATATGGTGGTGTAATTTGTTACAACATAAAAAGTGTAGCAGAGTTGGTAGGAGCAGAGTTAACATATTCTATTAAAGATAATTTGGTATCAATTCAAAATATATTGTTACAAAGACAGAATGTGAACTGTAATCTCTATGGTAACCACTAAGAAAATAACTAAAAATACAGAGTAAAGAAAATGAAGCAGTGATTAAATGGTTTTGTGAAAAAAAACACAAAAGAAGCCATGTTGGTAAAAGTTAAGAATAAAAAATATGTAAGACATACATAAAAAATGGCAAAAATAAGTACTTTATTATTAGTAATCCTATTGAATATAAATAGATTAAACTTGCCAATTAAAGTACAGATAGTTGTAGAATGGAAGAAAAAAACTGCCATGAGCTAACCAAATCATGTTTATAAAAGATTAACTTCAATCCAAAAGATATAAAGAGTATAAAAGTGAAATTATGGAAGAAGATATTCCTACAAATAATAACCAAAAGAGAGTTGGGATGGCTATACAAATAACAGAAATTGTCAATTTTAAGTCAAAAAGTGTTAGAAGAGATAAAGGGGTATATTTTATATTGAGAAAAGAGTCAATTCATCAAAACTTATCAAGTATAAATATATACACATCTAACAGTAAAGTCTCAAAACATATGAAATAACATTGACAGAATTGAAGAGAAAAACAGATACTTCTCAATGGATACTTAAACCCTACTCTCAGTAATGCATAGAACACCTTGAATAAAGATCAATAAGGAAATAGAGGACTTGAACAATACCCTAAAACAACCAAACCTAATAGTAGACATATACAGAACACTCCACCCAACATAGTACACATTCTTCTTAAGGACACAGGGAACATTTTCCAGGATAAATATATGTTAGGCCATCAAATAATTCTCAGTAAATTTAAAAAGGTCAAAGTCATACAAAGTATCATGTTTGAATGAAATGGAATAAAGCTAGAAAGAAACAAAAGAAGGGAAACTAGAAAATTCAAAAATCCATAGAAATTAAACAGCCCACTTTCAAACAATGAATAGGTCAAAGAAGTTACTAGGGAAACTAAAAAATGCTTTGAAATGAATAAAAATGAAAGCACATCATACAAAACCTTATGAGATGCAGCAAGCTCATACTCAAAAGGACATTTATAGCTGTACATGCCTACATTAATAAGAAAGGTCACAGCACAGCTTTATGCCAAAGAGCTAGAAATATAAGGGCAAACTAACACAAAGTCAACAGAAATAATAAAGAATAGAGTAGAGAGAAGCAAAATAGAGAATAGAAAAACAATAGGGAAAATCAATAAAAACAGAAGTTGTTTCTTTAAAGGATTATCAAACTCAGTAAATTTTTAGCCAAAATCACTAATGGAAAAATAAAGAGAAGCACAAATAAATAAAATCAGAAATGAAAAAGAAAACATTATTCTTCACCTTACAGAAACTAAAAGGATAAGAGAATTCTGTAATCAATTGTGATGAACAATTATATATTCTAGATAAAATGAACACTTTTTTATATAAATCCCAATCACCTTTTAACAGAAATGCAAAAGCTAATCCTCATCATATGGAACTACAGCAAACCCCAAATGTCTAAAATAATATTTAAAAAGAAAAAAATAGAAGACTTACACTTCCTGATTTCAAATTTCATGACAAAACTACAGTAATCAGAACAGTGTCGTCCTGGACTAAGGATACACATATGGATCAATTGAACATACTGAGAGTACAGAAATTAACCCAGGTGTAACAGGATAGTCTTGTCAACCTAAGATGCAGGGACAACTGGATATCTACATGCAAAGGAATGAAGTTGAATACCAACTTCACTCCATATATGATAATTAACTCAAAATGCATGACCAACCTAAAAGCTGAAATTATAAAACTCTTAGAAAAAAATAGAAGTAACTTTTCATGATCTTGGATTTGGCAATGAATTCTTGATTTGACACTAAAAGCTTGAGTAACAAAAGAAAAAATAAATAAATTGGCCATAAAAGGACTTGATAATATTTTAGATATATGGACAAGGGGACAGGAGGAATCAAATGTTGACCCCAAGATTTTAAGAAATTCACTCTTTATGTTGTACACTTTACTGACAATTAAATAATGACATGTGTCTACCATACAACATTGTATAGGGTAGTTTGACTGCCCTGAAGTTCCCCTGTGATCTACCTATTCATACCTTCGTCTCTCTTCTAAAGCCCTTGCAATCTCTATTCTTTTTACTATCTCTGTAGTTCTGCCTTTTCCAGAATGTCATACAACTGGAATCATATAATAAATAAGACTTTTCAGCTTTACTTCTTTCAGTTAGCAATATGCATTTAAGGTCAATTTTAAGAGCTCCTTCTATATTATAGTTTTAGTTCAGTGTCTATCATATGTGCTTCAAATAGTTATGTCATATATTATTTATATATTAACTTATGTATTTTTTAAATGGACTTTGTTTTAGTATCTTTGGCTAGCCCATGTTTTTCAAAATATTTTTAGAGTCAATTAGATCATGTTAATATGAGATCATCTGGATTTGTCTAACCTAATTAAGGTTCACAAACTGTTGTATGAAATTTCTTAGAGTTTTCCAAAATTATTATTTTTGTTTAGTTGTTTAATCTAATTAAAAACTTTTATAAATGTAGTAATATAGTGATCACAATTTATATTTCTTTAAATATATCAGACTTATCAATCACATATTTATTTTCTCATTGAATTATGCCCAGTTTTGTCAAATATCAAATGTACGTGTATGTGATGTTATTTCTGTAATCTTAAAGGAGAAAGGTAAAACAATAACTGAAAAATATATGGGGACAATTAAAAATCAAAGAAAGAAACACAAATCACCAAATAGATGATTTTTAGTTAGTTAAACCAGTAAATGATTCAGATATTCTGCTTTTACTTTTAAACATTGTGTTTAGTTGACCAGTTTCCCTTTGTTTTTACATAAAATATTAAAACTAAAAGTCTACACCAGAAATTAAATAATAAAAGTTCTCATGCTACAACAGGAAAAGACCAGAGGAGAAAGATGTAGAATTGTTCCCAAAAAGATAAAAATTTATAAATAAATTTATGAAAATATCTTCCAAGATATAATTAATATAAAAAAATACTATGACTACATTTTACTTATAAAAAAGTGTTGAAGAAGAATGTTGTAAAAATAATTTAAAAATTAATTTTATTAGTATCATTGTTATGCCTAAATTCACCACAGACTTTTTAATCCTTTCTCAATGTCCCAGATCTTCAGCAACACCAGCGAGACAACACAGATAAACTGAACATTCTTTCACGTCCCATCATGATGAGAACATGAGAACTAGTTAACTAGCACCAAGTTGTTGGGTGAAATAAGAAAGTTCAGAGAAATGGTCATTCAACTAATGGCCATTCAGCAAATTAGTACGAATTGACTAATCAATGAACTAACTGGCAAGAATGAACTTGGATCAATAAAAGTCAGCCTAAAAATCCCATCAACATAAAACTTAGCACTTAATTGGAAAGGATTCATAAGGATGCAGAGAAGTACTACAAAATAAGACAGCCAATAAAAAAGATACAGCTGTTATAAACTTGTATCCACCTAAAAGAAAGAGCTGAAATATATAAACTACAGCCTACAAACTGAAGGAACTACAAAAAGATGGTGATAGATTTTGAAAGAGCTCAGTCAAAAATTGATAGATAGAAATATCATTTTTCTGAGAATTCAGAGGATTAAAAAATACAATGAATAAAATTAATATAGAATATATTTAGAATCTTTCATCAAAAAATGTTACAAATTGAATGTTAAAAAAACATGAAATAGGCTATAAAATGAAACACAATATCTGAAAGACATATCCTCTGACTAAAAATGCAATATAATAAGAAATTATTAAAGTCTATATATATCATGATTTATAGAAAATTACACTGAACATATTTAGCAATAAATGACAAAGGAGGCATTATATAATTAATAAACTTGTGTATTAGAATATATATAAACGTTTGTATTACAACAGAAGTAGAACTTAAATTTTAAATCCATTCATTTAATAAAAGAATAATATTTAAAATGAGCTTATCTTTTAAAGCATAGGCTATAAAATAATAGCACTATTCACCTTACATAAATATAAGGCAATAATAAAAATACTGAAATGAAATAAAATAGTAATAAAAAATATCAAAATGTGATTTTAGGAAATAAATAAAATAGACATCTGTATAACAAATAAGAGTGATCAAAAACCAGTGAAGAAGACAAAAATAAACATTGTGAGTAATATCCCTACACATCAGACAAATGATTAACAGTCACAAAAAAAATCTAATAAAAAAATGTAAGGAAAATCAACTCAATCAAAACGAGCAAAGGAAAAAGCATATATATATATATATATATATATAGCCTATACATCAAAATTTATGATAGTGGTTGGCTTTAAGGTAGATGCAGAGAAATAGGGTTACCAAGAGAAAGTATGAAAAATATTTTTCTAATACCAAGAGTGAAACCTGATGCAAGCTATGACCTTAGGGTGGTGATGATACATCAACATAGGTTCTAATCTCTGAACCTTCCCTCTCAGTTTTACTGTGAACTTGAAACTACTTTAAAAAAATGAAGTCCTTGAAAAATTTTGAAAAATATAAATTAGCTGGCTGATGTATGAGTTGGTTTATAATTTTGAATAAACATGATTGCTTAGAGTGAAGTAGAGAGTGAACCAGTTGATTACTTAATGGTATTGACTATTGCACCCATCAAGCTATAAGAAGGAAAATCTTGCATCTCATGACAGCAATTGTATACTCTCAAATCTTGATGACTACTAAGCTTGCTACCTGAGATGTTGGCTTTCCCAAAATAGTAGATTTGCAAATAAACCTTTACCCCTTTAGTATCCTGTAACTGACTTTTGTCGATTCTAATGCTTGCCCTCTGGCTAGGGCCTCCTTCCTTTGCAGATGATGCAACATGTGGATATGTGTTTATTGTTATGAAATTAATCAGAATCAAATGACCTGAGGTAAACAGCCAAGTGTGAGATGTAAATGACAATCCTTAGCTCGGATAGACTTTGATACCTGCATTGCAAATGTCATAAAGCTTAAAAAATATTTAGGCACCACGTGTGATAATGCTATGGTTGCTGTGTGTGCATTTATTGATAAATTATAGACTATGTCCAAGAAAAGTAGTGACTGCACATTTATCAGTGGCCATTTTCTTTTTTTTTTCTTATTAAGGTATCATTGATATACAGTCCTATGCAGGTTTCACATAAGCAACGTTGTGGTTACAATATTCACCCACATTATTAAGACCCTCACACACACCCTATTGCAGTCACTGTCCATCAGTGTAGTAAGATGTTGCAGAGTCACTACTTGTCTTCTCCATGCTATACTGCCTTCCCCATGACCCACCTACATTGTGTGCTAATAATAATACTACCTTAATCCCCTTCTCCCTCCCTCCCCACCCACCCTTCCCAAACCCTTCCCTTTGGTAACCACTCAGTCCCTTCTTGGAGTCTGTGAGTTGGCTGCTGTTTTGTTCCTTCAATTTTGCTTTGTTGTTATACTCCACAAATGAGTGAAATCATTTAGTATTGTCTTTCTCCACCTGGCTCACTTCCCTGAGCATAATACCCCCTAGCTCCAGCCATATTGTTGCAAATGGTAGGATTTGTTTTCTTCTTATGGCTAAATAATATTCCATTGTGTAGATGTACCGCATCTTCTTTATCCATTCATCTATCAGTGCCTATTTTCTAACAACCTGTTGAATCAGCCTCCACTTCATGTTTGTGTTCACTCAATGATGATTATTATTGATGTAGGGCAGGGACCTGGGACAAGAATCATTGTTAACTTTTCCTGCCTATGATGAGAAATGCTGAGATATAAAAAGTATAGTAAGTACAGGAAGGATTCTATCTTAAAGCTAAGATTCCATTTTAAAAACAAGGAAGTTAGGAAATAAGATTCCTAACATATTCTTGAGCAAACAGCCAATAACTCAGTCCACTTTGGGGGCAGGGCAGGTGCTCATGATTGATATGTTCCCAGAGGGAAGCTGCTATCCTGGAGAAAAACTGACCAATTTCTTGTGTTAAGTTAATTTTGCAGAATTACCTGGAGGACTGATAATAGAAGAATCTTAATGTCTCTCACTGGAGATAAGCATTTTGAGACAATTTTACAAGTCTATACCACCTGGCCCTTTGAAAAATACTTAAAAGAGGGAACCCCCAGTCTTTAGCGTGCCTTCTCTCTGAGGGCGCCCACATTTTTTCTCTCTTTAAGTGCATAACTTTAAATAAAGCTTTCTCACTGCTCAGCTTAATTGCATTTTGTCTCTCTGCGCTTTTCCAGTGATAAGCGTCTTTGTTTCTTTGCTATTTAATTCTATTTCTAAGTCTTCACTTAGTCTCTGCTTTGTTCCTGATAAGTAGGGAGGGGTTGCTGAGAGCTCAGATTTGAGTCTGCATGTTATTGTCACCTGGGTGACCTGGATGTAACTGCAGCAGCAGAAGCCTGCCTGTAAATCTCCCTTCTTTGGAAGTTCTCAGAATGTATCTCACTCCATCCCATGATCCACAGTTCCCCAAATAGGTGTTAGGAGAAGGTCCCCATGCACTGCATATCCAAGCAGACACAAGATGCCAAATGACCCTGACTTTAAGAGATGGCAAGGGAATCTGCTCTATACCAAGAAAATGTTCTGCAAACTTTCCCTCTGCACCTCTGCATTTTCCTGCTCTCAACTGCCTGCAACGCCACTGCCATTCATTTCTACTCTCACTGTAATGAATTCTTTCCTTAGCTACACACTTCTGACCTGCTCAAGAATTCTTTCTCATTCAGAGTCAAGAACCCTTCTCTGCCCAGGTTAAGGTTTCACCTGGTGCACAGGGAGGGACCTCCCAGATGCAGCCACCCGGCAACATTATGCTATTTCATCATATAGAAACAAACAACAGAAAGGTCCTACAGTAAGTAAAGGTACAAGATAAAGACTGGTTTGTTATCTTGGGGTTCCATGGTTTTCAGTAGTTAATAAGTATGCCAGTCTCAAGTAGAGTGTGAACCAAGACTGCAGTGTTCTGGGTAATTTGGATGGGTGCAAAATTACCAGGGAAAAACAAAACTTAGTAGGAAGTAGTAGAGATTATGATTGAAGGTACAATCAGAGGAAATTATATAGTTTACTGATACATGACTCTACTATAAAAACACTAATAAGAGTGATACTTTTTATAATTTAACATAGAAAATTTCATGATTTTTGTGCCGGTGTACATACCTAATTTCTACACTACTGTGAATTTTTCTTTTAAAAACTCAACTACCTTCTTTTTGCTTCATATAGCATTCTTCATTTGTCCTTTTAATTATTTTAACAGTCCTATAGAGTTATGCAATTATAAGAAAAATGAATAGATTACAATCTAAAGTTTGTCATTGGAAAACTAACATGAGAAACATAACAAGAGAATACGCAGTAGGAGATCAGATGAACTGAGGGAGGCTTCTGCTTAGCTGACACTATTTAAGTTGTTGCCTGTTTTGTAATTTAAATTGTTCCTGCAGTTCTTTAAAGGACAGTAATTTAGATGCATCATCTAAACTTCCAGTGCCACACTGTCTGCTCACAATTATTCAAGCTGAAGTAAAAAATTGCTCCCCAGCTATTCTTAACTTGATATTTTATCAAATCAAGGGATATATAGATTGTTCTAGGGAACATTTAAATAATAAATGAAAAGAATTCCAGAAGCATACATTGTCCTTTAAAGTTAGAAGGGTTTCTTTCCTCAGAGGGGTAACTAAGATGTCCGGGTCTCTCTATGTTGACTTATGAGTGTCACCAAAAGGAGCTAAATTATTGGACAAATACAAAGAAAATAGATAAATAGTCCTCATGTGAATTATTCGTGCTCAGTAGATGTATCACACAGTTTCTCTTGCAGTGTAGGAACTATATATAGAAACAGGCATCCCTACTACCATACTCACTATTTTAACACATATTCCTTACATGTATTTCATACTAATACAATTATGAACACTTAAGAATTTAGAAATTAGGAATCTTGTGAAGGCCCAATCTGGCTCTCAATCCTAAGTATAGGAACATGAAATACAAGTAATCCATGTGCTCATTGAGTCCATCAGCTAGCTCTCCAACTGATAGTTTCTGTAAGGTATTCTCTCTCTTGTGCTTATTTTTTCTCTCTGCTCCTTTAATATGGAATAGTTAGTAAATGAATAATAAGCAAAATAAACATCTTCAATCATGTTTTTAAAAATATTTTTATTAATTATTATCTCTTATTCCCTCTAGAAAACACTTGTTTTTAAGAAACTTTGGAAAAAATAATGGCAGTTTTTCATAACGCTAACCCAGTTTATAAGACCTGGTGAGTAAATGCTACTTGGTCATTTTTACAAATACAGTTAGATTCTGTATCATATTACCATCACTTTATTCAGAGTAGTATCAGGTATTCCTAAAAATAATTCAGGCTTTGAAATCAAGTGTACCTGGATTAGAATTCCATTTCCCTTCATTTCTACCTACATGATCATTGGTAATGATTTCTGACCTTTAATTTCTTTAACATTTTGAAGTAAAACATCTTTTCTTCATGTTTATAATCTCATTTTTTAAACTGAGGTATAGTTGACTGTAGTGCAGGAGCTCAGCTCCTGGCAGGTTCATACTGGATTCAGAGAGACCAAAAAATAACAAGGCTAGAGGGTTCTTACCAAGCTTTTATTCTCTAAGTGAACAGTCAGTCACTGAGATTACATCCTGTGCCCCTGCATGCAGCAAGTCTGCCGCCCCCAGTCTGCATAGAGCACTGGGAAGCACAGACCATAGTGACCTCCTGCCAATAGTTACCCAAGGCTGCACATGCTCGGTACACAGGCATGAGCTCATGATGAACACGCACCGTGAGGAGTCATAAGACAGCATCACATGTACCAAGTGCGCAAGTAGGTCACGGTCAGGTGAGCATCCTGGCCATGTGAGCATTCTGGCCATGGGAACTCCATTTTCCCTACAATGACACATTATATTAGTCTCAGGTGTACAACATAATTATTCAATATTTGAGTACTTTGTGAAATGATCAGAACAGAAAGTCTAGGTAATACCCATCACCATACATAGTTACAATTTTTTTTCTTATTATAACTTTTAGAATTAACTCTCTTAACAAGGACTTTTAAGATTTACTCTCAATAACATTCAAGTATGCAATATAATATTATTAACTATAATTACCATGTTGTACAGTACTTCTCCATAACTTACTGATTTTATAATTGGAAGTTTGTATTTTTTGACCCTTCACCCATTTCTCCCATCCTTTACCACTCCTCTCTGGCAACCACTAATCTGTTCTCTGTGTCTATGAGCTCGGTTTTTTGCTTTTATTTTCGTTTGTAGATTCTACACCTAAGTGAAATCATACAGTATTTGTCTTGCTTTGTTGTCTGACTTATTTCACTTAGTATAATGCCCTCTTGGCCATTCCGTGTTGTCACAGCTGACAAGATTTCATTCTTTTTAATATTCCAGTGTGTGTGTGTGTGTGTGTGTGTGTGTGTGTGTGTGTGTGTGTTTACACCACACTTTCTTTATTCATCCATCAGTGGACACTTAGATTGTTTCCATATCCTGGCTGCTGTGAATAATGCTTCAGTGAACATGGGTAGCAGGTTATCTTTTCAAGCAGTGTATTTCTTTTCTTTAGATAAATATGCAAAAGTAGATTGCTAGATCATACGATAATTCTATTTTTAATTATTTGAGTAATCTGCATACTGTTTTCTATAGTGACTTTACCAATTTACACTGCCACCAACAAAGTTCAAGGGCTTCCTTTTCTCCATAACCTCACCAACACTTATTATTTCTAGTCTTTTTGATAATAATCATTCTCACAGGTATGAGGTGATATCTCATTGTAGTTTTTACTTGCATTTCCATGGTGACTATTGATTTTCAGCCTCTTTTCATGTACCTGTTGGCCATGTGTATGTCTTCTTTCAAGAAATGTCAATTCAGATCTTCTGACATTTTTTTAAGTCAGATTGTTTATTTATTTATTTTTGCTCTGGAGTTTTATGAATTCTTTAGGTATTTTGGATATTATCCCCTTATCAGATACATGATGTGCAAATATTTTCTCCCATTCAGTAGGTTGCCTTTTCATTTTGTTTGATGGTGTCCTTTGTTGTACAGAGCTTTTTACTTTGATGTAGTCCCACTTATTTATTTTTGCTTTTGTTGCTTTTGATTTGGGTCAGATTTAAAAAGTCATCACCAAGACCAATGTCAAGGGGCTAACACCTATGTTTTCTTCTAGGAGTTTTATGGTTTTAGATCTTATGTTCAAATTGCTAATCCATTTTGAGTCAATTTTTGTGTATGTTGTAAGATAGTGATCTACTAGTTTCATTCTTTTGCATGTACCTTTATCTGTTTATTGAAGAGGCTGTCCATTTCCCAATGTATATTCTTGGCTTCTTTGTCATAAATTAATTGACCGTATATTTATAGGTAAAATATCTCAAAGCATTCTTTAAGATTATATGATAGTTATTAATAATAAAATGTATTTATCAACTGATGAAAGCACTCAAAACAGTACATAATATCATTATTACTATTATTTCATTTCATTCATCTTTTTACCTCTGTGACTGAAGAGTCATTTTTTTGCGTTAGTCAAATATTTAATTAAGAACTCTCCCTACCATGGGTGATTTCCTTAACTTTTAATGACCTGATATCTATATAAAATGGCAATGTTATTACCTCTTTTACCTCAAACTAAAATACACACTTTTCCAGAAATGTGATTATCTCTATTGTCTGACTAGTTTATCAAAAACATGTTAAATAATTACACATGATTTCATCTCATTCCTAGATATTTGGATCTTTCTGTTAAACTACTTTCTGGATCGTTCAAATAGTAGGAATTTCAAAGATTACTCCTTTGGAACATGTCTTTAAAGTTCCCTCTGTGTAACTAGGACATTTTTCTTTAAGACTACATATTGCTGGAAAAAAATACATAAGCAGCTGGCTAGTGAGATTCATACCTCCCACAAAGATCTTTTCCATCTCTATGGTTGATGATTCAAATGGGACATAAAGTTGTTGGTACATTTGTGTTACCACTAGGCTGTTTAAATTTTGTCGCAAAATCTGTTTCATGGACTTTACTCACATATTGGCATTTTGTTTTTAATATCCTAAATTGCATTGAAAAGTTTTGTCTAATGTCTGGTACAATTATAGCATATCAAAACCCTACTACTTTTGCCTTTAAAGGAATTGATAATTCAATTGATTATTTGAATTAAGAATATGGTGGTAACAGTATTAGATAAATATTCAGGCTTAAATTAGGAAATTATTAACCTTACGTAAAGTCATTCAGTTTTGTTCTTCCTAACTTGTTATAGTATTTGAAAGCGTGATATTGGTAAATGCTAAAACATTGATGTTCCTAGAATATATATGTAAAAAAAAACCTACTTTGTATAGTGCTTTGTAGATTGCACATCCTCACTGAATAAAATGATGGGACTAAAGAGTACTATTGCACATTGTATTGCTAAATCTATTGATATAATTTGTAACCATATGTTAGCATTTAAATATACCATACCAAACTAATATACTAAATAATGTTTGGCTGGGAATATGTGTTATAATTTTCTATTACAGTTGTGGAATTGTGAATTTAAAAAAAATTTGTAGGTTTTATCTGCATTTATTTGCATATACAATCTGAATATTTTGGCTACATATGTATGTATGACTCTTTTAAAATATTCCTTATATACCCTTATCTTAGTAAGAATTTTCCTGTTTAATAATTTTAAGTTCTTTTTTTAACATAAATATTGAGGCAGAAGAATTTTTTTAGGGGGTAGATTCCTCTTTTTCAAATGTATATCCCTCCACCCATTAATTCCCACTTACTCTTTGAAACTGTGCTTAGTTGTATTACTTAAAACAACACATAGTTTCAAGGTGAACTCTCTCATTTTTAATTGATGAGGTTTACATGTGACTATGGTGATTATGATATTTTGCAGTTACTGTCACCTTGAACTGTGCTTTTTATTTGCCATAGTTTTTGTTACTTTCCTTCAGTTTCTTGACTTTCTAAACTTGATAAAGTCATTTTCATATAGACTATTTCCCTTAGTGATTCATAAAATATACATTTTATTTTTCCTATAGCACATTTAATATTTTAACATAACTATGTTACTTTTTAATTAATTAGAATCTGTGGCCTTTAGGAATAAGAAACAAAATCAGAGTGGAATGATTTCTCTTTGAACTTCTCTTTTCTTTTTCTGTATTATACATATCTATACTTTTAATTCCATTTTGCTTTAAATGGGAAATTTGCATTTTTAATTATTTATTTAATAATTACCCTAAATTATTACTCACGCCTTGCAATTTGCTGTATAAATTTCTTTGTTCACTATACCTTCCCCTTTCTTTTTTAATCTCTAGATTAATTTCTGTACTGAATTAATTTTTCATCTTAATGAATGATAGTCTTTAATAATCCCCTCACTGAGGGTCTCTAGGTAGTACATTTCTGCACCATTTTCCCAAAATGTTGACAGTGTACCCTTTTGCTCGAGTGAGAATAGAGAGTAACTGAATTCCAATTTACTGTTATTTTCCACTTCACTTTGAAGCTATGACTCCAGTGTTTACTGACTCATTCCTGCTTACAAAACATCTCTATTAATTTGATTGTTGTGCTTTTGCAGGAGATCTATCACTTCTCTTTGGCTGATTTTCATATTTGTCTTTATATTTGATGTTCTGCAGTTTCAGTGCAATAGCTAAATGATGGTTTTTCTAAAATTTACTTAGCTTTGCTAATGTAACCTGGAAATTCTTTTAGTTTGAGGACTCAAACATTTAGTACTAGAAGATATTCAGTTATAATATTTCTTTACCTTCATAGACTACAAATGTTCTGTTTCCCTTTTTATCCATTTTCTCTCCCTTAACTTCATTAACTATGTGGTAGAGCTACTCATTTTAGCCACAGTATCTCTGAAACTATGTTTTATATTTTCCACTTATGTATTCACATGCTTCATTTCAGACTACTTATATCCATTCTCCAATCTGCTAATTCTTTTTTCAGCTGTTGTATCTAATATGTATTATGTTTACCAACTGTGTGGGTGAATTTTTATTTAAAATCTGAATGTTTCTATTTCCCAAATCATTTTTTTATGCTTAGTATTTCTTATTTGCTTATTTTCTGTTGCTGTGTAATGAATTACCAAAGCTTACTCTCTTAAAGCAACACACATTTATTGTCTCATGGTTTCTGTGAATCGAGTCCTGGCATGGTTTAGCTGGACTCTGCTCCAGCTCTTAAATTGCTATGGTCAAGGTGTGCGCCAGACTGCATTTTCTTCTGGTGACTTGACTGGAAAAGAATATGCTTCCAAGTTCATTTAGGATTTGTTGAAAGAATTCATGTCCTTGTAACTCTGTAACTGGAGTTCCTGGATTTCTCCTTATTAATTGTTGGCTTGAGGTGACCGCCAGGTTCTGGAATCTGCCCTCAGTTCCCTGCCATGTGGTCCTCCCACAGACCCTTTCACAACATGGAATCTTGCTTCTTCAAGCCCAAGAGGAGAATCAATCTCTCTCTTTCCAGTGGCTAAGAGTTTTACATAAAAATCACAATAATAAAGTGACATCCCATTATCTTTGTCTCATTCTGTTGATAAAGCAAGTCACAAATTCCACCTGTACATAAAGGAAAGGGAGTATACTAAAGTATGACTCACTGGAGTCACCTATGATGTTTTCACTACATTATTTAATAAATTCCTTTATTCGCTGCATGGTTGCCCTTCTGTATGTTTTTAGATATTCTCAATAAATATATTCATGGTCCTCTTGAGAATGCTTCTCATAATGTCACTGTCTGCTGATATTCAGTATCCTTAATTTTTTTGGCATTTTCTGTTAAAAAGAGTAATTTTTGTTTGAAATCTTATGCATTCTGTAATTGTTGTTTGAAAGTTCATGTCATGGGATTTTTTTTCTTTGTTGTAGTCCATCTTCTTATGTGATACTTGATTTGACTCTTTCCAGGCTTCTATCTTGCATATTGATGGCATGGCTCTTCTGATGGGAAACTCAGATTTTTTACTACATAAGAAACAGTCTGTCCATGGAGTCTATCAGACACAGTTGGTACAGTGTCTACAGCCCACAATATTTTAGGAGCATGGAGAAATTTTTCCATTTTAATATCTTTTAAAATCAGCATAAAAATGAATATAATAATGAGTATATAACAATGAATCTAACCTGGCTTATATTCATCTTTATACTAGCATAGCCATGATATATAAATTCTAATTTTTTTTTTTGCTGAGGAAGGTACCCATAAAGACAAAACGAGCAGAACTCATAACAGCCATAATACTGTCCTACAGGACACTGAATCATGTTTAGTGTTGGACACTTTAACATCACCGAGAAAAAAAAAATAAGTGTTTCTTTGTGTTTGCAGATCTGTTTGCTTGAACTATTTTAGAACCTTTTATTTGCATTATCCTGGATCACAATTTCTGTCATTATTTAAGAAATCCAGATCTGACTTCCTATTTCTCATGGACTTTACTTCAGTCCCTTTGCTGGTTTTAAATGCCTATGTATACTGATCCTTATTCTCAATTCTTCAGTGTCCCTGGCTTTAACTTTCTGTCCATGACTACTCATTTCTTCTCAGATCCATTGTATTACTTTCTCTTCTTTTTTTAGTAAGTGGCTGAGTGTATATAATATATACAGTATATATTAAATCTCTTTTATCTAAGATTTCTTTGAATTAAGAGAAAAATCTACCAGTTCTTTTAATTAAATGGGTAACTATGCTTTTGCTCCCTCTGACATTCTGACAAATAATCTCATTTGTCCTTATAAAGAAGCTGTGTTTTATAATATTGCTTGTGTCCAAAATTCATATTAAAACTATCATTTAAACAAGTTATTACCAAACTACCAAATTACTAAACTAAATGATGTTTTCAAAGCCATTATCTTCAGTGATATTTTCACAGATTTTTATTAATTTAACCTGTACTTAGCATATAGAAGGCCTAAATACATATTTTTTAAATAAGTAAATCAATGACATCTCAGACATAGACTTTTTTGTTTGACAAAGCATTTCTATGGTCTCTATTTCCCCTCCCTTACCACCAATATTTAGTGTACTGGATCTTCTTCATTAGCCACACTTGATCCATTCACTGCTCTTATTTATCTGTTTTTCAGCCAGGAGACTATGCTGTGTACCAAGCTGACCCTCTTGCCTTCCATCATCTGATTAGGTTAGGCCAATGATAGACACCAGTGGAAGACTGGAGGGAAGAAGTGGTCAAAGCATTTATTCCCCCATCTCCTTCTCTGCCATTATACAGATTGTTAGTGGTTCTATTCTAAGGCATCCATTATTTTCCAGCAACACTTGCCTCTAACTTTAGCTGTAATTCTCTCCATGTTCTTGCAATGTCACCCTTCATTTGTCCCATCAGCCAGTGAAGTGTTAAAAGCATTCCTCCAGTACCTCTCCTCTCTTTGTTGGTGTACCTTAATCCTGCCCATACCTGTATAGATATTAAACTCTCTCTGTGACCACATTTGCATATGACATTTGTTTCTGGCTGGAACTCATTTGTGTATGGAGGTCTCAACAAAGCTTTATCCTTAGACTTCCAATTTTAGTATGTTTGGAAGATAAAATGATAATATTCTCTGTATACATAGATTCAACTGTCATCAAGAAGTGGATGACCTAATAATTTAGATTTACTATTTAAATAATTGTGTCTTTAACACATCAAATATATTTCTTTTAGTACATTATCATCTGTCTTCACTGATATAGATTTAATCTTCCTGCATTCCTTCCTTCTTTGCTGCCAATGCCATTCCTCCAGAACTCTTGATTATTTATAGCTGGACATTATCGTAAAAACTGAATAAATACCCACTTTAAAATAGTTTCGTTAATGTAAGCTATTTTATATCAAGCTGAGATTAACCTTTCCATATTGTAGTTTAGATCTACACTGTTTTCTGTGGTACTCAAAAGCATCATGTGGATATTATAATGTAAATGAAAATTTAAAAAATTTTATATTTATTTACTCATTCACACTATCACTACTTCAACACTGCCATATGTGATCAGTGGCTTCCATATTGGCGTGTAACTGAATATTTCCAATACTACATACAGTTGTCTTAGATTATCACAGTTCTTTTGAGAAGTAACCCATGCTTTTCCACTGCCTGCTTACTCATTCCAAATGCTTTCATTTGACATTCATGGCCACCAAAATCTTTTCATAATTTGCTTATCCTAGGTGATTAGTGAAATATAAGCTAAGGATTTAACATGAAGAACAAGGAACTTTTATAACTGCTAATAAGGAATAAGTTGCCTCAAAACCATCTTTAAAATATTTTCTCATTCCTTCTTTGGTATATCCCTTCTTTGTACATTTATTCAACCTGTTACATGATGGTTAGCCTGTAAGGTGTTTGGAATTCCAAGTCGTATAATACAACTCTTTATAATTCCTCTTTCATGGAAGCTATTTAATATTTGAGTGAAGACAGGTTTTGGAAAGTGATCACTTAAGAAACTGTAGGCTAGTGATTCAGTAATATATAAATCACAAATATACTCAACATTGTCACAAAATTTCTTTACTTATTTTTAAAATAGATCCTTGATGTACTTACATGAAGTCTCCACCACCAAAATTTTAGAAGACAGTGTTTCTGGGTTCCTTTAACCAGGAGGTTTCCTAGCTATATAACTGCTCCTGAGATAACCAATTCTCTTTTGCTTCTCCTTAAAGATGAAGGATGGCATCTGAATGCCAAACCCATTGATTGATTGCTTGGTCTCACACATAACTTTTTCCATGCTTGTTTGCATATGTAGTAGTTCACAGAAGTTACAGTATAACAGAGACTGAATTCCACCCTGTGATAGGTTTTCTGGGAAAAATATTTGATCTTCTCAAGCTTCTTTTGTGTAATCACCTGGATTGGTAGGTATAACCCTGTGGTTGAAATGGCATGTAGGTTAGAGCTGAGAAAATGTTGAAGCCCCAGGATACTTGGATGTAGAAATAATAACCCACTGCAGTAGAAATTGAGGTATGGACTGGTTTCCTATAATGCATGCTCAGTTAATATGACCTAAGTCAATGATACTGTAAAAAAAAGGCTGAACTCAGGATTAAAGATGGTGGCATGAGAGATGAGACACAGGCTTCCTCCTAAAACCACATATAATATGAAAATATAATTAATATAACTAATCCTGAAAGAGCAACAGGAAAGAGGGCTGTGCCAGACTGCATACACCTGGACAAAAGAGCAGACCTCACAGAACAGGGTAACATACCAAAGCTGTGGCCTGGCAGGACCCAAGCCTTTCCCCCACCTCAGCTCACCAATGGGAGGAAGAGAAACCAAGCAGGGAGGGAGTGGAGGCCTGGGACTGCTGAATACCTAACTCTGGAGATCTGCTCTTGGAGAACGAACCTACAAATCATGGTGCTTGCATGACACTCCCATGATTATGCAAAGTTGGAAAGCTAAGACACACAGAATTCCTGGAGAGACTGACATTCCAGCCACTTGCAGAAAGCAGGGATCCATACCCGGCTGCTCTGAGACAAAAGAAAGGTGGGCAGTCTGAGAGACTCCCTAACAAGGAAGCCCTTAGCAAGAGGGCTGCTAAAGGGGCAAGGATAGCACAGAGCTTAATGCTCAGGAGAGAGAACAGGTAGACCAAATTGTCTGGGTACACTCTGCCCAGCAGGTTGGGAGCTTTGCCATAGAGACTCTCATATTTAAGGAGGAAAAAGAAATCTTCCTCCTTAGATGATCTTCAGGTGCTCCAGCTCCCTGGTTGGCTACACAGCTCCAAGGACCCCATCCATGATACGCAGCCTATTGCGCCTTTCTTCCGGCCAGCCCCACCTGGCTCGCAAACTGGCAAAACCTACATTGGCGTTAGGTCAGCCAGAGGGAAGATCAGCCTACAGCAACTATAGACACAAAGCATAGAGGCTTATACCTGTGTGCTCAGCCCACTGGTTCAGGCAGTGGAGACAGACATAGCAGCCAGGTAGCAGGAAACAACTCTTTCCTTCTCCCAGGCGCCAATACCACTCCCCTGCAACCCCCAACATTACTTCAGGGGCTGAGCAGCTCCAGGGAGTAGAGCTTCTGGGCACTAGAGGGCGCCATCCACAAATATGAACCGCCAAGGGAATCTGGTTCAGAGTAAAATTATTAATACAACTCCTGAGAAAGATTTAAATGACATCGATCTCATGACTCTTCCTGAAAGGGAGTTGAAAATAAAAATCATTAACATGCTCATGGAGGTACGGAAAGATATTCAAGAACTCAGGAATGAATTCCGGTCGGAGATCCAGTCATTGAAAAGCACAATGGAAGGTATTAAAAGCAGATTGGAAACAGTGGAGGAGACGATAAATGAAATAGAAACTAGAGAATAGGAATACAAAGAAGCTGAGGCACAGAGAGAAAAAAGGATCTCTAAGAATGAAAGAATATTGAGAGAATTGTGTGACCAATCCCAATGGAACAATATTCGCATTATAGGGGTACCAGAAGAAGAAGAGAGAGAAAAAGGGATAGAAAGTGTCTTTGAGGAGATAATTGCTGAAAAATTCCCCAATCTGGGGAAGGAGACAGTCTCTCAGGCCATGGAGATGCACAGATCTCCCAACACAAGGGACCCAAGGAAGACAACACCAAGACATATAGTAATTAAAATGGCAAAGATCATTGATAAGGACAGACTATTAAAAGCAGCCAGAGAGAGAAATAAGATCACATACAAAGGAAAGCCCATCAGGTTAACATCAGACTTCTCAACAGAAACCTTACAGGCCAGAAAGAAGTGGCATGATGTATTTAATGCAATGAAGCAGAAGGGCCTTGAACCAAGAATACTTTATATGGCAAGTTTATCATTTAAATTTGAAGGAGGGATTAAACAATTTCCAGATAAGCAAAAGCTGAGATTATTTACCTCCCACAACCCATCTCTACAGTGTATTTTGGTGGGACTGCTATAGATGGAGGTGTTCCTAAGGTTTAATAGCTGTCACCAGAGGTAATAAAACCACAGTAAAGAAAGTAGAACAGCTAATTACTAAGCAAATGCAAAAATTTAAATAACTATCTCCAGAGTCAATCAAGGGATAGACAAAGAGTACAAAATATGATACCTAGTAGATAAAGAATTGAAGAGGAAGAAAAAGAAGGAAGAAATAAAAAAGGACCTTTAGATTGTGTTTGTAATAGCATATTAAGTGAGTTAAGTTAGACTCTTAGATAGTAAGGAAGTTAACCTTGATCTTTTGGTAACCACGAATCTAAAGCCTGCAATGGCAATAAGTACATACCTATCGATAATCACCCTAAATATAAATGGACTGAATGTACCAATCAAAAGACATAGAATCTCTGAATGGATAAAAAACAAGACCCATCTATATGCTGCCTACAAGAGACTCACTTTAAACCCAAAGACATACACAGACTAAAAGTGAAGGGATGGAAAAAGATATTTCATGCTACTAATAGGGAGAAAAAAGCAGATTTGCAGTACTTGTATCAGACAAAATAGACTTCAAAACCAAAAAAGTCACAAGAGACAAAGAAGGACATTACATAATGATAAATGTGTCTATCCAACAAGAAGATATAACCATTATAAGTATCTATGCGCCCAACACAGAAGCACCTACATATGTGAAACAAATACTAACAGAATTAAAGGGGGAAATAGAATGCAATGTATTCATTCTAGGAGACTTCAACACACCACTCACTCTGAAGGACAGATCAACCAGACAGAAAATAGTAAGGAGACAGAGGCACTGAACAACACAATAGAACAGATGGACCTAACAGACATCTACAGAACTCTACACCCAAAAGCAGCAGAATACATATTCTTCTCAAGTGCACATGGAACATTTTCAAGAATAGATCATATACTAGGCAACAAAAAGAGCCTTGGTAAATTCAAAAAGATTGAAATTGTACCAACCAGTTTCTCAGACCACAGAGGTATGAAACTTGAAATAAATTATGCAAAGAAAATGAAAAATCCCACAAACAGATGGAGGCTTCATAACATGTTCCTAAATAACCAATGGATCAATGACCAAATAAAAACAGAGATCAAACAATATATGGAGACAAATGACAACAATAATTCAGCAGCACAAAATCTGTGGGACGCAGGGAAGGCTGTGTTAAGAGGAAAGTATATTGCAATATAGGCCTACCTCAGGAAAGAAGAACAATCCCATGTGAGCAGTCTAAACTCACAATTAATGAAACTAGAAAAACAAGAACAAATGAGGCCCAAAGTCAGTAGAAGGAGGGACATAATAAAGACTAGAGCAGAAATAAATAAAATTGAGAAGAATAAAACAATAGAAAGAATCAATGAAACCAGGAGCTGGTTCTTTGAGAAAATAAACAAAACAGATAAACCCCTAGCCAGACTTATCAAGAAAAAAAGGCTACTCGCGTAAACAGAATCAGAAATGAGAAAGGAAAAATCACTACGGACATCGTAGAAATACAAATAATTATTACAGAATACTATGAAAAATTATATGCTAACAAACTGGATAACCTAGAAGACATAGACAACTTTCTAGAAAAATACAACCTTCCAAGGCTGACCCAGAAAGAAACATAACATATATAACATTTTTCTTAGTAGATGTAAAGTGATTTATTTTTTATATAATTTAAAAAGGCTTATTCTATATGGTCACCATTTACTGTCATCACTCAAACTGTACATGTGATTATAGATTGGACACAAACTGCCTTTTACAATATGAATCACCTTTTTATGAATGTATTTTTAGCCGATCAGGGTTTCTTGACACCCAAGTTATCAGAAACTTTTACCAGGTCCTTCTCAAAGTCTTGGGTAGGAGTTATTAAAATGTAGAGCCTTCAGAAATAAGTTTGGTCATATTAAGTCTTATAAAGCTATACGTGCTAACCAGTGTAATCTTCATAAACTTGTAATTGTTTTGGACACATGACTCTGTCCAATATTTATTCAATGTGAGCCACATATGTGATTTAAGATTTCCTTATAAACACATTAAACAAGTAAAAATAAACAAGTGAAAAACAAAAATGTATATATCAGATAAAACCATATGTAACAGTTTCAGAATTGTTAACCCTTACTCATGGATAACAACTTTAACACCTACAATAAAGTGCTGACGTACATATTCTTTTGCCTTTAGTCTTTTAAAATCCATCATTTCCAAGTACTTAAGTCTAGAACTTTCTCCTCCACTTTTTTCAGTGAGGTTACTTCATGCATTTGCAATAGTTAGATCATGTCAAATTCTAGATTTCATTCTGGGATTCCTTGACTCCTAAATGATTTTTTTTTCCATACATTAAGGCTAACTGTTAGTGCTAAAAAGTTCTATTTGTTTTAAAAGGATAATTTTATGTATGCATTGTTTCAGTTATCAACCAGAATAATTTCATGCAGAGCAATTAAAAATCCCATGTGCTCTACCTGTTAACCCTCTACTTCAAACTCCCAACCTGTTATTGTCTCTGTAGTTTTTCCTTTTCCAGAGTGTCATATAAATGTAATTTAAAAGTATGTAGTCCTGCAGACTGGCTTCTTTCACTTATTAATATTCATTTAGAATTATTTAAATCTTTGCAAACCTTATTAACTTTTTATTGCAGAATAATATTCTATTTTCAGAATTAATCAACATACCATCATTTATTGTTTGTTTTTGTTTTTTTTTTAATCCAGTAACTTGTTGAAAGGTATCTTAGCTATTTCCTGTTTGGGCAATTATGAATAAAGTTGCTATGAAGATTCACATGCAGGTTTTGGTATTTTCAGCTCAGTTAGTAAATACCTAACACACCATTACAGGAACATAAAGATTATGTTCAGTTTTGTAAGGTACTGCTGAAGTCTTCCAAATTCTCCATACCCTTTTGCATTCCCACCAACGATGAATGAGAGTTACTGTCTCTGAACATTCCCACCAGCAATTGCTCTTGTCAGTTGTTGGAATGTATGCATTTAAATACTGTTATTTAACCAGAGGCAGCTGGGTCCCCCTGGGGTGGACATTCAATTTCATCATAAAGATACTGATATTTAATTTTTGAAGTCTCTATCATGCTCTCTACATGATGGATGGATGAAGTTCTCCTTGAATATCCAGGGAACAAGGGCAACAAGGAAGCCACTAATTGGATAATTCTCATGATCCCAAGCGAAAGCCTCCTCGGGATTGCCTTTGAGCTGGGATGTTGGTCTGCTCCTGCTTTCAGACTCTGGCTGAAATATCGGCTCTTCCTGGGTCTTGAGCTTGCTGGCTTTCACCCAGAACTGAGACACCATCTTTCCTAATCACAGGCTCTGACACTCAGGCTGGAACAGCACCTTTGGCTCTCTTGGGTCTCCAGCTTGTCTATTGGAGTTTTGGGGGCTTCTCAGACTCCATATTCATGTGAGCCAGTTCCTTACAATAAATCACATTTTGTGTGTGTGTGAAAAATAAATAAACAAATAAATACTACTATTTAGTAACTGTTTCATAGTATTGTAATTCGCATTTCGCTAATGACATATGATGTCGAACATTTTTTCATGCTTATCTGCTATCTTCGTAGCTTCATGGGGAAAATCTCTGGTCAGACCTTTCCACATTGCCTACTGGGATTGTTTGTGCTGAAGTTTTGAGGGTTCTTTAAACATTTTGGATATATGTTCTTAATCAGATAAGTGTTTTGCCAATATTTACTCTCAGTCTGTACTTGATTACGTTCTCCTAACAATATCTTTTGCAGAGCAAAGGCTTTTAATTTTTAAAAAGCCAACTAATTTTTTTCATGGATTGTTTTTGATTGCATATGTAAAAATCAGTGATGAATAATAGGAGATATATATGCCTTGTTGAGATGAAAATAATTTTGTCTTTCATAATAAGGTATAATGGTAGCTGGATCATTTTTATTGATTTTCTTTACCATGTTGAGCAAGTTGCCCTCTATTCCTAATTTTCTGAGAGTTTTTATCATAAATGGATGTTGTATTTTGTCATGTGCTTTTTCTACATCAACTGATAGGATCATAAGACTTTTCCCATTTACCTGTTGATATATTGCATTACATTGACTTACTTTTGAATATTGAACCAACCTTATATGGTTGGAATAAACTGTACTTGGTCCTGATTCATTTCATTTTTAACATGAAAAATATGTACATATGTTCAACAAATTCAAGTAATGGTAAAACATAATTTTTAAGAACTTTATTATGCTTTAAGCAACCACTCTGAGTTACCTCATTTCATATAGAGATATTTCATATTTGAAAGGTTCTGTTACCATCAGAGAATGGCATTATTCTAATTAAACTGATTAGATCCATATAAAATTTCAGAATTTTATATTTTTTTGTAATATGCATTTATTTGTTCTGCACTAAAACAACTAGAAGATGAGGATTCTAAAAGTACTTGCTTTTTATGTATTCTCTTCATCCCCAAATGGCTAGCCTATGCTCGGTTGCTTCTGTTAAGAATTACTTTAAAGATTTATCTTTTGTTTTGTTTTGTTTTCTTCTTTTTGGGGGGGAGTAAAATTGAACACTACACAGAACATCCATTTTCTTTGGTTTGTTAATATTTACAATGTTTCTCTTGTATTTGTCAAGAAATACACAATTCCCTATAGTTAGAGCTATTCAAACTAACAGTAGGAATTCTTAGTGTTGATGGAACTATTGATCATACAAACATTAAAATTATGTCTCCTGTAGTAAATGCCAATAACAGTTGTACATTAATTAGGAAATCAATAGGCTGGTCAATGAAAAGGCAGCATTTGACAGGATGATGCTGTCAGGAGGCCCATTGGCTGAGGGGCCAGAAACTAAGTAACTCAGTGAGTAACCTATTTATTTGACTTTAGGCTATTCTCAGAGTGTATGTGAAGAAATACAGTGTAGAAACAAAATGCAGGGAGCTGTGTACTGTCCATTCACTTTTCTCTACAAGAGTAATGGCTAGTTTATCATTACAGTAACATATTTGTTTAATTTCTAAAACACTTACTTTGTATTTCCTATTATAACTCTACTAAATGCTCCAAATAGGCAGAGAATTTATGGAAAACATAACCCAAAATTTGGTCATTCCCATAAACCCTGCTCATTATTATTTATTTTAAACTACTCTTTTTTGGAAACATATGTCTGAGAATTTATGTACTTAAGTTGATCCAAATTATTCTAGGCATATAGCTAAATTAAAGCACTTAAATATTCAGACTGACACAGTCCAAAAATGGTAATAAGGGGTTAATTGCTACATCAAAGAAGAGTTAACATTTCCTTTCTAAATTGTTATATTACAGATAATCAATCAATCTTCCATCTACTCATTTTTAAGGAAATAAATATTAGAATTTACTTTGTTCATTTTTTTGCATTTAGTTGTTTGGAAATATTTTACTTTGCTTGATTTGCAAGTCAATTAAGGACACTTTTAGGAGTTATATGGTCCAAACTAGGTTAAAATAATTCTGCAAATGATGCTTTTTACATAATGGAAGGTGGTTTATCAAAACTTACAGAAAGGGAAATAACAAAAAAAAAACAACAACAAAAACAAAGTCAAGGTTGAATTTCCTTTAAGTTTTCCTAGAAACTTAAGTTTTATAATTGAAATCATTAGTGATATTGATTTCATTGTGTCTCTGTGTATATACATATATATATAGTATATATCTGATATATATAAATATATGTATGTACTGTAACTAATGAAAACATTCAACAACTTTGCATTTTTAATTTCCAACAAATATTTACAGGACAGCATTAAGCTCACTTTTGCCAAAAATCTTGGAACAAGTATGTCAGATTGTCCTTTCCTTTGTTGTCTTAGGGACTGTAGAATAGATTGATTAAGAACAGGACACATTTATATTGTTTCTTTTAAAATATAGTCACTCATCCATAAATGGGAATGAAATAATGTATACAAATTAATTGTAACCCATATGTAAAATATCAATACAGAACACAAAATCAAAATTTATGTCATGCCAAAAGTAAAGATTCTAAAAAGAATTTTGTTGAGGTACAGACATAATTCATTTGTAAAAATAAGCCATAATTTGGTTTAAGGAGAGAAAAACATTCATGAAAGTCCAAATAACCCAGAAATTAACCACTATGAAGAAGTGTGAAATTCATTATTTTACCCACCAATAATAAGAAAAAAACTCAAAACTGTTAACACTGAAATCATACTTAGTATTGTTAAAACTTATATTTTGTGAAACAGAATTACTTAAGAAATTATAATCTTAATAAGGCTATTATTTCATGTGTTCATGATTATTTCTTGTGATTTTGTCTCTTTGTTTCCTTTCCAAACAAATGCTTCATAGATTAAAGATCATATTATAGGTGGCTCAAATTCAATAATGGAAACATTCTTGATTTAGTCAATTCATATTAATTTTAAAAAGTCCATATATCAATTGGAATGTGCATTAACTTTTTTATAATAAGTAACATGTGATGAACATGCTTTTAAAAAGCTTTTAATTTTCTCAACTCTGTTAGCAATTACTAAAAATATATTCTGAAAAAAATTAATGCACAAGGAATCTCAGTAACATTCACTTTCTAAAAGAATGACTTAAATTCTGAATATTTTCATGTAATTAAAAAAATCAGAGTTTATTGTCAATTTGTTAATACTATAATTTACATGCTTGCTTTTTACTTTCTGTGAAATTTTAACCATTTTGATTGTCCTTGTCTCCTAACAGGATAATAGAACAATGTTATTAGAACATTCTTGTAACATTAAAATAAAAACACTTTTTAAGCTAAAGTACATTACAAAAAGTAGAATGAGCTAAGTGTTTGAACATGGGTAACACTAAATGGAGAAAATATTTCTAAGTAAAGGAGGTTAAAGAAGGGATAATAGCAAAGCCATTTGAATTAAATTGTAAATTAGTTTTAATTTTACCTTAAGGGTAGAAAGACATAATTGGAAAGTTAAATCTACAAAGAAAAAGTACTCTGGAAAGTAAAATATTAATTATTTGCAAATTGTTTTTGGTTTAAATGATTGACCATACTGTTTTCTATGACTAGCCTAGCTAATCAAAACTGACAATAATCAGGTTTTAAAATATATATATTCTACACATATTGGTCCATTATTTCTATCTTGCACAAAAGCTATCATCAATCATATAACACTAGCACAGTTAAAATAATTCACAGTACTAATTCTCTTTGCCAAATATTTTAGCACTTATTATTTTCTTGTTGGAGAATCTCTAATTCTAACAATGTTATTCCTTCAAGCAAGTCTAATTATATGGAATTCGAAGTTGATTTTATACGATGGTTAATACCACAAGCAATCAAGTTCAAGTGTTATGAAAGTCTGAGTCTCTAAGTCATTAATATGTTTATTTTAATACAGACTCATTTGGAACCAAAGAGATCAAATTTTAATATTTCTGTGTAGGTTAACAACAACAAATTATGCAAACGCTGGGATTTCAAATGATTTATTTTAGCTCTTGTTTAAAACAGTCTCTTTTAAAACTTAATTTTTCAAATATGAGTTTGTTACATTCAAATTTAAGAATGCCTATTTATCATCTGTATAATTTGGGTGTTTGAGAAGAGAAATGCTGTCTGCTTGCATTAAATATGGTGTGTCAGAACCCTGTATCTTCATATGGCTTATTTCGTACTCTCTGGAGGGCATTTGCCTGAATAGGGCCCCTAAAGTGCTAGATATTTCTTGATTATTCATCTTAACTAATATAAAATGGTGGATCAATGTAATGTTGTGGTGGGATATCCAAGTAGTCCAATTTCTTAGTACTATAAAATGATGAAGAACAAAAGAGGTGATACAGCTTTGGGACAAAACTGTAAATGTGTATTATTACCCATTCCATGTATATATGAACTGTTTGTAATCCCCTTTTCTGGTAATAAATAAATAACAAAAAAAGAATAAGCTCACCAAATCAATACCACATTGCTGCACTCAAGGCCATAATAATCTGTTTTCACAAAGACTATGTATCTAGCACCACCATTGGAGCTACTACTTGTATGAATTGGTAGTAGCTTAGAGTCATCCTCCAGGATCCATCTGTTTTCTGCAGGAGCCAGACTGGTGAATTAAATGGAGATATGATGGGAATCATCACCTGTGCATCCTTTAGATCCTTACTAACTTACTGTTTGGCTCAAGTTGCATTATAGTTTTCTATCTGCTATCTTGGCAGAGTGCCAGTTTCAGGGTTTTCATTTTGCTTTCTGCACTATGAAAGACCTTACCCCACAAAACAAGGAATCAATGTGGTAGCTATGCCAAACATTAAGTATGTCAATCCCAATTCTACATTAAGGGATTGTAAAATGACCATTAAGAAGATTCATGGGCACTGGTGGATCCATAATAAGCTGAATCTTGGTCAGTACTCCATGATTACTAAGGAAGCCATAATGATGTTTTAGATCTCTGTGTCTAATAGGCTTTAAACTGTTAGTTTAATTTTGCCCTAAATTGTCAAGGATCTTTCTATGGAAAGGCTGGGAATTCATTAATGGTATATGTGCTGCGGTATTACTGTATCCCTTTTACCGGAGACTTGGCCACCTCTTCAGTCAATAGATTCTGAGTTTGAAAATGACTAAAGTCCAAAAACTGGGCAAGAGCTCATAACATTTTCATTAGGTTGACTGTCTTCAGCCACCTAGTCAACCAACTTCTATTTCCTCTGAGAGTGGCCTAGGTAGAATCCTTGCTAACTGACCACCTACTTTGTTTCTAGGGACACTATGTTCCATGAACCATCTCCACAACTCTCTGTGAGTCACAATCCTTGGCTATTACTTGAACCCTGCATGTCATTAAGATAATTGGATAATTGAGAGCCCTAGCTTCTGGCATTGAAGCACTGCACTACTCTCTGTTTTTTTTTTTTGTCTCTATTGTTTTAGGGTCAAACATCCACATTGCTACCCATAAGCCTAGTTCTGCAGGAGCCTTTCAACTTTCAGACTGTCTTACCGATGAGAGCTACATGATCTTGTTTGGTGACATTAGTGTCTCTCTCAGCAGTGAGTTCTTCATAACTTTGGTAAGTATGAATCCTCTCGGCATTCAAATGGAAAATCATCACCTGGTGAGTCTTACAGTCTTACACAGTATATCCACCCCAGCATGATGACTTCCTTGAATTGTCAATCTCTTCTTCCATTGTTGCTATAGCAATTACGGAGTTTCACCTGTCTTTAACATTGCTTCTTCATGATTCTAGGAACCATTATATAGTCAATTTGCACAGTCTCTAGGGCTCTTTGCCAGAGATTTAAGCCATGAACCTTGGGAGAAAGCTCCCAGATCAACAAATTATACCCTATCCACTCTTTGGTTTGACTCCTTTATCAGTGCAGAGGCAGAAAGCAGATCTGGACAACACCACTGAGATATGGAGCAATGAATGATCACCAGAGTTGCCTCACACTGCACCTGAGACCAACTCTTCATATGTCACTTTGATTGGTCATGGATGAAGACTGCCTTGGGAAGGTGTGCCGTTATGCAAGGTAGTTTTCTGCAGCTGAGGCAGTCTCTGAAGAACTGAAAGGTGGTCTGGGTGGTGCATCTCACTCTTCATTATACATTTAAGTAATCATAATATCAAAATACACAGATAACTTAGACAATTGAAGAAAGCATACTAATACATTGGAACCAAATGTTGACTTGTATTTTCTTTGTGTTGACCAGATTATTTGGCAATTTGTTGAGTATGCTGTTGATTGGCATAACAATTGATGCCACTAATAAATGGGTGTAAATTTTGAGGGCTAAGTGCTTTCCCTCATTATAATATCTTAATCCCTCAAAAACAAAACAAAACACATAGGTGAGACAGATGATCAAGGGCAAAACAATAGCACACTCTATCCAGAGTACTACAAAGCTTGGTGTCCTGAAGTTGGTTTGTAACCTTAACAAAAATTCTGTGGTGAAGCATTAATTATCTTTTCTTTTCTATGTCAAATGGATGATATTTACATATACAAAACAACTTAACATAAGGCAAATTAGTTAGAAGACTAAAGATATACAGGACACAAGCCCAATTCTCTTATTAGATTCAATATAAGTTTTAAGTTGCCACAATATTAAATGATTATATTATTTTCTAAATACTTCCTACCAGGTTTTGTATTTATCTTACTATGAACTAATAACTAAGAGTTTGCAGACTAACTATAGTGTATGAACCCTAACCGAAACCATTCCAATCAGAGGAACTTCCAGGTCTTTTCCAGAAAATTCAAAGAAAATGATGAATATTTTTTTCTACTGGATGTGCACCAGAGAGAATGCTACTCTAGAAACCATGAGATGATCTATTTTCATCCTACAAAAAGCAGAGTTGGGTGAATGAGGAAATGTAGTCCACATGATATCATTGAGCTGTTAAGTTATCTCTTAGTGCCAGCTCCACTTTGAAATTTTCCATGATCCGATACTAAAAATTATTTAATTCAGTTTCAGGCATATTTTTCTGCGACTTCTAACCAAAACAACTTTAATAACTCAAAAAGTATAATTTTAAAGTGAAGCAGTAAAAAACATTCAGTATTTTTTGTCTCAAGTTACATGTGGTATGCAGCTATAACAGGTAGCACTTCTTGCAAAAGAAACTAAACTTTAATCAACTTAGAACAAAAATAAACACAAAGCAAGATAAATAAATGAGTGCAAAATAAAATAAGCAATTATTAGCTCACATAATCAACTCTTGGGAGGGCAGGATTTAAATTACCTCAGCCAGTACAGCTTCAGTAGGACTCTAATTTTATTTCTTCCTTTCTATTTTGCTTTGTGTTTCTGTTTCATTCTCTTATGCTGACTTTTCAACTAAGCTGGAATCATAAACACCAATGACTTCTAGGCTCACATTTTCCAGCTCCACCACCAAAGAAGATAGATTCCTTTCCTATTAGTTTAAACTTAGATGTACTGGACAAGAATTCTGGCTGCCCCAGTTTCTATAGCTACTCATGTGCCAAGAGGTGCAGTGGCTACTGATGAATAAAATAATGCCCCAAAAGGTTTTGTGAGCAGAAGTATGGAGGAATTCCAAAACTGATAAAATAGTTCTCTCCTAAAATGGTAAAGTAGGTTCTAGACAGCGTTCCACAATTGATTAAATTACAGGGTTCATCAGGAGTGTTAGAATTAATTATAGTGTTAGGGTAAATTTAAGTAAATGAAATGAGATAAAATATGAATGAGATACTTCAAGAAAACCTTACATTCACCTGTCTAATAGATATGCAAAGAACTCCTTAATCTCATATCACTTTTTAAATGCTGTAGCACAATAATAACCTACTTAAAGAATGATAAAAACTGACCTTTTTTTCAGCAAATAAGCCACTCCTTAAAATGTTCAAGTAGTAATAGTAAAAGCTTTTTGCTTATGCCTTTTACAAATCCTCTTTCATGTAAATCCTACAGGAAATTTAGCTTCAGATGACATTATTTCTTACACAAAGAATAGCTAGAACATTTCCCCACCAGTGTCTGATAATACTGAAAAATATCGTGTGTTTTCCAAAACTGGAATAAACCTGGAGACTTTAGGGGTATTTTTGGCAGAATTTGATTTCCTATATGTATATTATATATGAAGCCATCACTGTCAAAATCTAGCATCAAAATCTGAATGACTCAGTCAGTCATATGATATAAACTGCTTGATCCCGACAGGGGTATTAAAAACCTTTTTTTCTGGGTTACTAACATTTCATCTTCAATTAATCTCCAAACTATGTTCATTTCTCAAGTGATTGTGTTACTGCGATTACTCTTATAATAATTACTAGTACTTCTAAGTAGCAAATTTTCAACTAAGAAATAAAATGTTTTCTACCTAAACTTCAAGTAATAATAAAATGTCTTATAAATGATCAGAATTCCATATCTATATCATTGAGTTCTAAAATATTCTTATTTTGCTTATTGAGAACTGATAATTGACACTAAATATGATGTCCTTTTAAAAAACTAATGCATTTGAAAATGTCATTGCAGTAACACAGTTTCCATTTTCTAATAATTCTCTACCTTTTTCATTCTCCATTCATTTTAGAAATATTTAGAGTATGAATCATAAGCTATTGCACATTCTCTCAAATAGTTTCTAAGTTATGTATTTAACAATGTTGTGTTAACAGAACAGTTCTCAGGAATGTAGTATATTATATTTTCCTTTGTAAAATTAAACAAATGTGCAAGCAATTGAGGTAGTAGACTCAAATGCTTTAAGCTCCAGGAGAGTGGTGCCATGACTTCCAATTCTTCTTTGTATATCTAGTACCATGTACACTACCTATAACATAATGTATATTCAAATATTGAATTAATTGAATTGTACTTGGTAATATTAGGTTAAAACATTTACTGGACAAAGAGGACTCTATGTGTTCAATTTAATACCTACATTTAATTACTTTTATCTGTTAATATATGGCTCTGAGCTATAATCTGAGTCATGAATAAACTGCAGAAAGAAAAAAAATAAGAAGAAAATATCAAAAAGATTCAGAAGACTATAATCAATGCATGATTATGTTTGCATAATCATTAGGTGCTTAACATACAGTGCTGTCTTTGCAGAGTATTTTTCTACCCATTTTAGCAGGGAATTTGGAAATAATTGTATCATAGAAAACATCTGTGCAATGTCATTTTAAGAAGCATAGCCTCTAACCCAAGTGAGCTTTGTGACATATTCACATGAGACAAACTTCTTTGGAAAATTTTTCCCATTTATTTGCAAGATACGTGGAAAAAGAGAAAGTTAAATAAATTACAATGTATTTTTTTACTACACCCTGAAAACCAGAGACCAATATATCAAATTTATTAAGGTTATACTAGCAAAATACAATACAATTTGTTTTAATTCTTAAAAACACCATGATAATCAGGGAGGAAACCTTGGGATTTGGTTCAAATGTAAGCAGGAAGGAATCAGTATTTGCTGCAAAGGTGTAGTAATCTGGGGAAGACTGTGAGCTCCTTTTCTCCCATGACCCATTTAAAATCATTCTGTCTGCCTAGGGGAGAAGGTGAGGAAGCTCTTAGGATTTTGTCATAGGCTAATGTTCACGCATGAAACGTACCCTAATCCCCTCCATCCACAATAGTTGGGAATATATTGACTGTAGTGATTCATATTTGTACTAAGACTGGTGCTGGGAACTTAGGAAATGAGGTTAGTAAAACAACTATGCTGTAGAAATAAGGCATCCTATCTTCATTTGGATACTTCTTGTGTTCTAGTAAATATTTGATATTTTACAAAAAACTCAGACATTATTATACTTACAGCTAATAGTTATTTATTAAACATTATTTCCTGTGATTATTGTGTTGAAAGTATTATACCTGAGGCAAATAAAAATTTAATAACATAATCAATGTTTGCAAATAATTGATAATTAGAAGATCCTGTAAAGTGGCTCTGGTGAGCAGTCACAAGCCAAGGAATGCAGACACCCCTGGAACCTGGAAAAGGCAGAGAAGTGAATCTCCTGAGGAGTGTAGAGGGAACACAGGCCTCCTGATTCCTCTATTTCAGATTTCTGGCCTCCAGAACAGTAAAAGAAGACATTTCTGTTGTGTTAAAGTCACCAAGTTTGTGAAATTTGTTGCAGCAGATTCGTTACAGATAAATTAACAAAATAAAACACACCCAGCCACTAATCCTTAAGCACACAGAGAGTATTTATCAGCAACATAATGACCACAAACCCCAAAAACAAGAGTTGGTGGAAACACTGACAACTACCTGTGCTATGTACTGTCACCAACTGTGTAGCAATAAGCTAAAGGAAAACAACACAAAGGGATTTCCAACAATCCTGAAGATCACAAACATCAGTATTTCCAGCAGGCACCCACAGGAAGTCTCAGCAGGCTAATCTGGGAATAGCAGCAGAATCTGGACAGAGATCTGCAGATGAGACCAGGTGCCGATAAGCAGAGGAAAACTTACTGTAAATAAATAGAAATTTATAATTTCTGGGCCCTGTAAATTCACCAAACTAACCAACCAAAGCTCTCTTCTGGGACAAAGGCCAACGCTGAGGAAAAGCATCTAGCAGAACCCAGCCTGAGCGTGATGGGATCATAGGGCCATTGGAAAGTAAGTCCAGGTGAAAGTCAAAGTGGAGAGAGAGTGCATTCAGAGGTGCGAAGGCCATATTCATTAGTACTTTGAGAAGACAATAGAAGGGAGAGTTCTAGACTTTTGAAATTAGAAAAGGTTTCCTGGCTGACCTATTTTAAAAGTTCTAAGAAATTCCAAGTTAAATCCAAGGAACAGAGCAGACCTAATAATGAATGCTTTAAGTAATCTTATTTTTAAAATGAAGTAAGTGCACATTAATGTCCATTCAGATAATAAATACATTATCAGAATGAGATCTCATAAACAAATGAGAACTTTACTCTAATATTTTAAAATAAGGTAAAAATAATTATAGAAACTAAATAATTAAAAAGCATAAATCAGATTTATACAAATTCATTAATGAGCTCATTGGGAGAAAATAAAAAGTTTTTGAAAGAACTGTTAGAAGGTAGAAAATACTTAGGTAAAAAGAAATGAACTTATTTCAGAAATAAGTACCAAGCTAGAATAAATACAATAGCAAAAATACCATGGATATGGACTTAAGAAAAAAATACTTTTTTAAAAACTTAAAAAAAATAGATGAATAGTTACTGAAGACAGGCAAAGATGACCCAAAACGCATTTAATAAGAACTCACCACCCATCCTTCCTAAAGTACTAACCTACATTGACTAACAAATTACCTCAAGTTTAGTGGCTTTTCTGGGTCAGAAGTCTAGGAAAAACTTAGCTGGATCCTGTGCAAGGCTTCTGCAAGACTGCTATCAAGGTTTCAGCTAGGACTGATTTTGCAGCCAGAGACTTGGTTAGGGAAGGGTCTTCTACAAGGTTGCTCAAGCTGTTGGCAGAATTCATTTACTGCTGGCTACAGGATTCATAGCAATTTGCTTTATTCAAAAACTCCAAAGTAATTCTATTGGTAAGACTCTGTCTTGTACGACATAATGACTTCCTATCTCTGTTACAATCTAATGTAATATAATCATGGGAGTGGCAGCTTATGACCTTCAGCATATATTTGTTAGAAGCAAGTCACAAGCTTCACAAATTCTCAAGTGGATGGGATTATACAAGAGAATGAACACTAGGAGGAATTAATGTTCTTAATGGTGTTCAGTTGGAGTAGCAATTTTCATTTCCTTCAGGAACTTTTCATTTGTGCACACAACTTGGCAAACTGGTGCAGAGGCCTAGCATTGTGCCTCTCCTGGCTCTCAACCTGCATACCTCACTGAGCTGAATCATTTCTCGCTTTTGGGTTAAATTGAGAGACGTGGGTCTCTTGCTTCCACTTGAACGCTTAGAAGCCACTGTAGGGTTATTAATGGGCCTAATTTAAATATTGTTGTGTCTCAGGGAATAAGGAGGCCTGAGGGGAGGGGGTGAGATGGGGGAATGGCTGGTCAGTGCAATAGGCAGAACATACAGAACTTTTTAAAATTAAATTCCCTGTCTTATATTGGTTCATTTCATGGCACCTGAAAACAATTACAGTAGTAACATCAAAGCTCACTGGTCATAGATCACCATAACAAAAACAATAATAATGAAAAACTTTGAAGTACTGTGAGAATCACCAAAATGTGACACAGAGACATGAAGTGAGCAAATGCTGTTGAAAAAAATGGCACTGAGAGACTTGCTCAAGACAGGGTTGCTCCAAACCTTCAATTTATAAAAAACACATATGTGCAAAGCACAATAAAATGAGGTACACCTATGATATACACTTTGGCAGAACCTTTAAATTGTTAATTGAATGTACAAATGATATGATTCCTTTTTATCTATAAACTAAAGTAAATTAAAAGCCACTTACGTAACTTGTCTTAATGATGAGGAAATATACAGAAAGTTCTCAAATCCCTCCCCCTCTCTGGGTTTGGTAGGAAGCCAGGAAAGCTAAGAAAGTCAAGGAAACAGTTTCTGTTAATGCTTCCATAATATAAAGGAATCACAAGGTGCTTGGGTGGTTGAGACTGAAACCATGTAACAATGTATTCCCCACCCCCACCCCCACCCCCACCGGGACTCAGTAGTATGGAACAGCTTGTTAATCATAGTCATGGAACCCCATTAGTTTATAATACAGTATCTGGGTAACCTTTTTAAAATAGAACTAGCCTCCTGAATACACTATAGTGACCTAATAGCCCCTACTGCAACAGTTTCTGGGTGCTGAATCCCCCTTTATAAAAGGCCTACTCGGGGCTCAGACCTTTGGAGATCACTCTCCTCTGAGCCCACCGACGTTTATTTTTAAACCTCCACTTTCCAAGACCTCCGAGTGCCACTTGGTTCCTCCATCAGCGATCCAGTCCAGGTTTTCTGTAACATTAATCTGAATACAACATACGATATTTTAAAATTGCAAGAATTGAAATTTAGTAGCATTTTCTGCTAATACCCAGGTACATTTTTAGTCTCTGGAGTGGAAAAGTTACTTCCACTATAAAATAGTGAGTGTTGTAAATTTGTTTTTTACTGCCGTCTAATCCTCAGTACCAATTAGCACATTTTATGACTTTATTTGGATGATCTCCAAGTTTATATCCATGCCATTACATTTCATAATTACTTTATTTAAAGGGGCTGCATCAGACCCTTGCCACTTAGAGGTGGTCTACTATCAACTCCTGGAATTACTATGTATATTAAGCAGATGTCAATACTACAGATTTTTAATTAGTTGCAAAGTATTTGTATCATTTCCTCATATTTCCAAGTACCGTAGTCATTCATTGCCAGACCTCCATGTCACCATTCAAATCAGACAGAATACACCCTAGGGAAAGTGACAGCCAAGACTAAGCATATGTTAATGCTGCACTCTCAGAGTAGTAACTTGGGCAGTAAAGACGGATATGTGCAAAAGAAAGAGAGAGAGAGAGACAGAGAATCTATAAATCGATGCATTTTCACTTCTCTCCCAATGAAGACAATTCTAACTGCACTACACTTCTCAGAAATTGTCTCTTTTACAGTCAACTACTCCAGTGAAGAGAATCTTGAGAAATATTAAAATGTGAGTAGCTGAGTTATATGAGTAAAGTTTTGCATCATAAGATATCACAGAAAACTGCCAGAAAAACAGACATTTGGAAGCTATATTAAAGAGCTTAGAGGAAGAGTTTTAAGATGATTCTCATATTTAAAAGAACCTCAATTACAGAATATCCAAGCAAAACCATTTTGTGTAATGATAAAACATAAGCAGGTTTTTCAGGGACACAGGACACACCTGCCCCTGCTTTGTCCCCTGTATTAGTGGGACTGTAGAGAAGCTAGTTAGCACTTCTTGGTCTCATTCATACATTCATTCAAAAATGATAGCATAGACTGGACAAACACAATGCTATCTGCTGGGAATGAGATCTTTTAAAAATCAAATTAGATTTTTCCTTATTGGAACTTACATTCTTTTGGGGAGGTATATCATATCTAATTAACAATCAGTCATTAATGAAATCACAATAAACTTTGGTAAGCGCTAACAAAGAAAAAAAAGTGCCACCATAGAGAACAATGTAGTACACTGTATAAAAGATTGTTCAGGTAAAGACTCTTGGGGAAGTTGAAAATTTAGACCTAAAGATTGAAAATTATAATATCTGTAGAATTAAGATTTGTTGTACACATGATTAAAAAAATAATTATTTCTATAAACATTTACAGCTGAGACATTGATTTTTGGACCAGCATTATTTTGATGACAGATCCCCTTGGGGTGCAGTATGAGAGTCCTAGATGTTATTGGGGTTTCTGACCTTGGAGCTTTTGTAGCTGTAAAGCTAATAGCTTGGTGGACTTTTTTGTTGTTTGCAAGTCTTGCTCCAGGGTCCTTTCAAAATGCTCAGCTATTGTCATGAGTTCAGTCAGGCTGGTGGCCTTCCATCCTATTTTCTAACATTATATCAATCCACTAATCTCAGGAGTTAATCCATTTACAAAAAGGGCAGATAGAGCAGGCTAGGTAACCTTACTTATTGTATGAAACCTTGAATGCCATAGAAAGAGGGCTTCCAAGAGGGCTTTAAAGTCTGCCACAGATTCATCTCCTTTTTTGTTCGCATGTTCATATACTATACCAATCAGTATACACATTGTACAACAACCTGTCCTGCCCAGGAAGGACTCCAGGAATGGCTTATAAAAGTTCAGTGGCTACTATAGTAGCCCTTTTTGGTCAAGGATCTAGAATAGCATCCTTAGGGTTTGTGTTCTTGCTTCTTCTTTCCCTTTTTCAGATTCCCCAGGCCCTACTTCTTGTGCACAAACTGGTAAAGATCTGGTATCCCAGGATCACAGTTTAGGGATTCCTCTGTTAGGCAAGAAGCCAGAGATAAACAGGAGGAGAGGTCAGGGTGACCACAGAGAGTTGAGACAACAGATAGCTTCCACCAATGAGACAATCCCTAGCAAGACGACTAAAAATGAGACATTCTACAGGCTAGAGTCCAACTGGGCATGCTCCTGGGGTGTCCTGAAGTAACCTTTCTTCATTATAAAGTCATTAATATAAATCTGCATTGTGTTTTTGCTCCCCTTGGTGGAAAGAGAGAATTCTGGGAAAGAGCGTGTGCAGTAGTAATTAGCTTACATCATTGTCAACCTGTCAATCAACACTTGTTTGCATAACAATACCCCTCATAAAAATCCCTTGCAAGCCCCATAAAAAGGAACTTTTCCTGAATATTCTGGGCCTTCTGACAGCAGATCAGAGCCACTCTATTACAGAGAGTAATAAACTTGCTTGTCTGCTTTCTTGACTTTGGTTTTACTGACTTCCCTGTGTCATTGATCCAAATTCCTTCACTCTAACATTCTAGGTCTAGAAAATTATTTAACTATATAGTCTTTAGTTTAGTTGTTAACCAAGGGATGAGGGATACTTGAAGGAATTTTTCTGCGACCTTGAATAGTTCTATTTAAAAAGTTAACTGTTGAATAGTTTGTGGGTAAAATTGTAGTATTTCCAGAATCTCTCACCTGGCTTTAGTGCATCGGCATATCAAAAGGTGTTTCCAAGGGGTGGAGAGGTTAGTCCATTTGTGTATCAATAGGTAATTACAAAAGGGCATGCAAGGACTTATCTGGACTGGAGAGGGTGGGTGGAACTCTCTTCTGCTGCAGTCTGGTCAAGAGAGAGATGGGACAACTGCTTGTAAGAAATAAATGGCTTCTTAAATGTTATTTCTCCCTTTGACTGATTTCCGTTTCAAAGGTATTTTGTCCCAGGATTTTCCCCTGGAGTTACACTCTTCAGAGTGGAAAAGCAGTTCAAATAATTAGTAAAATGTGAGTGCTCCAGTAAAAAGGATGGGCAGAGCATTCTTATCTTATGTTTTAGGTAACTCCTGCATCTTTTTTCATTAGCCTTTTATAAAAAGTCTTCAATGAAGCTATTTTTTGAATGATTAAAACTTTTGGAAGCTTCTGAATACTAACTAAAATATGCATCCCATTCTATTTGTTCAACTTGATATCTTTTGCTCTCAGTGTACTTCCTAAATGAGCAATCTTGTCTAATTGGAATCTTCCCCATAATGGCCATTGTAATTTTAGGGGTTTTTTTTAGTAAAATTTTTGCCATTTTGCTAGATATCTAAAAATTCTGGGATTATAGTTCTTACATATGAAATAAGCAGGTATGATGGAAGGTGGTACCCTCAACTAATTGGATATAAAGACCACACTTAAACACATTTTATTCACCTGTGGCCTCCCACTGAACCCAGTCCAGCTCAAATCAGACCCAGTTGGTTCCTGGACCCAGTCTTGTTTTCAAATTAGACCCAGTTTGACTTCAGCCAGTAACCACCAACAATTCCCAACATGGCAAGAGAAAGATTTTCAACTAAAAAAAATCTGGGAATCATCATCTGAAAGTCTAGATTACTTTGGGCAGAATAATCTGTTAACAAAATTGGCTCTGGACAGAATCCTCTGCCAGCTCAAGCTAACTTGCCCTGGAAAGAGAAGCCCATTAGGTTAATGCAAAGAGCTTGATGCAAAGGGAATGGGGCTCCACGTCAGGAGGCAGTTACTCAGAAACAGTGAGAGAAGCAGTGACCTCAACGGGCTCACAGGGCACCACGCCTCTGTTTTCACTGTCCCCAAATGCCACCACGAATTCACTTCACATCCCATTGCTGCCCCAACGCTGCTAAAGAACAAAAATTCAGCTGAGTAAATTTGAAGATCTGCTTGGCTTTGTTCAACTGTCCATGACTTGAGCAACATTCAATCTAGTAAACAGACAGGCACTCTGAGCTGTACAAAATGAAAGGCTTTTACAAGGTGGGGAGGGGGAAGGCAGGACAAAGACCTTATTATCAAAAGAAAAGGAAGGATGATTTCAGGCCCAGTTATCTTTCCCTAGGTAAAAGCAGGGGTCTTATCAGGGAGATCACCTCACTAGTGCTGACCAGGAAATTCTGACTGATTGGTTTAAATTCCACTCCTGGGAAAGGTGGAATCTGCAGATAAGTCTTGTTTGCTGTCCTGTCTTGAAGGCAGGTGACTCCACCTTGTGCCAGCTGTCTTTTCTTTCTGAACTGCAATACATAGTGTCACCTTTCTCTTCACACACACCCCAAGTGTGTCTCAGTAGGGGGAGAGATGCAGCTTCATGGATGCCCCTTTGTAATCCAGTATCCTCCAGAGAGAATAAATACTGAAGACAAACAATAATAGGTGCTGAAAAATGTATGTTGATAAAGGCAATTTTCAATAAGTCAAATCATACAGTATGAAAAAAAATTACAAATTACCTTCTCATCAACCCTTACATATGAAAAAGAACATATATATGGCCACAGATTATGAATATTTAGATGATCTATATGTTAATGTCAACACTTTTTATTAATATCACATGTGCAGAAGATTCAAGATGGCAGCATGAGAGGTAAGACAGAGAACTCCTCCCAAAACCGCATATGGTGTGAAAATATAGTTAATACAACTAATCCTGAAAGAGCAACAGGATGAAAGGCTGCACCAGATTGCTTACAGATGGAGAAAAGACCAGACCTTACAAAACAGGGAAATGTACCAAAGCCTTGATCTGGCAGGACCCAAGCCCTTCCCCCACCCCAGCTCACCAGCGGGAGGAAGGGAAATGGAGCAGGGAGAGAGAGGGTGGAAGCCTAGGACTGCTGGACACCCAGCCTTGGAGATCTGCTTTGGGAGCACAAACCTGCATTGCATGGTGCTCTGCAGATAGTGGTGTTGGAAATATAAGACAGGCTGAATATTTGGAGAGACTGAGATTCCAGTCATTTGTGGAGGACAGGGATCCACATCTGGCCTCTCTGGGACAAAGGACAGGCGGGCAGTATGAGAGGTTACCTAGCAGTGAGAGGGCTGCTGAAGGGGCAGCGTTTGCATGGAGCTTGCTGTGCGGGAGAAGGGATAGGTAGACAGGTTGTCTGGATGCGCTCTGCCCAGCAGGTTGGGAACTTTGAGAACTTTCAGGTGCTCCATCCCCCTTGCTGGGCACTAAGCTCCAAGGCCCCCACTGTGATACACGGCCTGTTGCACCTTCCTCCTGGCCTGCCGGCACCAGCTAGCAAAACAGCAGTCCCTGCCCTGGCATCAGGCCAGCCAGAGGGAGGCCCCACTTACGGCAGCTATAGATGCAAAGCACAGAGGCTTATACCAGTGTGCTCAGCCCACTGGTTCTGACAGTGGAGAGAGGCACTGCAGCTGGGAAGCAAGAAACATCTCTTTCCTGCCCCCAGGCACTAGGGCTGCACCTGCAACCCTCGAAATCACTCCAGTGGCTGAGCAGCTCCAGAGAGTAGAGCTTCTGTGCGCTAGAGAACACCACATAAAAATATGAAAGGTCAAAGGAACCTGGTTCAAACCAAAATCTGAGAAACACCAGAAAAAGGAACAAATGAAACTGAACTCACCAATCTTCCTGAAAGGGAGTTGAAAATAAAAATCATAAATATGCTCATGGAGATAGAGAAGAATATTCAAAAATTCAGGGATGAATTTAGGATGGAGATTCAATCATTAAGAAATTCCATATCTGAAATGAAACATACAATGGAGGGATTTAAAAGTAGGTTAGATGCAGTGGAAGAGACGGTAAATGAAATAGAAATTAGAGAAGAGGAATACAAAGAACTGAGTCACACAGAGAAAAATGGGTCTCTAAGAATGAAAGAATATTGAGAAAAGTGTGTGACTAATCCAAACGAACAATATTCGCTTTATAGGGGTACCAGAAGAAGAAGAGAGAGGAAAAGGTATAGAAAATGTTTTTGATGAGGTAATTGCTGAAAGCTTCTCCAATCTTGGGAAGGAGATATTCTCTCATGCCATGGAGGTGCACAGATCTCCCAACACAAGGGACCCAGGGAAGACAACACCAAGACATAATTAAAATGGCAAAGTCTAAAGATAAGGACAGACTTTTAAAAGTAGCCATAGAGAGAGAAAAAAGAGATCACATACAAAGGGAAACCCATCAGGCTATCATCAGACTTCTCACCAGAAACCTTACAGGCCAGAAGGGAGTGGCATGATATATTTAATGCAATGAAGCAGAAGGGCCTCTACCAAGATCCGTTTATCTGGCAAGATTATCATTTAAATTTGAAGGAGAGATTAAAAAATTTTCAGATAAGCAAAAGCTGAGAAAATTTACCTCTCACAAACCATTTCTACAGTGTATGTTGGAGAAACTGCTATAGATGGAAGTATTTCTAAGGCTAAATAGCTGTCACCAGGGGAAATAAACTACAACAAAGAAAGTAGAACAATTAATTACTAAGCAGATGCAAAATCAAATCAACTACCCCCAACGTCAATTAAGGGATAGACAAAGAGTATAGAATATGATACCTAATATATAAAGAATGGAAGAGGAAGAAGAAGGACCTTTAGGTTGTGTTTATAATAGAATACTAAGTGAGTTAAATTAGACTGTTAGATAGTAAGGGAATTACCCTGAACCTTTGGTAAGCACAAATGTAAAGCCTGCAATGGCAATAAGTACATACCTATCGATAATCACCCTAAATGTAAATGGTCTAAATGTACCAATCAAAAGACATAATAGAGTCACTGAATGGATAAAAAAACAAGACCTGTCTATATGCTGCCTGCCAGAGATCACTTCAAACCTAAAGTCATACACTGACTGATAGTAAAGGGATGGAAAAAGATATGTCCTGCAACTAATAGGGAGAAAAAAGCAGGAGTTGCAGTACTTGTATCAGACAAAATAGACTTCAAAACAAAGAAAGTCACAAGAGACAAAGAAGGACATTACATAATGGTAATGGGGTCAGTCCAACAAGAAGATATAACTATTATAAATGTCTATGCACTCAACACAGGATCACTTACATATGGGAAAAAATACCAACAGAATTAAGGTGGGAAATAGAACGTAATGCATTCATTTAACGAGAATTCAACACACCACTCACTCGAGAGGACAGATCAACCAAACAGAAAATAAGTAAGGAGACAGAGGCACTGAACAACACAATAGAACAGATGGACCTAACAGACATCTACAGAACTCTACACCCAAAAGCAGCAGAATACATATTCTTCTCAAGTGCACATGGAACATTTTCAAGAATAGATCATATACTAGGCCACAAAAAGAGCCTCAGTAAATTTAAAAAGATTGAAATTGTACCAACCAGCTTCTCAGACCACAAAGCTATGAAACTAGAAATAAATTATGCAAAGAAAATGAAAAATCCACAAACACATGGAGGCTTCAAAACATGCTCCTAAATAACCAATGGATCAATGACCAAATAAAAACAGAGATCAAGCAATATATGGAGACAAATGACAACAATAATGTGACACCACAAAATCTGTGGAATGCAGCAAAGGCTGTGCTAAAAGGGAAATATATTGCAATACAGGTCTACCTCAGGAAAGAAGAACAATCCAAAAAGAACACTCTAAACTCACAATTAGTGAAACTAGAAAAACAAGAACAAATGAGGTCCAAAGTCAGTATAAGGAGGGCCATAATAAAGATTAGAGCAGAAATAAATAAAATTGAGAGAATACGAATAAAACAATAGAAAGAATCAATGAAAGCAGAAGCTGGTTCTTTGAGAAAATAAACAAAATAGATAAACCGCTAGCCAGACTTATCAAGAAAAAAGAGAGTCTACACACATAAACAGAATCAGAAATGGAAAGGAAAAATCAGTACAGACACCACAGAAATAGAAACAATTATGAGAGAATACTATGAAAAATTATATGCTAACAAACCGAAGAAGCTAGAAGAAATGGACAACTTTCTAGAGAAATACAACTTTCCAAGGCTGACCCAGGAAGAAACAGAAAATCTGAATAGACCAATTACCAGAAAGGAAATTGAATTGGTAATCAAAAAACTACCTAAGAACAAAACTCCTCTACCAGATGGTTTCACTGCTAAATTTTATCAAACATTTAGTAAAGATGTAAAACCCAACCTCCTTAAAGTTTTCCAAAAAGTAGAAGAAGAGGTAATACTCCCAAACTCATTCTATGAAGCCAGCATCACTCTAATACAAAAGACAGGCAAAGACATCACAAAAAAAGAAAATTACAGACCAATATCCCTGATGAACATAGATGCAAAGATATTCAACAAAATATTAGCAAACCGAATTCAAAAATACATCAAAGAGATCATCCATCATGATCAAGTAGGATTTATTCCAGGGATGCAAGGATGGTTCAACATTCGAAAATCCATCAACATCATCCACCACATCAACAAAAAGAAGTAGAAAAAACATATGATCATCTCCATAGATGCTGAAGAAGCATTTGACAAAATTCAACATCCATTCATGATAAAAATTCTCAACAAAATGGTTATAGATGGCAAGTACCTCAACATAATAAAGGCCATATATGACAAACTCACAGCCAACATTATTCTTAATAACCAGAAGCTCAAAGCTTTTCCTATAAGATCAGGGACAAGACAAGGATGCCCACTCTCCCCACTTCTATTCATCATAGTTCTGGAGGTCCTAGCCATGGCAATCACACAACACAAAAAATAAAAGGCATCCAGATTGGCAAGGGAGAAGTTAAACCATCCATATTTGCAGATGACATGATATTGTACATAAAATATCCTCAAAAATCCACTCCAAAACTACAAGATCTAATATCTGAATTCAGCAAAGTTGCAGGATACATAATTGATACACAGAAATCTGTTGCATTCCTATACACTGATGATGAACTAGCAGAGAAATCAGGAAAACTATTCCATTCACAATTGCATCAAAAAGAGTAAAATACCTAGGAATAAACCTAAGCAAGGAAGTGAAAGACCTACACTCTGACAACTACAAGACACTCATGAGAGAAAAAAAAGATATCAATGAATGGAAATACATCCTGTGCTCATGGGTAGGTGAATTAATATTGTCAAAATGGCCATCCTGCCTAAAGCAATCTAGGGATTCAATGCAATCCCTATAAAAATACCAACAGCATTCTTCAACAAACTAGAATAAATGGTTCTAAACTTCATATGGACCACAAAATACCCCAAATAGCCAAAGCAATCCTGAGAAAGAAGAATAAAGCTGGGAGGATTATGCTCCCCAAATTCTAGCTCTACTACAAGGCCACAGTAATCAAGACAATTTGGTACTGGCACAAGATCAGACCCACAGACCAAAGGAACAAACTAGAGAGCCCAGATATAAACCCAAGCATATGTGTTAAATTAATATATGATAAAGTAGCCATGGGTATACAATGGGGGAAATGACAGCCTCTTCATCAACTGATGTTAGCTAAACTGGACAGCTACATGCAAGAGAATGAAACTGGATTATTGTCTAACCTCATACATAAAAGTAAACTCAAAATGGATCAAAGACCTGAATGTAAGTCATGAAACCATAGAACTCTTAGAAGAAAACACAGGAAAAAAATCTCTTGAATATAAACATGAGCAACTTTTTCCTGAACGCATCTCCTCAGGCAACAGAAACAAAATAAAAAATGAACAAATGTACTACATCAAACTAAAAAGCTTCTGTACAGCAAAGGACACAATCGGCAGAACAAAAAGGCATCCTACAGTATGGGAGAATATATTTTTAAGTGACATATCTGACAAGGGGTTAACATCCAAAACATATAAAGAACTCACATGCCTCAACACCCAAAAAGCAAATAACCCTATTTAAAAAATGGACAGAGGATCTGAACAGACACTTCTCCAAAGAAGAAATTCAGATGGCCAACAGGCATATGAAAAGATCCCCCACATCGCTAATTATCAGGGAAATGCAAATTAAACCACAATGAGATATCACCTCACACCAGTTAGGATGGCTAACATAGAAAAGATTAAGAACAACAAATGCTGGCAAGGATTTGGAGACAGGGGAACCCTCCTCCTACATTGCTGGTGGGAATGTAAGCTAGTTCAGCCATTGTGGAAAGCATTATGGAGGTTCCTCAAAAAACTAAAAATAGAAATACCATTTGACCCAGGAATTCCACTCCTAGGAATTTACCCTAAGAATGCAGCAGCCCAGTTTGAAAAAGACAGATGTACCCCTATGTTTATTGCAGCACCATTTACAATAGCCAAGAAATGGAAACAACCTAAGTGTCCATCAGTAGATGAATGGATACAGAAGATGTGGTACATATACACAATGGAATATTATTCAGCCATAAGAAGAAAACAAATCGTACCTTTTGCAGCAACATGGATGGACCTAGAGGGTATTATGCTCAGTGAAATAAGCCAGGCGGACAAAGACAAGTATCAAATGATTTCACTTATCTGTGGAGCATAAGAACAAAGCAAAAACTGAAGGAACAAAACAGCAGCAGACTCACAGAAACCAAGAATGGACTAACAGCTATTGGGGAGGTTGGGTCGGAAGGGAGGGATAAGGGGGAAAACAGGGCATTACAATTAGCACATATAATTTAGGGGAGGGAAACAAAGGGAAGGCAGTATAACACAGAGAAGACAAGTAGTGATTTTATAGCATCTTACTATGCTGATGAACAGTGACTGTAATGGGGTATGTGGTGGAGACTTGATAATCGGGGGAATCTAGTAACCACAGTTTTGCTCATGGGATTTTATATTGATACTAAAATAAAATAAATAAATAAAAATGTAAAAAAATATATCCCATGCTCAACAAAAAGGAATATATTTAAAATATATATTCATATGCATATGTAAAAGTGTTTGTTTTAGTTGCAGCCATCTAATTTTAAAACATTGTTTCAATATATATATAGCAGATTATTGTTTTTAAAATTGACAGTGTCTTAAATAAAAGAGAAAAAAATCTCCTTGCTATTAATTTTTAAGTTACATCCATCCTTGAAGGAGTAAAAACTGCCTAAGAAGGAATGGCAGAAGGAGATTTTTATAGAACTCTAAGGGCCTGAATATCTGAATTTCTGCCACTCACCTGGTCAACTAGATTTGTGGAAGAACCTTACCTTAAAAAAGAATAATAAAGTAGTGTCATAATTCAGGTTAAAGCCATACATCTAATATAATTTGAAATATGTATCACTTAATACATACATGATTCATTGTACTGTTAGAAAAGGTTCTTCAAATCGCAAGTCAGAAAACAAAACTGAAAGTTAACTAGATACCAGGCCAATAAAAGAACATAAAGAAATAAAAAAGAACTGATAAGATTAGGAGCTCAATCATGAGATTTATGGTCATCCTTACTGTAAGATCTTATCCATATCAAGGACTTCCATCACCATTTAGAATTTGATGATGTTAAGATATGTCTCATGATTAAAATTAACTTTAATTTTACTAAATTAATATATGTGTATATTCAAAGTAGTCATAGTCCATTCCTACAGGCTAATATAAACAGCAGAATTTAGTTAGAGAATTTTAAAGATATAATTTAAAATTACAATCAGAGATGAAACAAGTAGAATTAAGTATAATTAAGGATATGGAAGATTTTATAATATGACAAAACTTTATTGAAAGTTATTAAAACATCTTTAATAAATGGAGAGGTACTCCATGGTCATGCCACAGGATATAATACTCTGGAAATTTTAGTTTTTCTGAAATTAATATGTAATTCAAAGCAATGTTAATTTAAAGATCTCACTGTTGGTGAGAACTGATATGCTGTATCTAAAAACCATGTGAGAATAGGCCAAGAATAATTCATCAATATTGAATTAGAATAAAAAAATGGAAAAGATTATCCCTAGAACCTACTAATTTATATTTTTAAATTGTTGTTCTATAAAAGTGTAGTGTTATTTGCTGAGATAAACTAAAATGATAGAATAGAATAAGGAGAAAAGCAACTGTTACATATGTTTGTGGCAATCTGCTATATGACAAGGGTGACATTGTAGTTGGATATATAGAAAGAATGGACCAGGTTGATGCTAGGGAAATTGGTTATTTCTTCTGGAATAAGTACAGCTGGATTCTTATTTTTAAATCTTACATAGAAATCTGTCTTAGGTAAATATGTCTGTGTGAAAACAAAGTTTAAAACATCTTTAATAAGTATCAGCATGTATTTTTAAGACCTCAAAATAAATAAGAATTTGGCAAACAACCTACACAAAGATGAAAAGCAAAAGCCATAAAGGAAAAGTCTTCTCCAGGTTTCTCAGTGGTTATCATCCAGCCTCTGCTTGGTATTCAAGTGACCACTGACATTCATAATTTTAAAGTTAAATTATTTATCCCTCTTATTGCTATCTTGCTAACTACCTAATTGCCCCTTTGTCTATTCACTGTGGTACACATAATAATGGCTGAGTTTATCTTTAGGTAAAGCCAATTTTATCTAGTCTAATTGTGTGAGCAATTTTTGTTTTCTTTTCAGTTGGTTGCATGAAGGTCAGGGGTCTTGATGTGTAAAATTGCAGTTTAAAAATGAAAAGAACACTCTGCTTCTCCCCCAACTGCCTCCCTACCCCATAAATTGGGTAGGAAGATTAGACAAAGTTGACACTGTACATAGAATTAGTAAAGTGGCAAAACACACTTCCTTGTATTAGGATGCACAATATCTCAGTATAGTATTGGAACTTTTTTCTTCATTTCTGATTGGTTCATTTTGTCTTCTATGAAGAAAATTGAATTGTATATAATTTTTCTGATGCCAATGTAATATTCTAAGGAAATGATCAATTTGAAACTATTCCAAAGGCCAAGCAGGCCTAGTGAAATGGCTCAACCCATGAAAGTCTCAACTGATAGATTGAATTTGATGGTTGACATAATTTATGTCCAGTTCCACTTTGTCAGTTTTCCCTTATTCTTTGTTCCTAACACAAATCACATCTCTCTCTTAGAACTGGCCACATAGTCCTGTATATAATGTCTAGACTATGGGGCACTTGAAAGAGGAAACTGCTGTCCTACCCTCAGCACCTACCCTCGTGTCCACATGTCCTCACTCTCCTCATATCCTATCTATGACAGATAAAGAGCTCAAAAATGTTTTGGAGAAAATAAGTAACAATAGGAAGAGCCATTACTATCCTTGTTTAAGTCTCTTTTTATATGTATATATAAATAAAAAATACTTGCTTGAGATAATTTAAGCCAAAAAAAGGAGAAATTGTTCATAAAGTTATACCTGAAGTCAAGAAAGCAGAACCTATTTGCAGCCATTGCTCAAGGCTCAAGATCCAGTTTGCCTGTCTCTTGCTTCTTCTCTTTGCCTATTTTATTCTTATCTCTGCATTCTGACCTTTAATATTTGACTAAAAAAATAAGATTCTTGCTATTCCCTATATGCATATCACTGTTTGTGGCATCCAGATCTTCCCCCTTTACTAAAGCCTATAACAAATTTGGAAGAGAGTTTGAGGATCTTAATTTGGATCTCAGGCAAGGCAATGTTTTATAAAATTGGCTATACTCACTGTATTAGGGAGACTGGAAGGAGGAGAGAATATTTCTAAATGTGGAATCACATTTCAGCAAGAGAAACATACAAACATTTATCTGTTGGGAGACATTTCTCCCTGTCACTTCTTCATATCTTGTATCTGTGTTTGTTCCAAGACTACCTTTCCAAGAATGTTTGTAGAGCAAGCAGCCTTGAAAGATAGGGATAGTGTTATACTCTAGGGCAAAGGGCAGCTTTTTTCCTGACCAGTATATGTAGAAGATGTCTTCTTAGGACAAAGTTTAGGCAGGTTTGGCAGTAGCATCCTTATAGAATTAGGGGTCTATTAAGCTGAGGCCCATACCCACTTCATGGACAGCGTCCGTCTGGGCCCACCTCCTCCTCACTCTGCGGGTCTCGGAGAAATGGGTAACCAGTGTGAACATGGAGCGCATATGCTGCCTGCTGCACTGTGAGTAATAAAGTCCTTTTTATTTTTTTCCTGACGCAGCAGTGTCATGTCTTCCTCCAGTTTCATAAAACTGGCAGGATAACTTGTTAGCTGAGCAAGTTGGGTAAATTCTCAGATCCCTCACAGCTCTTGACCATATGCATTACACTCAACCTGTTAGGTCTTGCTAAGGTACAATTCTACTAGTAATGATACCCCAGAATCTTTCTTACAATTTCCATCCATTTTTTTAACCTTACTTTGAAATTTGCTTTCAATTAAAAGTGCATATTTAACTCATAAAATTATTCATAACTATCAAAATAAAATGACGATGAACATATCTTATTAAAGGAATGGTTTTGACATTAGGATGTTTATACAAATGGGATCAAGTCAACCTTAAGAAATAAAACAGTAGCATAGAGAAATAGTTTTCTTGGTAAAGTCCTTTATTTTTATGTGGGCTCAGATGCTACCAAATTGATGCATGCCTTATGGTGGTGAAAAAAAGTGCACCATTATCCTTTTTAAAAATATGGACATTTAAAGGTATGTCCAACTAGGAATAAAACTTTAGTGCTCAGATAATAGTACCAGAAATGTTTAGGAAATTCCTCCTTGGGAACCACTTTCACAGATTAAAGAATATTTTTTAGTGTGTCCTATTATGGCAAATATTCATCTTTCTAAGACATATTTTATTTTTAGAAACTACCAGTACACATAAGAGCAAAATCTAGTATTAAAAGCAGGTTATGAATCTGAGTAATAACATCTAATGAAAGATATGACTATGTAGACGCATGGACAAATAATTTGTTTTTTGGCTGATAAAATGATTTCTCATATTCGCTAGCTCTTAGAACAGTATTGAACCATAATGAGAAAAAAAGAGTGGAAAATGTGATTCAGAATGATATTTGATTCATTCATTTGTCAAGGTTGGAACATCTTTCCTTTTGAGGAGAGAAATATGATTTCAAAGAGAAGTAGCTGAATGATCCTGGGCAACTGGCTTTGTATTTTCTAGCTTTTTTTTTTTTTTTGCAAACTCTCCCTCAGTTGGGATCTATGTGATTTTTTTAATTTTTAATTTTGCTATCATTAATGTACAATTACATGAACAACATTATGGTTACCAGACTCCCCCTATTTTCAAGTCCCCACCACATACCCCTTTACAGTCGCTGTTCATCACCACAGTAAGATGCTATAGAATCACTACTTGTCTTCTCTGAGTTGTACTACCTTTCCCGTGCCCCCCCCCAACATTATGTGTGCTAATCATAGTGCCCCTTTTTCCCCCTTGTCCCTCTGTTCCCACCCATCCTCCCCAGTCCCCTTTCCCTTTGGTAACTGTTAGTCCGTTCTTGGGTTCTGTGAGTCTCCTGCTGTTTTACTACTTGAGCTTTTGCTTTGTTCTTATACTCCACAGATGAGTGAAATCATTTGATACTTGTCTTTCTTGCCTGGCTTATTTCACTAAGCATAAGACCGTCTAGCTCCATCCATGTTGCAAATGGTAGGATTTGTTTTCTTCTTATGGCTGAATAATATTCCATTGTGTATATATACCACATCTTCTTTATCCATTCATCTACTGATGGACACTTAGGTTGTTTCCATTTCTTGGCTATTGTAAATAGTGCTGCGATAAACACAGGGGTGCATAGGTCTTTTTGAAACTGGGCTGCTGTATTCTTAGGGTTAATTCCTAGGAGTGGAATTCCTGGGTCAAATGGTATTTCTATTTTTAGTTTATTGAGGAACCTCCATACTGCTTTCCACAATGGTTGAACTATTTAACATTCCCACCAGCACTGCAGGAGTGTTCCGCCTTTCTCCACATCCTCACCAACATTTGTTGTTGTTTGTCTTTTGGATGTTGGCCATCCTCACTGGTGTGAGGTGATATCTCATTGTGGTTTTAATTTACATTTCTCTGATGATTAAGGATGTGGAGCATCTTTTCACGTGTCTGTTGGCCATCTGAATTTCTTCTTTGAAGAAGTGTCTGTTCAGGTCCTCTGCCCATTTTTTAATTGGCTTATTTGCTTTTTGTTGAGGTTCATGAGCTCTCTATATAATTTGGATGTCAACCCCTTATCGGATATGTCATTTATGAATATATTCTCCCATACTCTATGATGTCTTTTTGTTCTACTGATGGTGTACTTTGCTGTACAGAAGCTTTTTAGTTTGGCATTCCTATCACAATTGCATCAAAAAGAATAAAATACCTAGGAATAAACCTAACCAAGGAAGTGAAAGACTTATACTCTGAAAACTACAAGAGACTCATGAGAGAAATTAAAGTAAAAACCAATAAATGGAAACACTTCCTGTGCTCATGAATAGGAAGAATTAATATTGTCAAAATGGCCATCCTGCCTAAAGCAATCTACAGATTCAATGAAATCCCTATAAAAATACTAACATCATTCTTCAATGAAATAGAACAAATAGTTCTAAAATTCATATGGAACCACAAAAGACTCCGAATAGCCAAAGCAATGCTGAGAAGGAAGAATAAAGTGGGGGGAATTATGCTCCCTGACTTCAAGCTCTACTACAAAGCCACAGTAATCAAGACAATTTGGTACTGGCACAAGAACAGACCCATAGACCAATGGAACAGAATAGAGAGCCCAGATATAAACCCAAGCATATATGGTCAATTAATATACGATAAAGGAACAATGGACATACAATGGGGAAATGACAGCCTCTTCAACAGCTGTTGTTGGCAAAACTGGACAGCTACATGTAAGAGAATGAAACTGGATTACTGTCTAACCCCATACACAAAAGTAAACTCAAAATGGAAGAAAGACCTGAATTTAAGTCATGAAACTATAAAACTCTTAGAAAAAAACATAGGCAAAAATCTCTTGGACATAATAAACATGAGCAACTTCTTCATGAACATATCTCTCCAAGCAAGGGAAACAAAAGCAAAAATGTACAAGTGGGACTATATGAAACTCTTTTCTAGCTTTTTTATATCAAATGGAATTAAGCCTAACTAACTTACACAGATATTTAAAATATTAAATTAAAATAGTTAATATACCTGAAGCATCTGGAACAGAGAATATGTGACATATAATGTACCTTTTATTGATGGTGTAGGTGTATTAGTTTTATAATTCTTGGCCTCTTTAAATACTCTAGGATGTAAAATGGTTGAAATTGTAGTAGGCAAGGAGTCAAAGAATAAAAGAATGAGTTCCTTCGGAGTTGCTGGTGTGCTTTGAGTCTCACTACATATGCTGGGGCTTGGGAAAGTATGTTTCTTTCATTTCAGTCAAATAAGAAATTCAGTAGAATCCCTTGGGGAATTTGGTATCTGTTATGTATCAAATCCACAAGTGAAGGATGTGCTACCTGGTGCATGACTTAAGTAATTGTTATGGAGGAAAAGGAAGTTGTTCCTGTGAGCATTCCCCGAGTGTTTCAGGGAAAAGAGATGTTTCCTTTGAACAAGTTGTACCAGGTATATAAGAGACATTTCCCACTGAAATATAAATCCTGTTACTTGGAGCAGTGAGTTGACATTAGCTTTGAAAAGCTGATGACATAGCACTGGATGCTTGGGGAATAAAAAAGCTACAGACTAGATGAAATTCATTTTCCAACATTAAACAAATATCCTGCAAGTGAGAGGTATCTATATGAGGCTTTTCCAAAGAACCCAAGAAAATGTCCACGGGAGGAAGAATCAGCTTTAAATGTCTGCCAGTTTCTGAAAACAATGATATATCAGCTCATGGAAACAGTAAACAGGGAATACATTTTCGTCCCTATTTCTCCTCTCACCTCCAGATTCAATCCTAAAGAAATCAGATGCATCCTGCTGGAGAAATAGGACAGCAAGCGGAAGATAGATTGGAAATAAGAAGACAGCTGTGCTGCCCTTTCCCAGGCTCAAGTCAGGGACAGAAAGAAGACTTAACTTTGAAAAATTGATATATAACATACATAGAGAAAGATAAAAATTCATAACTGTGCAGGTCAATGATTTTTTTACAAGTGACTACACTTCTGTAGCTGCTATATGTATCAAAAAATATGAACAATGCTAGCACCTCATACACCTTTCTCATGATCCCTTCCAATCAGTACACATTTTAACCTCTCAAATTTAACCAAATTTAACCATTATCTTAATGTCTAAATCTATATTTCAGTTTTGATTGGTTTGGAGATTTATGTGAATTGAACTATGTGACATAGTTTATTGCCATTAGAAACATGGTGCATCAAGGATTGAATTGTACCCATAGGTCAATTTGGGGGAAAAAACTGGGAAGAAATTTGGAGAAAAGAATTGATCTATTGACAGTATTTAAATTTCATAATACATTATCTTGTTATATCCTTCTAAGTTAAATAAAATTATAAACTGAACAAATAAGGAAATATTTGTTTAATTTCTGCTAATATTCAAAGTCCTATGCTATGCTCTTTATCGTAACAGTAATCCTGTGACAGTACTTTTTATTATCTTTGTTTTATAGCCAAAGATGGTGGTAGTTTCTGGAACTAAATTAGTTTTCTCTTTCTTTCCAATATAGCATTAGAGCATTAAAAAAATTAGTTACGTTTAGTGAATTATTATTTTAGTTTTATGTTCTGTAATAATTTTTTTATATTAAAATACTTTTCCCATTTTGATTCACTATTTTTATGTTTAATTACATGTAATAAAAATCTATTCTTATCACTACTATTTACTTGTATAGCTTTAATTTTATTAATCTCTATTTCACAGCTGCAATTATTTCAAAGGATTGTATAATTGAAAGGATTCATAAGATTCCACAGACCATACTCAGTTGGGCTATAAAGGATACAGTAAAGCAGGAGAAAGAAAGCAGGTTATCATGGGGGGGCCCATTTTTATACCCAGAGGCAGCTCCCAAGACCATTCTTAGCCACACAAGGTGCATAGCATCTTTGGATTATGAACTCCTAAAAATGAGTGCAAGGAGCCTTGGTTTCAGGAGAACTTGCACAAAAGTTTCCTGTAGGACTTCTTATGCCTCACTAGTTAGTTACTTGCTAAGGCATTAATTTAACCAGTAAAATCAAAGCTAGCATATATCTCTAAAGTACTGAAACAAGAGAAAACAGAACTGACCCTGGGTACCAAAATTTTCCTAAAATTGACCTATAGGTTCAATTCAATCCTTGATGCACTATGTTTCTAATGGCAATAAACTAGTTGATTGTAGACTTTACATTGAACTAACAAAGGCTATGATTAACCAAGATAATCTTGAAGGATAAAGACAAAAGTTGAAGATAATACAACTACATATAAAAATCTAGTATAAAGCTGTACTTTTATGAGAACATATTGCTGGCAGAAAAATGGAAGTGAAGAAATTTAACAGAAAATCCAAAGAAACCAAAGCATTCCCCCCAAGCTCAAAAGAGTATTGTATAAGTTATCAACTTATCAGCAAGACTAAAAACACTCAATATGACTTTAATTAACCACTTTACATGTTAAAACTTTGGATCTTTTAAGATGGGTATCAGTAAATTTTATACTGAAAAATAGTTGAATTTCATAGTATCAAAATTTGGGGGATAAATTACATTTTGCAACTTCAAAGAATCTACAGATAAGTATATTTTATCTATCTGTAGCTATTCATTAGAGCTTACTCCTAAGGCAGAAAATTTTGAAGACTTGGGATAATGAAACAGGTTTACCTCAGAAAAAGTAATACATCAAAAGTTTGTAGAAGTTATCAAGCAGACAGAAATGCTTACTAAATACTTACTAAAAAGTAGGACCTCTACTGTGATATGGATATAGATTTTTCCAGTTGATTAATCAAATAATTTTGGATAAAGAAGACACCCACCATAGCAATTTATAGAAGTCATGGAGTATCAGCAGACTTTTTTAGATCAAGTTGAAGAAGGGACATACTATAAAAGGAAACAACGTTTTGGAGGGACTTTAAGCAGAATTTCATTATTCAAAGTTGTGAAATAAAAACATAATGTGCTTTAACATTTAGTTGAAAGAATCAGGATATTAGAAACTTTGTATATGATAAATATTGGACATGGTTATCAGAATGTGGGATTTTGATTGGCATTGTATGAATCTACAGATCATGTTGGGAAAACCATCATCTTGACAGTATTGAGTCTTGGTACTCATGAGCATGGAATATCTCTACTTTTATTTAGTTCTTTGATTTCTTTCATTAAGGCTTGTAGTTTTCTCACACAAATCTTGCACATGTTTTTTTAGATTTATACCTATTTCATTTTGGGAGGTACTAATGTAAATGATTTTTTAATTAGAAATCCCACTGTTCATTACTGTTCATACAGGAAAGTGACTTTTGTTTATTAACCTTGTATCCTCCAACCTTATTATAACACTCTTTAGTTCCAGTGGTATATATATTTTCATCATTTTTTCTTTGGTAAAATCACTTGATAGAAGACCAAGTACTGCTTTTCTAAATAAAATAATTTAGTTATTTGCCAAGGTGTACAAGCTAGTAATTAAGCTAATGTTTGGTTTCAAATCAAGCATAATATACTTAACCAGACTGTACAAACTCCTTGGCTATAAAGAATTTTAAGCCTATATTTCTATTAGAAGATTACAGATGTACCTGGTCACAGTATGATTTGAGATACTTCTTCTCACTCTTAGAGGAAATAAGCAACTAATCACTAATATCAGGGAGAGGAAATTTGTGAAAGATAGAGCCACTAAATTAAAACTTGGCTGAAATGTAGGCAGAATAAAGGGGCTACTTCATATTCTGTCATCTGCTTAGTAGAGTCATTATGAAATGTGTAAACTATTCTTCATGGTATTTGAAAAGAGCACCAAGGTGATTTTTGTAATATCAATGCATAAACAAAATATCACATTTGTTTTATTAAAGAAATAATAAATGTTTTTAAACCAAGAAGATTTGATAGAGTTTTCTTTTTGCATAACTTTTTTTATAAATAGTCTAAATAAAATTTGACTTACTGTTTTAACAAGTGTTAAACTTAATTACTAGCTTGTACAGCTAGGCAAATAACTGGATTAATTTTATTTAAAAAGTCAGTAATTTTTTTCTTTAATAAAAGAATTAAGCCCCTGACATTTGGAATCAAAAAAGAGAGTCTACAGTTAAGCTTTAAAAATGCAGTACATCATAACATGAAAATACAAGGAAGGGATTTATCACATATGATCTTTCCAACATTTCCTAAAAGAAAAAGCTTAAGGAAAAAGCAATTTGCAATGGTAAGACATATATTGATCCTATGGACATATACTGACCAAATATTTTCATTGTATTTATAGAGAGCAGAGTGAATTTAAGCATAAAGAAACCCAGAATCTCATTATTAACTGCATATATTGATTTTGCATACTAAAGCATTGCTACACATATTCTCTCAATTTGCTTTTGAAAATTATCTAATAAAAGAGAAGGTGCTTGTCTTGCTCATCTTAAAGGAAATTTTAACTACCAAACCATTAATGAGAATTTGACTCATTTATCCCACTTGTGCCTACAATAACATAATGGTTTATATCACTGAAGGGAGGAATTTTTCAAATAAATAAAATATAAGGGTTATTGCAAACATCTCAGTAAACATTATTACAAGTATATTGTTGGTTTTATCTGTTTAAGTGTAATTATAAACTAGAATATTTATTTAATTTTAAATGCCTTTGAACAAAATCTGAACCTCTGTTTTAAATTAATATTAAAATGATTATTAGAAAAGATTAACACCATCTAAAGAAGACAAAACTATTGCCGTTTTTATAGTATTTCCAATAAATCATATGTGGACACTTTGAAAAAAAATAAAGAAGTAAACAGCAAGAACAAAAATCCTCACAAACCTGACAAAACCTGATTGCCAAAATTGGCAACCTTCTAGAAAATATGGGTCGTGTGGGTTTTTTTCCTCAGGTGAGGCTTGGTTCAGTCAATTAATAGTTGTTACTCCATCTTGATAGAAAACACTTAAATATTTTTTGGAGGTTATATTATATAATGAATAAATAATGTAACTGGAAATCAGAGGACCCTTTGCTTTCTGGGGACTCAGGCATTAACTCTCAGTTTTAGCAGACAATTTCAAATGTGAACTAACAAACATTAAAAACTTCATAGAAATTCTTTGGAAAATGTCTAATATATGCTCAAGTTTTTGCTGTGTGAAACTTAAAATATCTTTTTGTTAGGAAAACTGCAGTATGAAAACTTTGCTGTTAATTGTAGATGAAGAAGATGAGGTCCTAGACAATGGAAGAAGCAGCTGCCTATCCTGATGGAAATATACATTGCAAAGTTCTGATCAATATCTAGGAATAAGTTATTGTAGTTTTGCTTAACAATTTCCTGAAAACTAATGAATCTGAATATGCTTTCATAAGATTATGGCCTTTTAAATATTCTCTCTTCTGAAATGTCTGACAAGTCTTTTGATTTTGTTTTAGTTTATATTTAGTTTGCTATTTTTCCTAATCTATACTATTTTTTTTAAATGAGTGGGTATGAAACTTCTGTTAGATATATGTATTATATGTAACTTCCCTCACTGTGGTTTGCTTTTTCAGTCTCTTAAAAGGTGCATATTGATAAATAGAGGTTCTTAATTTTATCAATTTACTTTTCATGTTCTGTTTAAGCTTTGCCCAACTTCCAACATCATGAAAAGATTCTCTTCTATTTTATCAAAGCACTTTGTCATGTTCCTTTCACATTTAAACCTAAAATTTATCAGAGCCTATTTTTGTTTCCTGTGAGGTAGGGGCCAAGATACTCCATATGGATAATCAGTGACCCAACATTCTTTACTGAAAAGATGATCTTTTCTCTGCTACAACTTTGTTTTTCATAAATCGGATAAACACATATGTGTGTGTCACTTAGGTTATCTATTCTTTTCCATTGTTTTATATATCTACTTTTGTAGCAGTATGATACTGTTAAATTACTATGGCCTTATAATTACTTTTGATATTTTTGGTCTTTGACATTAGTATAAGCCAGTAATCTACTAGTTAGTACAAACTCAAAATAAATTTCATCACGTAATACTAGAATAACTATAGCAGAATGTCTATAGATTCACTGAACAGAAAACAAAAAGAAAATGAAAATAATCAAAATAGCCATTGATATAAAAATGGATCAGTAATTTAGGTATATTTCAAAATGGAGTATTACATGATGAAAAAGGATGAACCTCAGATAAGAACTACAAAGATGAACCTTAATATCATATCACTAAGGCAAAAAAGCAAGCCCCAGAAATCAAAATGTAGTATAATAGCACATTGAAAAGTTCAACAAGTAAAACTAGTAAGTATATAGATAGAAATAGATAAGACTTCATGAGTATGTGTGTGTATGATTAGAACATTTTTAAAGGAAGAGAAGATAGATGATAGATAGACAGACAGATGGTAGAGATAAAAACAAAAATTCTGATGGCGAAAACATGGGAGGAACACATAGGTACGTAAGAGTTTATTACCTGGGAAATATGTTCTTGGATCTATTCTGCTTCTTGTTTGGCAATGTTTTTACACATATGCATAAATAAATAAGTCCAAGGTTTTTTTTTAAATCAAAATTTTTCTCCTAAAACAAACTATGCATTATTCAACTTTGCACCTGAGATCCAAAGCAATTAGAGAATTAAATACACATATGTCATAATATTTAATTAATTTCATGCCAAATCAGTGAATATGGTTGTTTTCCCATAATTTTTAAATCATTGCTGTCACCTGAAAGACATTTATATTTTTAATTGCATTTCTTTATTTTAAGAAATCCTGCAAGCCTTCTTAATCATGAATTGATATAATAATTTTAAAAGTTGGGAATTATAAATAAAATTCATGTAGAAAATTGATGTTTTTTATGAGAAGATCTGAGTAGAATAAAAACCAATTTATTCTAAGACCTTTTGAAAGTTCAAATACCTGGTTTCTTCCAAGAGGAACTTTATGTTTAACCAGATTGAAACTTGCAGATCTGCTCATATAAATGCAAACTAGATGTGCTATACAGGAGAAACCATTTCCTCAATCTAAATCTCTTTAAACATCTAATCTAATACTGGAAAAATTCCATCAGAAAAGTAACAACAAATTTTTCTATAAAGGTCAAGGAGTATCCAAGAGAAAATGGGGAAAATAAACAATTACAGACAAATACGCATTAGTTACTTTGGCAATACATCTTTCCATACAGGGAATTTATTTTCTTCCCTATTCCCCAACAAATCTTTCCCTATAAAATATAGACTATTCCATGTTTATAGGCAACAACCTAAAAGTCTTGCTATTTTAAACAGATAGGTACATAAAAGAATGAAGACTAATTTCCACTATTCTCAAGTGAAAAAAAAAAGAACATTAGAAAAGGAATACAATTTTCACAAAGAACTGTTGCATAGTGTTTTGAGACACCCAAAGGGAGGTATGTTGTATTTTTGTCTTTTAAGCTTTCAGTTCTTCATACAAAGAATATAATTTTCTAGCATTTCTCAGTCTGCACACAAGACCCTGACAACCATCTTCATTTAACAATTATAGAGAAAAGGAAGATGTGTATCAATCACAGAGTACAGAAACAACCTAGTTATTTACTATTTTTTATAGGACCCAAAAATATCCCTAATTCTGGACTCTGAATGGATCTTTTTTCTTCTCTCCCTGTATTTAGTTGATTGGTGATCTCATTCAGATTCAGTTGCTATTTACATGATGACAACTCCTACATATATATCCTTAGCCAAGTCATCTCCTCTTAACTCTAGATTTATATACTCAGTTGTTTGCTGTATATTTCCACTTGCATGTCTGTAATAGACTTCTCACAGTAAACATATCCAACACTGAATTCTAGACATTCCTTCAAAATCTGTCATTGGCTTCCTTATCTTTACATCTCTCCTCATCTTAGTACATCAATTCTTTTGGTAGCCCAAGTTGGAATCCAGATGTCATCTTTCACACTTTCTCTCTACATTCAATCACCTAGTAAATTCTGTGGAATCTACCTGAAATATATATATATCCAGAATTTTATCAGTCCTCACAATCTCCATTGCTACTTTTGCCCAAGCACCATTCCTTTTCTCGTGATTTATTGCAATACCTTAACTGTTCACCTTTTGATCTTGCCTCACTACTTTCTCCTATCCAACACCAACCACAGGGAACTTTTAGGAGTGTAACTGAGATAATGGCATGCCACAGTTCCAAATTCTTTAAAGGCTTTCCATATGACTTAGAGTAAAACCAGTGTTCTTTCAAGGTATCTATTCTCCCATTATTTTTCTGAAATTTTTGCCTTCTGCTCTACTCTTTAACAAAGACCTTAGCTTCCTTTCTGTTCTATATAAACATCATACATTTTTCTTATAATAAGATCTTTGTCTAAGGCTTATTCCCACACCACGCTTATGTACTTTAAGTACTTGCTGAGATGGTAAGTTGGTGAGTCTACCATTTATCATTGGAGATATACCCTACATTAACAGATAGATAGATGATAGATAGATATAGTGTATCTATACTTATATATACCTTCTACCTGCCTATATCCCCATTTGAGTGTCTTACACTTGGTGCATGTGTGTATATAGTTATTTTTTAAACTTAAATTCTTTCAAAGTAAAAATTCTTCAGGTTGTTTTTATAACTTATAAAGAAAATACTTTCCTATAAATTTTCTCATGCAATGAATATTACCAAGATATGAATGGGAGAATTATTACCTCCCTTTTTCATGTGAAGACAACTAAAGCTAAGCCACATTATACTGTAGGTCATAAATGTAATGCATGGGGGAAGAAGGCCAATGATCCGTTGCTTTCTCTCCAGTGTTTCTCTGATTCTCTGTTTAATTTGACCCAGTTTGGTGTCAATAAAGCACTGCTTCACTGTCTCTCTAATTTACATATCCTCTTTCATAGGAATTTGAGTTTTTCATTAAATTTCAAGGAAATTTGCTTTTTCTACAAATTATGTACTCTTCTACTGTTATTACTTTAGAGTTTTTGTCTTTTTCTTGTCAATGTATTTATATGTGTGAAAAGCATTTTAAGATCTTTTCAAAGATTCAAAGATCTTTCTGTTTGAAAATTTCCTACTGACTTTATCTTTTGCCATGATTTAAATAATCACATATAAATACTTTATTTTTTTAACTTGGAAGTAATTTAAGAATTACAAAAAGTTGCAATAGTATGCAGAATTTCTATGTTACCTCCCCAGCTTCTGCTACCAATAGCATCTTATAAAAACACAACATTGATATAATTAATACTAAATATAGGCTTTTAGTTTTACCAGCTTTTACAAACACTCTTTTTTTTTGTTGTTTTCTGCTTGTTTTTGGTGGGCTATATGTTTATGAAATTTTTTCGCATATGTAGAATTTTGAAACCATCACCGTAATCAAGATACAGAATTATCTCACAACAAGAAATTCCTCTGTTCCCCTCCTTTACAGTCACAACCTTCCTCCAATCCTGTAACCCCTTGGCAACCACTGAACTGTCCATCATTATACATTTATCATTTATAGCTTTACATAATTGGAATTTTATATAAGTGGAATCACATGTTGTATAACCTTTTGAGATTGGCTTTTTTTTAAAAACTCAGGATAATGCCCTTGAAACCAATCCAGCTTACTGCATGTATCAGTTTATTACTTTTTATTATCAAGTACTATCTGATTGAGTGGATATATCACAATTTATTTATTCATCTATTTATGGAAACATGTTCTTAATTTTTGATTATTACATAAACTTTTATTTGTGTAAAGATATGTCTATCTTTATGAAAAACTGTTAATTGTTTTCCAGAATGGCTACACCATTTTACACTCCCACCAGTAACTCATGAGAGATACATTGGCTCTGCAACCTTGACAGTTTCTTATTTTTGTAAATTTTAAATTTCTAGTCTTGGCTAAGTATCCTTCCTGATGCCTAGATTGTAGACTTTTTATGTCTTTATTGTTTAATTTTTTTCTTGCCTTTGAGTCCTTACTCATGTGTATTGTTATATATGGTATTAGAGGTAGACTCATATTTATTGTCTTCCGTGTGGATAGCAAATATGCCTGTACCATTAATAAAATTACTATTTTTTTTCTTTTTTCCCAATCAATTGGAAACCATCTTTTCTTCTTTTCCTATGGAGTCTCGATTCGGTTCCACTTATCCATTTGCTACCTTCTTTTGTATCAAAATACCATTTTTTATTGAACAATGTGGCTTTATTGTATGTTTTAATATCTAGTAAATCAAGCTCCACTATTTATCTACTAAAGTAAAACTCATAATTGTCTTGACTAATTTTGAATATTTATCTTCTCCAAATTATTTTTTATACAATTACAACAATATTTGGGGGATTTTAAGTAAAATGGTGTTAAATTGATATTTCTTTGGAATAATTTACATTTTAATCATATTAAACCTTTTCATATAAGACATCATATATTTTTCTATGTGTTTGAATTTAGTTAAATTTTTTACTAATTTTTAAATTTTTTTAATGTAATCTTTTTCAGTAAACTTACTCTAAAGAATATAAAGCAGTAATATGTTCATGTAGTAATTTTTCAGTTTATTTTTGGGCATGTATAGCTAGACTAAGAAAAATTACTTTTAATACCTGTTTTCAATCTGCCTACTTGATCAAATTTAACTTTTATAAATATTAAATCTCCTAATTATAAAATCATTAGCTAAAGGATATTATTTTATTTTTATTTCTGACTTAATTCCAATAATTTTGAGTCCTATTTTAACTACACTGTAAGTTTTTTGAATACTTGTTTTCAAATGCAAAGATTTTCAATGTATTTACTATTCTATTTTTTATATATTTTTCACTTTTGTGTAGTTTTTAAAATTCTTCTTGTTTTCATTTAGTTATTTTTAATACTCTATTTTTAGGGCTGAAAAATAGTATTTTTAGTATTAAAAATAATACACTATTTTTAGTTTTTGACTTAAAAAAATATACAGAGCTTACAATTAAAGGATTGGAGTTATGCTCCACTTCCTTGAGGGTGGATTGTATAGACACATTTTTTTCTGAATTTTTCTGCAAGGAATTTGCCTATTTTCTTGATTAGTGAATACATTTATTTGTTTGATTTAGTTTATATTCTACTGCTATTTTGTGTTGCTCAAATTTTCACAGGCCCCCAGCAATTGGGAAACACAGCTGAGCAAACTTCAGTTGGCTTCAAGGCTTGGGAATAATTCTCTGTGTCTCCCAGCAAACCCCTCTGGGTTATTGGCTTCATACTCTGTGCTTGATAATCCACCCTCCGGGTCATTCTCCTTTTCTTGTGAAAGCTAGCATGTGTTCCCAGCTGAGCAGATTTATCAGTCTATCCCTTTTCTAAAATTTAGATCATCTGGTAGCCTTCTTTCATTTTTTCACCTTCTTTGTCCTTTTAGTCTAAGCTGGTAGTGTTTCTGGCAGTATGTAATTTTTATGAATCTTGTGGGTCTCCTTTGCAACTCTATAAAGTATGGATCTTCTCCACAGTCCTTTGCTGGATGTTTCTAATTCTTCAGAGATGCCTGAGAGGACCCAAGGGTCACATGCTTAATCTCTTTCCAGAGCACATTGGCCTGAGAGTGAATCTCCTGATTACAGTACCTTTTGAAATCTGGATAGGCTGATAATTTCCTACATTTTCAAATTCTTGCTCTTTTATTTAACAATTTTTCCCTCACACTGATTCTTTTCTCACATTTTATTATAAATAGCAAGAAGTAGACCAATCCTTCAACTCTTTGCTTGGAAATCTCCTCAGTTAAACATTGTAATTCATTGTTTACAAGTTAAACTTTATGTATTATTCCCAGGACACAATTAAACTAAGCTTTCTGCCACTTTATAACAAATACCTCCCTTCCTTCCAGTGTCCAATAACATATTTCACATTTCCATGTCCACCCTTACTGAGAAAACCTTTTTGTCCATATTTCCATCAACAGTTTGTTAGTAACAGTTCTCTAACACCATGTATGTTTTCTCGACCATGCTCCTCACTTCCTTCTCAGCCCTCATTAGCTGAGTCTTTAATATCCGTATCATTACTGATGGTCTGTTGAAGGCAATCTGGTCTTTGTCAGTCATGCTCCTCAAATGTCTTCCACCTTCTGCTTATCGTGAAATTCCAAACTCACATCATTACATGTCAGTTAAACAGCCCCATGCTGGTTTTGTTTGCTATTGGTGTGAAAAATTACCACATACTTGTTGCCTTAAAATAATGCAAATTTGTTATCTTAGACTGGAGATCAGCATACAGAAATGGAAATCACTTGTCTAAAATGAAGATAATAAGCAGGACAGCATTTCTTTCTGGGGGATTTGGGGGAAAATATGTTTTCATCCTTTTTCCAGCTTCTGGAGACTGCCTGTATTCCTTGACTTATGGCCTCTTCCTACCTTCAAATCCAGTAATGGCCAGTCCATTCTTTCTTACATCAAATAACTCTGACACTGATTTTGACACTCTCTCTCCCACTTTAACATTTTTAGAACCCCTGTGATTTATTTGGGCCAATTTGGATAATTCCAGGAAAGTTCCCTATTTTAGTGTTAGTTGACTAAACTCCTTAATTCCACCTGCAATTTTAAAGCCTCTTTGCTATATAACCAAACATGTTGACAAATTCCAGTGCTTAGGACACAATAATATTTTAGAGGTCATTATTCTTCCTATCACATATTGTTAATAGTATTCTTTTACATTTCAAATTCCTATTGTTCACTGATGGTATATAGAGAAATAACTTGATGTATTAACTTTCTATCCTACAACTTTATTGTGCTTGCTATAAGTTACAGATTTTTTTGTTTTGTTCTTTGGCACTTTCTACATGAACAAGTATGTCATCTACAAGCAAAGGCAATTTTATTTTATTTTTCTTCCCAATCTGTGTACTTTTATTTACTTTTTATGCCTTATTGCACTACTTAGGACTTCTAGTACAATGCTGAATAGGGGTTTTGAGAGAAGAAATCCTCACCTCATTCTTGATAATAGAATGGGGGAAAGAGTCCAGTTTCTCATCAGCAGTATGATATTAGGTGTACATTTTTTGGAGATGTGAAAAAGTTCTTAGTTTGCTGATAGTTTTGTTCAGTAATGGGTATTGGATTTTGTCACAGGCTTTTTCTGTATTATTTGATATACATTTGCCAATATGTACAATATACATTTGCCAATATTTGCTAATATTATTTCTATCTTTAATCTGTAGATGTGATGGAGTATAGTGATTGATTTTGAAATGTTGAGATAAACTTGCATAGCTAAAAAAATTCCACTAGACATAGAATATAATTCTTTTTAAATATTTTGGATTTAATTTGCTAATGTCTTGTTGAGGATATTTACACTTCTGTTTGTGAAAGATACTACTCTGTAATTTTGCTTTCTTATGAGGTCTTTTTATAGTTTTAGAATTAGGGTAATGTTAATATTGTATTAATTTAATTTTAAATTATACGATGAATGGAAAGTGTTCTTTCTTTCATAGAATGATTAGAAAGCCTTTATTTTTGGAAGATATTGTGAAGAATCATGTCATTTCTTCCTTAAATGTTTGGTATAATTCAGCACTAAAATCATCTGGACCTAGTTTTTCTTTTTTTGAAGGTTAATTATTGATTAAATTTCTTTGATAGTTATATGTTTATTTAGATTATCTATTTCTCCTTGGGTGAGTTTTAGTAGTTTTTATCTTTCAAGGAATTGGTTTGGTTCATCTAAGTTATTATTGGACAGAATCATGCACAGCATTCTTTGTTATCCTCTTAATGTTTATGGGAGCAATATTGATGACTCCTCTTCCATTTCTGATATTTGTGTTTTATGTCTTCTTTTTGTCTTTTTTCTTGATTAGCCTAGCTAGTGATTTTCAATTTTACTGATATTTTCAAAGAATAAGCTTTTGTTTCACAGGTCTTCTCTGCTTTTTTCTGTTTTCAGTGACATTGTTTTAATTATTTTTCTTTTCTTCTGTTTGCTTTAGTCTTAAATAACTCTTACATTTTTTAGTTTTTTAAGGCAAAGGCTTATGCTATTGGTTTTAGGTCATTCTTTTCCAATACATATATTTTTTATGTAGATTTCCTTCTAAACACTATTTTTGGTGAAAATTTGAGTTTTATTTCCATTTACTTGAAAATATTTTTAAAAATAAGACGAGACTTATTTAACCCAATGGTATTTATAAATGTGTTGTTTAATCCCAAAATATTTATATATATTTTTAATTTGGTATTTGTATATGGATTTACAAATATTATATATTGTCCAGCTGTCTTCTGTTACCAATTTTGAGCATAATTCCATATGATCTGATAACATAATTTATAGGATTTCTATTTTTTAAAATGTGTTAAGGTGTTTTTTGGCCCAGAATGTGGTCTGTTATGGTGAATATTCCATGAAAGCTTAAGAATAATGTGTGTTCTAATATATTCTATAAGAATATAAGAAATATTCTATAAATATAATAAATATTTTCTAATATCAATTACCTGTATATATATACATACATATATATACAAATTTCGTATATATATATATAAAATCAAGTTGAGATCTGCTAATCAACTTTATTTTTACTGACTTTCTTAGCTGCATGGTCTAGCTTATAAAAGGGATGTTAAAGTCTCCAACTCCAATGGTAGGTTCATCTATTTCTCCTTTCAGTTATCTTATTTTTTTGCCTCACATATTGTGACAATCTTTTTTTCTTGCAAACATAAGCCTTTAGGATTTCAGTGTCTTCTTGGAGAATCAGTCCATCATTATGTAGTGCTCTTCTTTTATGTCTAATAATTATCCTATTTTGAAGTCTACTCTGTTTGAATACATATTGCTATTCCAGCTGTTTTTATTTGGTATCAGCATGTGTATTACTTGATAGATCATCATAACAAAATATCTCAGACTAGGTGGCTTAAACAGAAATTCATTTTCTTACAGTTCTGGAAGCTAGAAGTCCACAGTCAAGATGTTGGCAGGTTTGGTTTCTCTGCAGGTCTTTGCTTATGATGGCTGTCTTCTCATTGCATCTTTACACTTGTGGGTGTCTTCCTCTTCTTTTAAGGACACCAGTCATATTTGATTAAGGTCCTATTTTTATGACCTCATTTATCCTTATTTATCTCCATAAAAGTCTTATCTCTAACTACAGTTACACTGGGTGTAAGGGCTTCAACACATGAAATTTGAGGACCATAACATAGTCCATATCAGCATGATATATATTTTTTTCTTTTACCCTACCTGAGAATCCATATTTAATGCTTGTTTTTTATAGACAACATACAGTTTGTTCTTGTTTCTTTAGTCACTCTGACAATCTCTTTTAATTGGTGGCTTTAGATCATTCATCATTAAAGTGATTTTTGATGTATCTCAAAATCTACCATGTTTATAATTGTTTTCTAATGATTAGTTCATTTCTCCCTCTTTCTCTGCCTTTTCTGATTTTAATTATATAACTAGATTATATAATTCCATTTTAATACCTCTTTTAATCAATATCAATGGTAACCAATTAATTTTTAATGTTTTAGTGATTGTTCTAGAGTTTACAGTAAACATTCAAAACTAAGTCCCTCTCCAAAAATGCTATGCCACTTAATGTACATTGAAGTTACCTTATAAAACATTATTCCTAATGCTTCCCTCCCATCCATTATAGCATTATTGTCATTATTTTCACTTATTCATACCCTGTATGCACCTAGTATATTGCTATTATTACTTTAAAAATCATTATATTTTAGATCAGTTAAGAATAAGAAAAACAAAATCGTTTATTTAGCTTTTATTTATCCCTTTTTCAACACTATTCCTTTCCTTATGTAGATCTGAGTTTCTGACATATCATTTGCTTCTGCCTGAAGAAATTCCTTTAACACTTCTTATAGGACATGTTTGCTAACAATAAATTCTCTCAGTTTTGGTTAATCTATGAAAGTCTTTATTTTCCTTCAAATTTAAAGAGTAATTTTGCATAATATTGAATTCTGTGCTCATTTTTTTTCTTTCTACACATTAAGCATTTTGTTACATTCTTTTCCTGCTTGTGTGCTTTCTGGTAATGTACAATATAATTCTTATCTTTCTTCCTCTAAATGTAAAATGTTGGTTTTCTTTTCCAATCTAGTTTATTTTGAGATTTTTCTCTTTGTCATCCTTCACCCAATCTTAATAATGAGTTTGGTACATAGTCCTGGATATGTTCTCATATATCATGTATCTGGTATGGGCAAACACCTGAAATATCTTAGATTTAATATTGAAAGTGGCTTTGACCAGAGATCAAATCTGTAGATATCTATAAAGCTCGGAAATGATAGTAAGCCAACTCTTAACTATTTTCTTCCATATTATTTTATATTCTAAAGTTTTTTATCTGAGAATGCTGTTTACTGCATTGAAGCTACAATACAATGGAGTAGCATCTTCAGTCTACTGAGAGAAGACTTCCACCCACAGCTCTCAATTCAGACCAAGTTTTAAATCTAGTAATGTTAACTTGTTGAACTAAGGTTTTTCTTGTTTTTGATAATTATAGTCAGTAATTAGGGAATCTACTGTGAGTATATTTATATACTGTTAAATAATAAAACCTGAGTTATTAAAATTAATTTGTATTCTTAATTATCCTCTATTTTGCATTTTTAAAATTTGATCTTCCTCTCTGTCTCCCATTAGTTTCCTTTAATTGGAAATGAATTTTTATCTTCCTATCTGTCTGGAAGTTTTGTCTTTTTTGAATGGCTTATTGTTTTTATTTGCCAATTCATTGTATTTCATCATATTGTTGCAGTTTCCTTGGAATTTCTGGGACTCAAAAAGTTCTTTCATTCAGGCATTTAGAATAAATAATGCAGGCAGTCAGTCTTATGCTGAGGAACTTCTTTAGTCTTGCTGACTTAAGATGTATTTAAATCATTCACCTTAAGAGGCAGAAAAGATACAGGGCAACTATTCTGCTCCATCACAACTGATAATTAACTGGACTCGGGAAATTTTTGGAAATTCACAGAACTTATTGTTTGAGATGGAGGGCATGGAATTGATGACCTCCAGCTCTCCCTTCCAGCACCCAACTCAACCATAACTTCCTACTTTCATTCTCCTGGTATAATTATGTCCACCGTTATTGTGAAGTCAACATTCTGTTTTTACATTATTGTACCTGTAAAAATGTTTTCCACAGTTGAATCATATGGAATGGAATTTCATTCCATAGAAAATACTTTTATTTCTCTGGAAATAATAATTGTTTTAATTTTTTCATATTTTGTCTATGTACTTAACACTTGTTCATCACAAACTCTAAAAATAATAAAACTCTTCTTCTAAGGTAAAATTCCTCAAGTAACCTACTGATTCATATTTTCCTCTCCAATATCCTCTCACATTCGTTTATCATCTTTTCATTCTGGACTATGTGTTTTCTAAGCCTGCTGTATATGGTTTTAATTGGCTAGGAAATCTTTCTTTCATTTAGAGATGTCTTTCTTCCCTTTTTTTGGTTGGATCTGTTTTTCTAAATATCCATGTCTTCCTAAATTACTTATGTCTTCTTGAAATACTTAATTCCCTATTTTAGTGGAACAGCTCATTTTGTGGATGGCTGAGTAAAAATCCACAGGAGAAAATTTTTTGTGATTTTGAGACCTTGGGGAATGAAAATATATTTTAACTATGTATCTGCTCTCTTTGGTCTTTTTTCTCTTAGTTCTTTATTTATTTTAGCCTAAATCTTTTTCTGCTGTGATATTTATTAATGAAATACTAATAATTTGTTTGGAAGCTCTCTGGGCATTGATGATCCATAGATACTGATAGCTCAGGAATCTGGGTCTTTCATTGGAGATTCCACTAAAATCAATATATACTTTTTGTTTTATGTTCACAAAATTACTCTCAAGAATTCTCAGTTTTTTTGTCTGGGAGAATATAAACTTGAATTTCATTATTCTGAGAGCATTCCAAAAGAAAGAACTTGGAGGTGTTAAAATTTATTGTGAAAATTTTCACTTAATCTACCTATCTATGTAATAGGGGGCCTCACCTTCATTCTAACTTGTGTCTATTATTCATATTCTAGCACTTATCTCTTTGAATATCAGAGAGTAAACTGGTTTACTTATGCCAACATGTAGGAAGGATAGTAGCTTGATAGGACTGGAAGAGGTGACCCGGGGATTAACCTTCTTAAACAGACATTTAATCAATCCTCCTTTCTTTAGATTCAAATACTCAGATTTTAAAATTACCCAAACCTTCAGTACTCTGTCTTTACCAGGATTCTCTACAGAACATTGTTTTTTATTTCCACCATGGAGACACTTAATTTTCATTCAAATTAAAAAAAATCTGGTATGCTAAGTTATTTCATTTGTCTGTCTTCATGCTTTCCAAAGTTTTGTTGACATTCACAGTCTGCTTTCATCTCCTTTCCCATTATCTTGTTTCTCTGTTTGCTTATTTTGTTTTTACCTTTAGTGCTGTAATGTCAGAAATATTTTCATCCATTTGGGTCTAACAATATGTTCTCTGCCTTTAGTTTTGCAAAGCTAAATGAAGAACATATAACAAAGAGTAGAAATAATTAAGACTGTGCCTCTACATTTCATCCTTATAGTTAGAAAAGTACACCTTATAAAAAAGAAAATGCAAGCAAAATGAAACACCAAAAAGGCATTTATGCCTACCTTGAAGCCTTATCCACATAAAATTTTAACGAAGATAATTTGGGTAAGAGACACAAAGAATTTATTTTGATCAAAGAAATGATAACATCTTTCAACTGAGTTTCACCTCTTGCAGTCAGCTTCTTTTTTCACTCCCCATTTTCATTACTGAACCCATAACATCATATATTAATTTTTTGGTATGACTTAACATAAAACATTTATTATTTTGTAAGACTGATATACTTTCTAAGGCTGCTTTCCAAAGCTTTCTTTCAAAGGCTACTTTAGGTTTTGGATTTTCGAAGTATATGGACATTTTCAGAGAGCTCAAGCACATTGTATTTTTATGTGACTCAAATACACAAAATCATTATTTTTTGCTGTGGTACCTAGTACTGTACTCAGCATATCCATACCACTGTCAGTTAATAGGAAAAAAGTTGTATCTATTTCCATACAGAAGATGCAGTGAGAATGAGAAATCAAGATACATTACAGAAAGCACAATAGAAAATCACAGGATGTTATTTGTCCTGTTAACTGCTGGGTGATTTACAATTATCATTGAAACTAAGGTGCAGTAAGGCATGGCATAATCTCTTGGGTGGTTTGGCTTCAAGATAGATTTTCTAAATACTCTAAGAGCAAAGAATCACTGCAAAGAAACAAATAAGGAAAAAGGGTGGGGAAGTATTTATCATTAACTTGTAAAGAGAGAAGTGTCATCTGAAGATACATCACAATACCATATGGTAATTAATATCACAAAACAATATGGAAATTATTATTCAGCTATGTCTAAGTCTGCATAGTCTAAATTTACACTACTTTGTGCAGAAATATAACATTAATATGTATATACAGGTCTGAGTTTGGTAAATATGTTGTTAATACAATTTTATGACCTTATTAAACAAAAAATAGCATAGGTAAATCTGAAAGATAAAGATTTGTAATTATTTCTACATCCCAGCGAAAACAGACCTGATTTTGTGTGTAAATACAAAAGGTGAAGATAGAATAAAAGATATAATAACATTATATGAGAGAGATTAAAGAATGGCATAACTAAACCAGAAAGAAAGAAATTATTAGTATTATGTAACAGAGTGCTCTTCACATAGAGAATTATGTAAATTTCCATAAGAACTAAATATTTAGAATTTTCTCTTAAGAGCTAATTTCGTTTTAGCTTTTGTGGGTAAAATTTATACATTGTTTAAAGAAGCCACCACTTTTATTAACATTTTTTTGTGTTAATTCTTAATCCTAAGGATTAACTAAAATAACAATGTATTAATTATGTATTAGTAATAATCATAATAATAATCCACTGTATTTTAAATTAATCCTTAGGATTTAAATTGTTCAAGAAATGAATTTAGTGGGAGCTGTAATAATCATGCTTATAGAGATTTTCTGGAATGGAAACAAATTCTCACATTTTACATTCAGTTAAAATATTTATTGTTAGTCACAGTTTGTTTTATTTTAAAATTTATTTTAAATTACAGTATCAATAATTAAACCTTTTATATAATTGTTAGATTATTCAAAGTAATGTCTGTGAAGTCACTCGTTTTTATATTTTAGAAACCGTGTGTAAGTCTAAGCTTCTATCCCATATCTTTGTTCCTGTTTTCACAAATAATTTATTTTGTCAATCAACTAATAATATATTCAACTAAAGCACAGTGGCTTAAAAGTATAGATGAAAATGACATTGAAATGAAATGATTCCAAGTAAAGCATAAATTTGCCTTGTCGTTAACAGAAAACAAGCTTCATACACAGACCTGTAACAAAGCAAACTTGAAAATTCTTTAGTAAACACATCTTTTTCTACGTAACTCAATATTTTTTAAATTGCTACAACTAAACTTGTCTCAGCACCTAAAGAAATTCAAAGCTTATTTAGATTCAGGACTTTTACCATTTTTAAAATTTACTCTCTTCATTTAAAATTATTTGCCAATTAGCACATACATTAGTACTTACATGTATTAGGGTTGTGGCAAGAAACAGATGGTACAAACTCAAGAGTTTAATAAAGTAATTATTTACAAAAGGAAACCAACAAAGGAGAGTATGGCACTGTAGAGTCCACAATACAGGTACACTTTGGCCTCACTGAGCAAGAAGAGAGATCAGCTACCCAAACCAGAATAGCTGTGTGGGTCAGGAGCTACGGAGAATAAGTAGACAACTGAAGGTAACCTGGCATAAAGGGAGTCAGGAGAATCAAAATCCTAAATTTTCTTCTAATCCTCACTTCTTCTAAATTATCTTCTATTGGCTAAATCCAACGGTTTGATGTGCAAGGAATTTGGAAGCAGACTCTAATCTAGCCTCCAGAGACAAAGAACAGAGTGGAGAAGATGGACAGCAGCATTGATGGGAGAGTTTGAGCATCATAGACATGATAAAAGCATGGTTAATAATTTAGGAGAAAATCCATCAATTTTTATTTTCTGTAATTGTACGTAAAATTACAATATTTCCAGAATCCCTCACCTGGCTTTAGTACATCTCCATATCAATAGGTGTTTCCAAGGGGTGAGAGAAGTATTCCACCTCCATAGCAATAGGTGATTCCAAGGGGGAGCAAGGGCATATCTGGACCAGAGAGGTTGGATGGGGCTCCTTCTTCTGCAGTCAGGTCACAAGAGATATGGGAGAGTACAAGTGGACAACTGCTTGTAGGCAATAAATGGGTTTCTCCCACTTTATGTCTCCCTTTGATTTCGGTTTCAAAGGTAATTTGCCTCAGGCTGGGAGACAGATTTTCCACCAGAGTTACAATAATTGAGAGATATTCCATATGTCTGGGGAGTAGAATATGAGGGCAGATAAGAGAGAAAGTAGCCAGATAGACGATCAGGAGCCAGACTGTGAAAAACCTAATATTAGAGAATGAGTTAAGGCTTTAAACTATAGCAAATGATGAGAAAGTTCTGAGAAAGATGTGGCATGATCATATTTTTGCTATAGAAATATCATGTGGTCTACGATTGATTATGGGTGATCAAACATAAGTTGGTCAATGGTCGGGGGTAACACTTTATGAATGATAAGTAGGAAGGCAATGATTTCATTCTTTGAAAGCAAAACATTACTGAAGGAGAAGAAAATTTTGAAACAGGGTAGGTAAGATAATTAGCTCAATTTTAGAAATTTTGAATGTAAGTTTTCAGTGGAACAACCAAGTGAGAAATTCCAGAAAAGAGTTGGACATACTAGTTTAGGATTTAGAAAAAATGGTGAGTTAGCAGCATTGATTTGTTAGCTGTCAACTTAAAATGGTAATTAAAGTGAAGGTAGAGAAAAAAATTAAGTTCCTGGAGGGCACATAGATTGAAAAAGAAAAATAGTACCCATGAAAGCCCCAAGATATATCAAAATTTAAATGAATGAGGAGTTGGGGAGTTGTTCTTTTGTTTAAGGATTATTTTGTCTTAAGCATTTAATTGTTCATTAAACACACACTTAGGAAGTTATACTCTGTCCAGGCATTGTGCAAGGTCTTTGGGACACCATACTAAAGAAGACATACATCAGTCTTTGCCTTTACAGAACTTTGTATTGGTGAATAGACAACTGATAAACATGTAAACCAACAAATACTAACTATCAAGCATGATTTAAGTTAAAGAAATTAACAGACTTCAATGACAATTCTTAGGGGAATATACTTAGGTGTAAGACCTTTAAGGCAGTTACGTGAACTGAAGCTGAAGGAAGAGACAGCTAACATGAAGAGTAAGAGTAGAGTACCACAAGTCATTTAAAATGGCAAATGTAAGACTCTTTGCTTTTACCAATATCTTAAAGATAACTCCCACATTTTCCTTCGTAGGTTTTATAATTTTGTTTTTTAACCATGAATCCTCCAATCCATCACCATTGCAAAACCCTCCATTTATTTAGATCTTTTCTTTCTCTCAAAAATATTTTGTAGTTTCCGACATAGAATTCTTGCTTGCATTTTTGTAGACTTATTTGCAGGTATCTCTTTTTAAGCTAGATTTGTATATTAATTCAAATAATTTGTAGAAATTTTTGGATTTTCCATGTATTAGATAACTTAGTCTTAATAAGCAAACATGTTTTTAAACAGATAAGCAGCGCTAATCTTAAATAAAAAATAATAAACTGTCTTACATTAAATGTTAAAATTAAGGACCTTTGTTCAGACTTCTGCATCTGACCAAGATGTAGTTACAGGGACCAGATATACCATCCCTCCTAAGGCAACTAGAAGAATGGATAACTAGATAACTGAAACAAGTTAAAGACACTGGATATCAGGCAATGAAGGGCCATGGTCCCTGAGACTTGGGAAACAAATGAAGTGAGACCTGGGGCTGCCTTAATTTACTGCCCTGTGTGAGTCTTCAGGACACAGAACAGGGAAGGAAAAGTCCGGGGAGGTCCTTGTGACTTGCTCAATTGAAGAGACAGAGCTAGGAGTACAGGGAGATCAAGCAGCTAGAGATATCGGGACAGGATACTGGGGAAAAAGATCGCTGCAAGAAAACATGTCTAGATATCTCTGAAGGGTCTTCCTCTTGTAGTCCACTGAGCACCAATCAGTGCATATGTGTGAGGAATATACTCTAGGCTGGGGAAAAAAAAAATACCTGGATGGATAAGAGGTCGAAATAGCTGGCAAACGTGTCCCTAGAAACTCTATTTGTGATAGTCAAAACTGCAAGGAACCTTAATATCAATCAACAAGTAAATGAACAATCAATAATCTCTGCTATGTTCACATATAGAACAGTACTCAGCGGTAAAGAGGATTGAATTATTGAAAGACGCTACAAAATAGACAAATTTTCATGTAATTATGCAGACTGAAAGAAGCAAGACAAAAAGAGAATGCTTACTACATGATGCCTTTTATCTATAATTCTAGAAAATACAAACTAACCTACAGTGACAGGAAATCAGGATTTGCCTGTGTGTGTGTAGAGTTGGGGTTTGGGAACAGATTATCTGGACTATAGTAATCATTTCACTATGTATATGTATACCAGATTATCATGTGGATATCATATATATATATAATTATTATTTTAAAAAGGAAACATTTGGAGATGATGAACATATTATTTGATTTTGGTTTCCTGGACATATACACATACCCAAATTTGTATGCCTTAGTTATATTCAGTTTATTGTGTGCCAGATATGTCTCTATTAAGCTCTTAAATAATAATAAAATTCATGGAAAGACATTACTAAAGGTGAGGAAATGAAAAACACACAATGAGAAGAGATATTTGTAATACATTTTCTATCACAATGTCTTTTAAATATCACAGAATATTTCAATAAATAATGACAATATATAATATTGATAAGTGTTCCTAGTGTGGCTATATAAGCCCCTTTGTCTCATGCTGCAGAGTAGATATTTGTACAACTCTATTCCAAAGCAGTTTTTCAAAATGAATGTGTATTTGAAAGCATAAATAAGTATACTCTTTGATCACAAAAGTACACTTCTAAGATTTTACCATAAAAATATTCATATAATATGCTGAATACATGTACATGAGTTTCACTGCAGCATTTTTATGACTAGGTAAAAGCAATTAGATCATTAAATGTGGTAGAGAGACTGCTAAAATATTAGGGTAATTGCAAACAATAGAATCCAGTCCTGCCAGAATGAATGATGATTCAGATATTTCAAGTGGAAAGATATTCAAGACAGATTAAGTATTTTAATTTTCATTATACACCTAGAATGTATGTACATAGATACACACTTATATAAAACACCTTAATCTGTGATAATGAATCTCACTAGCGAGTCATGACTAATGCTGTGAAAATGAATTTACATTTTTTCCTAAATAAAGGACTTTTTAAAAATAAACAATGAAATCACTCAGATCAAAAATTTACCATTGTATTAACAGCCTTTTGAATTAGTGGAAGAAGTGAACATGTAAAATGATCACAATATCTTTTCCTTTATCCATTCAATAGTTTGATATTAGATCTTTACAAAGTTCATACACGTTAAAGAAATAACTCACCTACATATTTATTATTTTTGCAGTTCAGTATATCTTAAAGTTGGAGACTATCTGAACTCAAGGAAATAGAAAAACATAGGAACATATGACATAAACCAACTTGCTACCATTATTTTCCATTTCCTAAAAATAAAAAAATGTCAATTTTAAAATAATACCTTATTAATTTCCAAGGTATTCATTTAAAACAATAAAATGTCAACTGTTGTTTCTGTTAAATGGAAACCATGGTAATTGACACAGTAGACAAGGTCCATACTAAATGAACTTAGAGGGAATTTCCAGACTCTATATATAAGTTTTGGAAGATCAAAAGGGCTAGACTTATTTTACAGATTTTGGTGTATGAAAGTTTGTGGCAGTAAAAGGGGGAAGGTAATGTGTTATCCTTCCCCACCATGTAATACTATGAATATTACTGATTCACAAAAGTGTTCTCTTTGAAATCCAATGCTTTCATACAGATATGGACTATGCACTATATTTTGTAGTTTGAGATATTTTTCAGACATAGGGTTCTTTGATTAAAACAAAAAAAAATCTTGTCTCATATCTGTAAATAAATACTGCCCTCATGTAATTTAGCTTGTAATAACATTTCCTAAAAGTACCACTTGGAAAATAGTGGAAACATATATATTTATTAAGTAGCAAAAAATAGACTTTCCTTGTCTTTCTTTTACATACGTATACACAAAGTACTATTAGCTTACAATTTATGACTTTCAGGAAATGCCTTAGAAATCACTAGTATCTCAAATAAGTAAAATTTAGGCATTTAAAATCTACTTTCTTTTACATTAAAATCATTATAGTTTGTACATCAGTTTTATCTAATTATAAGATCTAGTATTTTTGAATAGTAACTGTAGTTAAAATTGAATCCAATATAGGGTGATTTTTAAAAAGTTATTCCATCAAGTAGTGACATAAAATAACTTGTGTGAAAAACATAGAAGTATAAACTCAAATTATTCAAAATACAGGAGATCTAACTTCTCTAATCTAATAAAATCACTTCATTTACAGAAGTTATGCTTGTTACTTTTTTTTTTCCTGAAAATCTTCAGAATTTGGGTTGTGGAGGCATTGAGGAAGTATAAAAAAGTCAAAAAAATTTGTATAGATATGCCAGTGGAAGTCTGCTTAAGGAGATTAGTATTCTATACTAGTGATCTGAATCATGTCATTGTCTGATTTGGGAAACAGAATTAAATAGGTAAAAGCTTTGAAATGTAAGGTCCTGATACCCTTTTACTAGGTTTTATTAGTATAGTGTGATAGAAATGGTGACGGCAGATTTCAGCAGTTGCAGTTTAGAGGAAAGAGAGAAGTCCGATAAATTGATATCCTTCCCAAAGCTGAATGGAAGAACCCAACAAAGCCCTGAGATATCAGTGTACCACAGTCCCAGTTCTTGATTTAAATAACAAGACGGGCTCCCGGATTTGGAGGTATTACCAAGTTTCAGTTTGTTTTTTTCTTTTGTTTTGTTTTTCTTATGAGTTGGTTTACTTCATTGTTCTTTCAATTAAAAATTAAGCCTATCCAGTATAGTACAGAGAAGACAAGTAGTGACTCTATAGCATCTTACTATGCTGATGGACAGTGACTGCAGTGGGTTGTGGGGGGAACTTGATAATATGGGTGAATATAGTAACCGCAATGTTGTTCATGTGAAACCTTCATAAGATTGTGTATCAACAATACCTTAATAATAAATAAATAAATAAATGGGACAAAAAAAATTAAGTCTATCCACTGTTATGCAGAGGCAAGTACACACTGAAATATTTCTACATTAGTATTTTTAAATGACAATATTACAAGCAATATTTTAATCAATATTTACATATTTTGAGAAATGTTCTTTACAAGAGAAACTTTAGAAATAAACAGTTTCATTATACTACATCCAACCAGAATTAGTCACTTTGAATGCATTACTATAGAAAAAATGGTTTTTGGGGAAGAAAGATTGTAAATAGTTGTCTAAATATATTGCTAAATGATTTTAGCTGGCACATTCTCTTTCTTTATAAATTGCACTCAATTCACATTCAAAAACTTATAGGGAAACAATGTATGACAAGTTATATAAATGTTCAAAAGCAATTTCATTGTACATTTTTCAGTGTTCTTTCTGCTGTTTACATGTGAGGCATGGAGAAGACAGATTTTGTTTATGAATGCACAATGAAAATGTACACACAGAACTTACTTGCAGTAATGGACGCAGAAAAGACAGATTTAAAAAACCCGTGTCTTCTTATATTTCATAGGTTCTCTTGAGTTAATTTGTAGTCATGCTTCATTCTGGTTCATGGGCTGTACAGAAGTGATATGGGTCCCTTCTGAGAAAAGCAGTTAAGACTGACATCCCTCCTGAATCTTTCTCTTTCTTGTCAGTAGTGGCTGTGAATGTCATGTGTTGAGACAGCTATGGAATAAGATAGAAACAATCTAGAGACTGCAACCACTGCAATGAGGGTTACTGGTCTGGAGAGTGCCCAGCTGGCTGGCATCAGATTTTGTGTGAGAGAGAAACCAAGAGATGCACCATTGCTGTGCTATATTTAACATGTCAGGGTCTACTAGTTACACTGGCATTGACTATGCAAAGAGAGCAGAGCTCAATTACACTGGATAAGAAGAGCACAAACGTGTAGGGATTGGAAGGTATTGGTGAAGGAGAGGGTGATGAGCCTGAGTGGACAGTGCCAAGCTAGGCTGAAAAAGATAGGACAGAAGGTGATAAGGATGAGTAGAAAAAACATCTCATAGAAGGAATTATAGATAGAATTTCAGAACTAAGTATTTTCTGGTACTTTGTTGTCATGTGTTATGTATGCAAAACACCTTGATTCTTAGGGATAGTTATGGAGTGTGGGAAATTAGAACAATACCAAGTACTTTTGTCAATTTGACTGGCTCTCAGTTAGTCCATTTGCCTTATTTTGTTTTAAATAATTTTAAAAACTTTGATTTTTTTTCCCTTAACTATTGTGCCAGCTGCGATCCCATCAGGGAACAGAGAGCAAAAATTAATTAGGATATGTAAAGAGGGTGTGAAAGGAGTTATTTACAAAACTTTGCACAACATGAATGCAAACATCAAAAATAAGACTGTAAACCAGGTTGTTTATTATCCTGGTTTATACAGCTGTTGTTATCATCCCACAGACCATGAGGGATGAAGGAAGGGTGCAGGTTACTGGAACTGAAAAAAAAGAGTCTCGTAGAAAAGTTGTTTTGGGGCAGTGACTTTCATTCAACTGGCACAACTAGCCAAAATCTCTCTCACAGGGAGGGAGCTACAGAAACCAATGTCCTGATCTCTCTCTCCTCTTTCTAAATATGCTGAGGGTTCCTTTTGACAACATTAGGCTTAAAACTATAGGCTAAGGGATCTTATTGATGCAATCTATAGAGGTCAGCTTCCTGGAGCAGATGGCAGGGTGGAAAGAGATAAGAGCAGAACGAAAACTGAAACAAGATATTCAACACTGCCCACACATCATCCCCCTCAATATCCAGTTCGGCTTTCATCTGGGCGAAAAAACATTCATGTCCCTGACACAGGTAATATGCAAGTCAAATTAGCTACCTTATAATTTGGAATGATGTCAATTCTCTCATACTCCCTTGCAAAACCTAAAACATTGGTCGCTATTGATCTTGCTTCTACGCCCTTGCCTCACTGCCTGAACTGATCAGTACAGACGCCTTCCTCCATTTCCCATTTCAGGTTCCCACTGACTTTTATGAGTATTTCTATTGTAAAAGGCTCTGTCCTTGACGACATGATATGGGTTCCTGGTAGTCTTGTTTGTGTGGTGTGGTGTGTGCATTGTTTTGATTTTTTTTTTTCCCCTGGGAAATATTTGACAAGGAACTATTAAGAGGTACATTAATCAATGCTGGGACTCCAGATAAAGTCCTTCTGGCCTCATTGTGTTGTGTTTGTAACTTGCTGAATCAGATTTTCAGTTGACAAACTGGAACCAAATTGTTTCTATTGGGACCCAATTTGTCAATCCACTTACCCAGTCACATTCGGGAGTCTAGCATGAACATCCTGACATGGTGGACGTCCTTCACAGAATGAAGGTGGAAGCTATCAGACCCCCTAAGAGTCAGCTAATATCTGGCGCTATGTTACTTCCACTGTATTCACTTGATAAAGTAAATTAGAAGTCGGACCCAGATTCAAAGGAAAGAAAAGTAAGTCTTCACCTTTTGATGGAGGACTGGCATGTACAGTTTTTGATGAAATTGATGGTGACCATCTTTGGAAAAAATCTACCAGAATTATGTTCTTCCATAGATAATTCCAGTATCATTGGATTTTCTGGGTCTTAAGGCCAAAGTTCAAAGAAGCTTGCACTGCAGCTTAAATCTGGCTGTAGAGTCCTTTCTTGCTTCAGGCCACTCTCAAAATTGACATCCTCAAGGAAACAGGATAAATGGGTTTTTGAAATATGTTCAGTATGTTATACATGTCCTCCAAAAATCTATTCACATAATATATCATTTTTCATGGTATTTCATGTTTTTCTCATTAGACAGGATAACCTGACTTGCACCAGGCCTCTGGACTCTTGAAAATTTGACTGATGTGTCAGTTTCCTGAACTTTTGCAGCATTTGTCTTATATCCTCTGGCATATATAGGTTTTATTAAGTCATTCAGTTTTCTTACTTCCTATTCACCAGATCCAATTAGCATAACATAATCAATGTAATGGACAGTAGTAATGGTTTGAAGCTCACAAGTTTGTTCCAGATTATATTGCCACAGAGAAGGAAAGTTTCTGTTGCCTCGAGGTAAGACTTTAACAATGCTCTACTGTCCTCTCACGCAAAAGCAAACTACTTCTGATTTTCCTTAATTATGCAAATAGAAAAAAAAAACATTTTCAAGTCAGTAATTGAAAATTATTGACATGGGCTTAATGTTCATGGGTTTTTACCCTTCCAAGGGCTGTATTTACGGAAATCAACATTTTGGAGGCCAAAATACAGCATTTGGAGTAGCACCTGTAGTTGTCATTAAGCGATGAATTTTTACACTTCCAAAGGAAGGTAAGTGTATAATCCTCCTTGAATAGCTTTCAATTTTGTCCCCAATCTTTTATATCTAATTAAACAATATTTTTAGTGACCTATGTTTATTGAATTTTTTCAGTGAACTTAGTTTTTTTTAAATAACTTTATTTTCCTTCATATTGTGTTGGTTCATGTAATTTTAATTAAACCTAATTAAAATTATACTTAAAAAAAAAAGTGCCCCTTAAAAATAGTGCCACTAACATAATTTGGGAAAACATAGCTGACTTTTGGCAAGGGAATGCAGAATGGGTGGGACAGGACCATATTGTCTGGGCATGTTAGGGAGCAGCTGACTATGGATTCATCAGAGCATTAGCCACTGACCAGATGTTTTGCACAGGGAATGGAGCATGCTTTTAATCTAGACGGTGGTTTACATCAAGATCAGTTAATAAAGAGGTAGCATACATGCCTTCAAAATAGACGTTCTGATAAAGCAAACAGGGGACCCGAGGGCCTGCCCTTTCAGTCTACTCATCTTATATAAATAGAGGGAGAAACAAAAAGGGAGAGGTGAATTTTTCATTGGTCAACAAGCTAGTTAAATAGAGATGTATTAGCAACCTCAGGAGTAGAAAATAGAGTGGCAATATTTGGAATTTTGCTGAGATATATATTGACCCATCTGGATACTGCACTGAGTAGAAAAGTTAGCTAAATGGGAATGTATTAGTCTACTTATTGTATTAGTTTTCCATTGCTGCTGTAACAAATTACCACAAACACAGTGGCTTAAAACAGCTTTTACTATTAGTGCTTTTGAGGTCAGAAGTCTCAAATTAAAGTTTCTGCAGGGTTGTGTACACTTTGGGGGCTTCAGGAAACAATCTGTTTCTTGCTTTTTTTTAGCTTTTTTGCACATTTATTTCTTGGCTTCTGGTACGCTCTTTACATCATTCTAACTTCTTTCTCCTGTGTTCATCTTTCTTAATACTCTATTTTTTTTCCTCTTATAAAAAGTCTTGGGATTACATTGGGTCCACTCTCATAATTCAGGGCAACCACCCAGCTCAAGATCATTAACTTAATCACACCTGCAAGTCCCTTTTGTCACATAAGATAACATACTCCTGCTTCTAGGGTTAGAATGTAGAACATTTATGGAAGCTATTATTCAGCCCATGGCACTCGGTAAGAGAAGTTTAGGAGAATGGAAGTGTCTCTATTCAAAATTGTGATGAAGTGTATAACTTTTTCATTCTGTTCTTAATAGTTTTGAACTAGTCTTGCAAATTTTTCATATTCTCATCTCTCTGTCAAATATTTAGCACAATTTTCATATCTGCTTTCTAGTCCATTAATCTGTCCCCAACTTTTTTCTTATCTACAATGTAGAGCATATTTTTTATTTATAAACAATTTGTAAAATCTTCAATTGGTACTTTTGGATATTTCTAGCCATTTGTAAGCTCCCCAGATTTCCATTAAACATTTTTTATGTAGTCACTTTATACTTGGTACTAAATCATTATAATATCTGATGTACATTGTGATATATATATATATATATATATTTATGTATTGGTTTTATTGAATGTCACACCTGGCTGGCCATTTCCTTGTTTTTTATTAATATATATACACGTATTTTTATGCACATATATGAAATATACTATATATATATATATACACACATATATGTATGTGTGTATATAAATTGCAAGAATAAAGCCTACTTGTTCAGATCAATGAATTGTTACAAAGCAATCACATTTTTCTAACCATTCCAAGTCAAGAAATAGAAACTTATCAGTTCCCAGAAACAACTTTCATGCACAATTTCTACCACAAAGGTAGCACTATCTTGATGTCTAACTCTATATATTTTGTCTCAGATATCTGTTTCTCTAATTCTTTCTCCTGACAATTATGCTGGTGTCTTTCATTCATGTTATGACTTTAATGCAGTACTTTCATTGTTATCTATAATTGCATTCTGTGGATATGCTACAATATATTCCTTAAAATGTTGAAAGACATATGGATTTCTTTTCTGTTTTGGTTATGATGAATAATGTTGCTAAGAATATTTTTGTATATCTTTTGGTGCTCAGGTGCAAATTTCAGACTGAGTGTACACCTGAGAGCAAAACTGCACAGTCACAGAGGATCTGCATATTTTACTTTAGAAAAGACTATCAAACACTCATGATGGAATCTTAAGAATTTTAAAGTTATCGTATCAATTTATTCTTCCATCAGTAGTGTTTGAGAGCTTTCATTATTCTGCATCTATGTCGAATCTAGAATTCTCAGTTTTAAAATTCAGCAATCATGCTAGGTCTGTAATGACATTTCATTGTGGTTTGAATTATCATTTCCTTGATGATTGATTTGAGTAAGTTTTTAGTGTTATATTATATATAAAATATATTTTCCTGTCTGGTTGCTTGATAGTCTTCTCTCTTAATGGTAACTTTTTATGAGGAGATTTGTTTGTTTCTATGTAGTTCAGTTTTAACTTTTCCTTTAAGGTAACATACTTCTTAACATTATCTGTCTATAGTATCTCAAATACTTCTATTCCATTGTCTCTTATACATTTAGCATTTTTACATTTTACCTTTAGATCATCACATTATCAGGCTCTTCTTGTTGCACGTGGTGAAATATAGGGCTCAATTGTCACTTTTTCACACACAGATAACTAGATGAATCACCATCTATTGAAAAGCCATCCTTGAGACACTGTTCCACAATGCCATATTTGATATATAACAGACTTACAGAGAACTACACATACCTAATGTGTACAATTTAATGAGTTTGTACAAATGTGAACACCCATGATACCATCACTACAATCAAGGAAATAAACATATCCAGTACCTCAAAAAGTTGTCTTTTCCCTTTTTTTGTGTGTGATAAGAACACTTAGAATGCTATCTATCCTCTTAAATTTTGAAGTGTACAATACCATACTGTTATCATAACTAGAATTTTATGTACATTTAATAATAACTCCCCATCTCCCGTACCTCCCCAGTCCCTGGCAATCACTTTTATAGTCTCTACTTCTATTAGTTTTTACTATTTTAGGTAACCTCATGTAAGTGGAATCATGCAGTATTTGTCCTGTTGTGATTGGCTTATTTCACTCAGCATAATGTTCTCCAGGATCATTCATGTGGCAAATGAAAGGAATCACTTTTTCTTTCAAATTTTTAAAAATAATATTCCATTATATATTTATACTACAATTTCTTTATCCATTCATCTGTTGATAGACACTTGGATTGTTTTCCTATCCTGGATATTTTGAATAATGCTACAATAAAAATGAAAATATACATATCTTTTTGAGATCTTGACTTCCATTCTTTTTGATAAATACTCAGAAGTCAGATTGCTTGATCATAAGGTAGTTAAACTAACTGATTTTTAGATATTAAACTAACCTCTTATTCTTGGAATAAACCCAATTTGGGTGTAATATATTATTTATTTTTTATATGTCATTAGGTTGCTAGTATTTTGTTTTATTTTTTTATTTTTATTTTTTTTGTTAAGGTATTATTGATATACACTCTTACGAAGGTTTCACATGAAAAAATGTGGTTACTACATTTACCCATATTATCAAGTCCCCACTCATACCCCAATTCAGTCACCATCCATCAGTGTAGTAAGATGACACAGATTCACTGTTTGTCTTCTCTGTGCTACACTGTTTTCCCCGTGATTCCCCACACCATGTGTACTAACCATACATAATACCCCACAGTCCCCTTCTCCCACCCTCCACACCCACCGTCTCACACCCCTCCCCTTTGATAACCACTAGTTCCTTCTTGGAGTCTCTGAGTCTCCTAATATTTTGTTCCTTCAGTTTTGCTTCGTTGTTATACTCCAAAAATGAGGGAAATAATTTGGCACTTGTCTTTCTCCACCTGGCTTATTTCACTAAGCATAATATCCTCCAGCTCCATCCATGTTGTTGCAAATGGCAGGATTTGTTTCCTTCTTATGGCTGAATAGTATTCCATTGTGTATATGTACGACTTTTTCTTTATCCATTCATCTACTGATGGACACTTAGGTTACTTCCGTATCTTCGCTATTGTAAACAGTGCTGCCATAAACATAGAGGTGCATATGTCTTTTTGAATCTGGGAAGTTGTATTCTTTGGGTAAATTGCAAGGAGTGGGATTCCCAGGTCAAATGGTATTTGTATTTTTAGTTTTTTGAGGAACCTCCATATTGCTTTCCACAATGGTTGAACTAGCTTACATTCCCACCAGCAGTGTAGGAGGGTTCCCCTTTCCCCACATCCTCGCCAGCATTTGTTGTTCCTAGTCTTTTCTATGTTGGCTATCCTAACTGGTGTGAGGTGATATCTCATTGTGGTTTTAATTTGCATTTCCCTGATGATTAGTGATGTGGAGCATCTTTTCATGTATCTGTTGGCCATCTGAATTTCTTCTTTGGAGAACTGTCTCTTCATATACTCTGCCCATTTTGTAATCGGGTTATTTGCTTATTGGATGTAGAGGCATGTAAGTTCTTTATATATTTTGGATGTTAACCCCTTATCGGATATGTCATTTACAAATATGTTCTCCCATACTGTAGGATGCCTTTTTGTTCTGTTGATGGTGTCCTTTGCTGTACAGAAACTTTTTAGTTTGATGTAGTCTCATGAGTTCATTTTTGCTTTTGTTTCCCTTGCTCAGGGAGATATGTTCATAAAGAAGTCGCTCCTGTTTATGACATGTCCAAGACATTTTTGCCTATGTATGCAGTTTGGTGCAGTCCTCTTTCCTGTTGCTCTTTCAAGAATAGTTGTATTAGTTATATTTTCATATTGTATGTGGTTTTAGGAGGAAGCCTCTATCTCACCTCTCACACCATCATCTTTAATCCAATCCTAGTATTTTGTTTTAAATTTGTTATAATAGAAGAAATTTTCCTTTCTGGATTTACTAATGTCAATTTTGATATTGTCTTACTAGTCTCATAAGACAACTTATCTGAAAAAGTTTTAGTAATATTGGCATTAAAAAAAATATTTAGTAGAATTCACTGCTGAAGACTAATGTGTGTTTATGTTTGTGGGAAGGTATTTTTACAGATTCAGTATTTCTAATATTTACAGGATTGTTGATATTTATGTTTTCTTTTGTCAGTTTTGGTAAATAATTGTATTCTGAGAATTTGTTTATTTCACCTAAATTATTAAAGTTACCTACATAAAGTTACTCATTATACCATCTTGGAATCATTCTAGCTGGATCTGCAATGCTACCACCTGTTTCATATTCATTTTGCTCTCTTCCTTTTTATCTTGACCAGTCATGGTAGTTTAACAATTTCTTTTTTTTTAAATAAACAAATTTGTGTTGGTCATCTCTTCTGTTTTATTTTTCTATTCTAATAAAATAATTTCTTTTTTTCCATTTCTACCTTATGGTAGATTTAATTTCTGTTTATTTTTCAATTTCTTGAAATAATGCTTAGGTGATGATTGACTTTCACTTCTTCATCTTTACAATAAAATAAAACCCTTAAACACTACAGATTTCCCACTAAGCAGGGTTTTACTTATATTCCATAAATTGGACATGTTATATTTTTAGTATTTAGTTAGTTCTAAATATTTTCAATTTCCATTACCATGTATTTGATCTGTCTGTTATTTAGAAATTTCTACTTATCTTTTACACACATTACGTTCTCTAGCTTAGTTTCTAGCTTAATCCCTACAGACAGAGATGAGGAAACTTGACATTTGCTATAGGCAATTGTTTTGGTTAATATTCACTGTACCCTTGAAAGAATATGTACAATGCAGATGTTGTATTGAATCTTCTTCAGTGTTGATTATGTTTACATCTTCTATTGTCTTTATTTATTCTTTATATGTTGTTTCTCTATAAATTCTCTACAAATATATATAAAACATTGATTTTCCTACTCTTACAGTCCTTTCACTTTTTGTTTTACATACTACATAAAGGCAAAAAAATCTCAATATGTGTGAATACTGAAGATCTCCAAGGACTGAGGAAGTATACATAATTCACCCACAAGGCTCTTCCCAACTTGCCCCACAAATGAGTGATATGAAAAAGAGAAACCTGCTGGTTATTCATTTTTTAACCCCTGAAATTTTGACAAAATATCCATCACAATATTTCTCTAAAACCATTTTATTTCATTCTTTAAATGTGTTTTTTTAATGTTAAGTGTTTTTAGACATTTGCTTATATATTCTCTATATGTGATTTTATTCTTTAAATGTGATTCATGTGACTTCATGTATTAGTGACTCGAGCCTCCACTTCAGATATGAGTTATTAAATTTTAGTTTCTTTATTCAAATGTCACTCTGAATAGTGATTTTTTCACAGAACTCAACTCTTTGCTTTTGTGAATATAATAAATATGCCAACTAAATCTTTTGATGTATATTTATATTTTCTTCTATATATTTATTGAATATTTCCTTCTTATTCAACATCAGATGTTTTTCTAATGCTTACATTTTTCTCCAAGAGAGTGTCACCTTATTTCTGCAATTATGAAATATTTAAATATAGGTCTGTAAATAAGGCAAATGCCAAATACAATAAAATCTTTAGAAAAGACTGTGTACCTCATTAGTTTTATGTGTAGATAACTCAGTACTTTGCAATGGGCACTGGTAAATACCTTTGATAATTAAATATGTGTATCGGGATTTTATACTATGTTTTAATCTTCATTTAATAAAAAATACAAAATGCAACATTCAAATACTACTTTTTTAGTTTTCAAAGCAACTTTACATATGACTATATGTGATGATTGAGAGAATGAGGTTTAGAGTTATATTATTTGGGTTAAAAACGAGACTTATTAGACTTACTAGGTTTAAGATGTTGGGTAAGTAGCTTAACTTCTTTTTACATTATTTTCTATATGGCAAAATGGAAATTAGAATAGTCTATACCAGTTGATCTGATTTCAGAATTAATTAGGAAAACCTATGCAAAATTGCAACTTAAGTTTCTGATATATGACAGCTGGAGAATTTTTAGTTTTTGTTACTATTATTTTATAGTAATACATTTGGATGAAAATATTATTATGCCTTTTATTTATAAATAAAACTGCTGTAGAGTTGGGACATTAATTAATTTGCCCAACATCAGAGGGTAATATTTCAGGACCTGATAATCTGATAATATGACTCTACATTCAGTACATTTTCCACCAGGCTATGATCCTGCTATTCCTAAGTTGGAGAAAGACACTATAGGAATTTTGTGAACTTCAGCAAATAGATGTTTCTGCCTGACGTTTTTAAAATAACTGTATAGCTTTGACCATGTGAGATCATAGTCAAACAACTAAAAACCTTGTTTTTTTAGTTAATTGTGTTGGCATATTGATTAGATTGCCAATTTTCTGTTGTTTATAATTATGTAGACAATAGATGATAAGCAGGTAGATCGGTAAACATATATTTTTTCAAACTCAATTTCAATAATATCTAAAACTTTATATATTCTTTTATTTACCAATTTATCAACTGCTTTATACATGCCAATAATGTCTTATTAAATATCAAAGCAACTGCTCATGTCTGTGGTTTCTTAGAACTGTGTAGAATTTTAAACATTTTAAATAATTCTGTTATATCTAAGAATATAAATACACATGCACTAACAATTCCTTTTACTATTCATATCATTGTGTACTATTTGAAGATAACTATGCTGGTATAATAAAAGCTCGATGATAATATAGTGACTAAGTCGGAATAAGATTGACGGACCCCAGCCCCTCCCTTTGTAGTTCTCCTCTCCGTTCTCATCCCGCTGCTGAGCTCTTATTTTCCTTAAGCTTCATACATCACTTCTATAGAGAAAACTATGAAAGCAATAAATACAAATTTGATATTTTATATCCTTGACTCACATTTCTCATTTTTCTTATGCCTTTTCTTGGAATTTTATCAAGCAACTCAAACAAAATGTACATAATTTTGATAAATTTATCAAATCCAACCCAAAATTGTTTTTCCTACTCTATTTATGATACCAACGTTTTTTCTAGTGACCCTGAGTCAGATGATAATTATAAAATTGGCATTAATTGAGTATCTCGAATGTCACATATTACCCTACGTTCTTTACATGTAAAAATGCATGTTTAGATAGGATTTCTTATTATTTCCACCTTACATATGAGTGACGGGGAGGCTATGGAACTTGCAAATGGTCGTTCAGCTGTGATTCACGCATTTAGGATCTGAATTCAGGCAATTTTGCTCTAGGTGCTACTATGCAATATTACCTTAGTAGGAAACCCAGGATCATTTGTTACTCCGATTTGTTGGGATTATATAAGAGAATAGGTCTTCTTTTTTTTCTCATAAGATATTGGAGGAGTAACAAATGACCCTTGATTTCATACTAAAGTGATGTTTTAATAGGACATGTGGGATAAAATTATCTGAATTTAGATCATTGATGTGCAGTTTACAGCTAAACAACCTGGTCCAAATTCCACAGTCTCCCCGTAACTTATATGTAAAATGGGGACAATAAGCAATCCTATTTAAAAGTCAGTTTGACATATATGGTATGTATAGGATAATGTCTGACACATTTAACTACTCAATAAATATACATATATTTTCCATCTATCCCACTTCTTATTCTTTCAGCTATTATTCTGTTATGAATTATAATCTCTGTGAATAGACTGTATACACTCTCAATTACTTTATCTGACTCCTTTTCCATGTTTATCTTTGGGCCAATTTCCCAAGCACTCAACACAGCCCAGAATATTTAGATTAATTTGATTAGTGAATTGCTGATTGTCTTCCTTATTTAAATGACTGCTTACCTATCAAAGTTACATTTTGCCAACTTGAAAATTAATGTCTCCATTAACTTTCCCAAATTTACTTCACAGTATTTTCCTTTCAGGTAAAGCAAACCAACAACAAAAACAAATTATGGCTCTTTCTTCATCTACTGTGATTGTTAGTTGTGGATTAGAACATTGGTTCCAAAGGATTAACAGCAACAATAAACATTCAAAATAAAACAAAAAGCAAATTAATCATAATGAAAGAATAACTTCCAACTATGAAAGACTCGAGAGTATCATAATAGAATATTTTAACAAAACCAAAAATAAATGTAACCCAAACAAATGTGAATTGGTCAGTCATACACGAGAACAAGGAGAATTTCCAGAGAAAACAAGATTAACTGAAGCAAGTGATAGAATTCCCCAAACATTACCTGATGTAAAATGGGCTTTGACTAAATTAAAAAAAAATTTTTGACATTGTGGTTCTGCAGTCTAAGCATTCTTCGATGTGATAATGCATATAAAACTGTTGAACAATAAATTTGAATAGTAATATTAGGCTGGCTTAACCTGATGCCATTATGTATTTAAACAAAACAGTTATGGTTTTCTAACTTCGTACATTTATAGTGGGTTCCTCAGAATATGATGAAACATTTTTCAGATTTTCTAAACGTGGAAGATCAACTGATAATTCAGAGTAAACAATTTCCTTCCTGTTGCAGTTGTATATTTAGATGTAAATTAACAATTTAGCATTGTCATTTTGTATAGTAGCCTGAGGAAACTTAGTAATGCCAAAACACCCCTTCGATAGAAAATTAAATACTGATGTTATATCAGAAATGGGAACAAGTGTTTCCTGAGCCTATAGGCCTCAAGATCAGACTTTTTTGTGGCATAAATTCAATGTAATTATAAATGCTGTTATGTCTTTTAAGATTTTTAGTAGGAAGCAAAATTAACAAACTCCTAATGTGAGGAGAAAACTGATTAATTCCAAAGATACTGAATAGGTCATAGTATATTCAGAACTTCCCCAAAGCCAGTGAAATAATGCCTCAATTCACATGGTAAGTCGAATGGTCGATAGTCCTTTTGCTTTGAATGTGTGCACAGACGGGCCTGCACCACAGACTTCTGCAACTGCTGGACCACCAGGCAATGCTAGCATAGCTACGGCCACTTGCCTCTGGGTCCATATCCACCAGTGCCAAAAACGTAGACTTCTATTTCTGCCTGTGAAAATCTAAATGCTACAAAAATGGCCTTCCTGCCACAAACATTTGGGAAACCCAGATGTTTACATATCTAAACAGACATATGAAATAATAGTATCCAAACATTCAGCAAACAGACAGCATAGTACTGTGACGTTGAGAGAAGGGGAAAAAAAGGTGTTACTAATTTCCTCAGCTTCTTAGACTAGGCACTGTCTAGGTCCCAGTGAAGGGGAGGAAACCCAAGGGAGTTATGCAGGTCTGGGAAGAGTTTGTTTTCCTGTCAACCCAGAGATACCTCCTAACGCAGGGCAATGGAAAGAGTCATCAGAGAAGTCATGCCTTAGGACAGAGCTAAATCAGCCCTCGATGAAGGTTTCTCTGAGTACGTCCTAAAAAAATCTTAAAACACACACACAAATTCAATAGTCAAAGTGATCTGCAAGTAACTTAACTTCATGCCAGAACAAAATCCAACACTATTTAAAGAAAACAAATTCTACAAACAACAAAATAAAATTCATAGTGTCCAGAAGCCAACAAAAATGAGTAGGTATGAAAAAACGACAAAATGGAACAAACAGGTACGTATGACCTGTGAGACAAGAATAAACTCAATAAATCAAAACTGATGCAGAAATGGCAAAGATGATCTGTCTGCAGATGAAACAATAAAAACAGTTACTAAAAATATTATAAATATTGCCCCAAATGGGAGTGAAAACAGGAACGTAACTAGGAGAGTAAATAAAGATATAAAAAACAGACTTATATGGAACAAACTATAGGTATAAAATAAAAATTCACTGGATGGACTTAATGGCCAATTAAAGTACAGAAAAAAAATCTATGAAATTAAATATATATTGATAGATATCTAACAAGAAGTACGGAGAGAAAAAAAGACTGAAAAATGAAAGAGGTTTAACTGACATATTAGACAAGTAGTACACCAATCATGTATTTGCCATCCTGGAATGAGCAGAAGTGAAATGGGAGGAAAAAAATATTTAAAGAAATAATGTTTGCAAATTTTCTGAAAGTTATGAAAGTATAAACTACAGAAACAAGATGTTCAGTGAACCTCAAGCAGAATAAAACTAATGAAAATAACATCAAATTACATCATAATCAAATTGTTAAAAAGAGTGGGAGAAATTCTTAAATCAGAGGACATGACACCTGTATATTATACACACTACAAAAATATAATAAGCATTACATTTCTCCCAATATGAACAAATGTCTGAGTAGTATTTCTTTATATAACTTTTGTGAATTTTCATTTTTTCCCTAAATATAACTTTTTAGAAGAGAAATTACCAGGTCAAAAATACGGGCAACATAAAACTTTGTATACACACTCCCTAATATCCCTTTGAAAGTTTGCATGGATTTAAACTGCCACAATCCTTGCATATTCTTGTGAAAATGAGTTTTATGATTTGTAACAATTACCCAAAACTACTTATCCTAACTGAACTTATATGAGGAAACCCTTCTCATCTTTTCATTTTTTTAAATGAAAAGTCATTTCTTATAAAACAGTGGCATTTTTGAAGTGTGGCTTCTTAAATCAATATTGACTTTTGCTCTTTGTTTTTTGAGATCTTTGACTTTTACTATTGCTTTGAAGTTTTTAAATATATTTAAAGCGTTAATGAATCAAGTACATGAGACACTATAAGGAAAACAGCAAAGAGATGAGAGAAAGGTGTAAGACATTTGGATGGTGGAGTCACCTGGCATAGGAATACAAAAGTTTCCAGGAAGCATAAAAAGCAACAAATGCAGGGAAAGCAATACTTAAATACCAGAAGAAAATTTGAGTGATCTGAAGAAAAAACTGAATCTGTGGACTGAAACAGTTCACTGTGTTTCAGCCTCTGTTGATGAGAAAAGCAATAAACATAAGCAACATTCCTGAATCCTAATGCTAAATACAAAAATTTCAAAGCTTCTGCACAGAAAATGGAATTTATTGGACAAAGGAAACATAAAACAGTGGTATCTGACCTCTGAACTGGAGTGTTGTAAGCATGAAGTTTGAATGATATCAGTAGTCTATTGAGAGAAAGATTGCAAGCTATGAAACCTTACTGTCAGGATGAAAGAAAGATCACAGGAGTATAGCAAGAAGCAAGCAGTATATCAACTACATACCGATCTGAGCAAAATTCATGGAAAAATACATTTATCAAATAGCAATGAACCAGAACAGCAAACTCGACATGGAAAAAGATGAAAAGAGTGAAAATATTGGTGATCACTGAATCATGACTGGGGGATTTTTTATTAGTAGTATTACAGTGCCCATTAACCTCTTGGAGTTCCAATTTTCTAATTTAAAGCAGGGTAAGCCATCTGTAACACAACTGCACATATGTGATATACAACAAGTATGATATGGGAGCTAGGCAAGGAGAAAAAATTACAGGACCATTGATCAGGAAAGAAAACATCAGGATGTAATATCGGAGGAATGAGCGGGGTGGGGACTGTACACAATTTTCACAAAGCGTCAAGTTGTATATGTGCAACAGCTGAACTGAGTCAAGAGTGCAAGAAAATCAGAATGGGGTCATTGAACCAAGAAGGTACAAAATCAAAGAGCTTAGATACCCAGGCGCCAGGTGAGTGAGAAGAGAGACGCAGCCGTACCCTAACATCTGCGTGTGCACTGGCTAGTTACCGTCTCCGCGCTACCTCCGCAGGGCATTGCTTCACATTTTATATCCCGACTCGTATTACTCATAAATATGTCTTAATGACTAATTGATTACAGGAAGCATCCCTAATAGACCCCTTTCTACGTGTTCCCCTCCCGGTATTTATGCCTCAACACTCCTTTGGCATCTAAGATGGCTACTCCTACTTCAATCCCCAAAGACCCCTTCGCACCACCTATACACACAAACACTCAGATGATCACATCAGAGTCTGTTGATTTTTGTCTTCCAAGTACCCGTAAAACAATGTCTGGAATATTTCTGTTGATTAAAATGGCCTCATACAATTTGTCCTCTTCAGACTTTCTCAGGTCTCTGCCTCTGTTGTGTCCAAATGTCCTGCATAGTAGCAAAACTGAAATGCACATAGTCCTCAAACTTATGCTTTTCCTCTCTGTGCTTTTGCTTAAGCTATTTTTTAACCTAGAGTTTTCTCTCCACTTTATCTACCTATTTACCTTTATGTTAAACTTTAACTAATTTTTAAAGACCTAGCCCAAATTCCACGAATCTCTCAGATTTATTTACTTAGTCTAAATTATTCACTACATTCTGAAAAATTACATTAATATCTCATACATCATCATAGTGCTTTGTTGTAATTAACTGATTTCAGTCTCACAAATCATGCATCTAACATTAAGAAAACCAATGTTATTCATCTCCATATATCCAAATTATAACAATAACTGATACCTAGTAGTTGTTCAATAAATACAATTAGAATATCCATTTTATTCTTACTATTTCTTCATTGACCTAATTGTCCTATTTATGTCACTGATATTAAAGTTTATTCTGTTTTTCTGTTTGTTTGTTTATTTTACTGAGGAACGGATTACTACAACAGCAGGCTTCAGTCCGCATACTTTCCTTAAAGTGGTAGTGGTAGAAAAATCTAATTACAGTTGTTTGTTAATTCTACCATTCTAATATGTTCATCATGTTTTGCTAAATTTAAAAAATCCTTTAATAATTAAAATAGTATAATTGAAATATAAAGTTTTCTGGGAGAATAGACAAATAGTTCTGACATTTAAGACTGAATTTCGATGAGGCTCTATAATTGCATATACAGACTTTCCATGTGAAAAGATAATTTGCATGTACAAATTAAATAGAAAAGATTTCTCACTAAACTGTTTGCATGCATACTTCTGAAAGTCATTTTGAGCTTTCAGAAAATTGGGCCCTTTAGTAAGTTGCTATTTTTCTAAAAACTTATAGAACTAATATATTTTCAAAAAGGAAAAGAACACTGATCCCTCAAAAAGTGTTATCAGCAGCTATCTTGACAGCCAAACTACCAGCAGCTTAATATACATTAAATATAACCACTTTAATTTTGTGTTGATATTTTCTCCCAACCTTAAAATAAACAATTGATCAAGATATAAATATTTGATAAAGTATGAACTGTTTCAATAGCTGAGAAAAATATGAAAAACCCTACCTTCTATATTTTGTAAATGCATATACATCAGCAATTATGCAGTTAAGATTTTACTAAAGGTACAAAAATTCAATAAGGGCTATATGAGAACACAAAGAGGCTTCTAATGGAAGAGAAAGCTTGGCACTGCCTTATTACTGACCTATGATGAACATGAGAATACATGTGAATTGATAGTATGGTTGGGTTAACACGTCTGCTTTTCAAAATCAAGCAATTAAGAGCCCATTTAGCTTTGAGCAGCAAGGTCACTTTCGTGATCGATGACTGAAGAAACTCTTCTTAAAGAGAAATAGCCCTTACAACCCAATTGCCTTCTTCACTGGTATACAGCCTATTTTTCATCTGCTGGATTTGTTGTCTACTTTTAAAAGAAACCAAGGTAAGTTACTCGGTCAAGATAAGGCAAAGAGAAGACCATTAAACAATAATGCATAAACTGAATTTTACTCCCTCAAAAATTGTCTTTGTCTATATGTCATATTTCAAGTCAAATCTTACATGTGCTTTTTAAGCAGCCACTGTTATTTTGGCAATATACATCACATTTTAGTTCAAATGTGTGTGACATTTTATTGAACTTTAAATAATATCTAAGTAATATCCTGTAGTTTAGCAAATAACTTTGATAGTGGCAATTTGGCATTCTCCTAAAACAACAACATCTTATTTTTAAATTCATAATTCTGTGGCAAAATTCTTATGTTTTTTGATTCAACAAAGAAATAGAATTACATTTAACATAGATTTAACAGTAATTTTTCATATTTTATTTCTTTGGACACTCTTTAATCACAAAAGATCATCTTTGAAATAGCCCACTGTACAGACTGTTAGATTTGCCTGAATGAATGCCCCATCCTTGATCAGTCAAGATAAAAGTGAATACAAAAAACCTTTTATATGTATATGGCTTGCAATTAACCCAAAACTAGTGTCATTAAAAGATTCAAGTAGTCACAGGCCTACTCGAAGAATCCATGAATGTGACACATGTTCATGGCAGGAATATTAGAGAAAAAAATAAATGACCATGTAGGTTGTGGGTAAAATTTTGATATTTCCAGAATCTCTGGCTTGGCTTTTAACATCTGCATATCAATAGGTGTTTCCAAGGGGTGGAGAGAAGTAGCCATCTACATATCAATAGGTAATTACAAGGGCCTGCAAGGGTTTATCTGGACCAAAGAGGTTGGGTGGAGCTCTCTCTCTTCTGCTGCAGAAGAGAGATGGGACTACTTATAAGAAATAAGCATGTTTCTTAACTTTATTTCTCCCTTTGACTGATTTTAGTTTCAGAGGTATTTTTACCCTGAGATTTACCCCCCAGAGTTACACCTGGCGGTAGTTGGCAGAACCTCTGAACCTGAAATCTGTCTAAATGGGTATGACCCTTGAGCAAGCTGCCTCTAGGGATGATGGGGAGGACCCAATGGTTGTAGCAGTACAGGGTGCAGGTCCACTTGGGAACCACCTATATGTGGGGCTCCCTAGTGGGAATTGGTCTAGAGTAAAGCACCTCCAAGAAGGGTGGGGTCTCCCCCAGAATTGGGGAAGAGTGGAGACACCAGAAGCTGCAGAATTAGCTCTCCATCAGATAGAAGACTGCTTAGAGGCCCTGAGTGGCCATGTAGCAGCTGGCATTGTAGGATTTCTTTTCTACAGATAATGGAAAGTGTTATTGAGGAGAGAGAGAAGGTTACTGAGGAGAGAGAGAAGGTTACTGAGGAGAGAGAGAGGGTTATTGAGGAGAGAGAGAGAGACTTTGGCAGGAGAGAGACACACTTCAGCATCACTTGGAGAAGATGGGCGATGACCTATGGGATGCCCTTAAGGAAGAGAGACAGTTATTGAGAGGATGGGTCGTGCTCCTGGAAAATTCCTTAGCAGCAGCGAGGGGGAAGGCAGCAGGAGAGTCCACATTGCGGACGGTCGTGGGGGAGGGGGAGGAAAGAGGGGTGCCTTCAGCTCAGGAGGTGGTGGAAGAGGTATCGGGAGAGGATGAGGGGATGGGGCTGAGGACCAATCTGTTGCCAAGGCCACAGCCTGAGGCATCAGCCTCTCCTGTATTAAAGGCCCCCCTGTTAAAATTAATAAGTAAAAACACAACAACCATGGGCTCCTGAGGGGCAGGAGCCACTGCCTTCCCAGGGTGTGGAGCACTCAATGCTCTGCCCCTACACCCAGGATGACCTGGTGGACATGAGCATACGGTTTTGGCAGAAGCCATCAGAACCTCTGCCTACACAGCTTTTGTGTCCTGGTTCTGAAATGGGTAGACTGACTTCCCAGACAACTCAGCCATCTCTCCAGCAGTGGTTGCAAAGTGCCTGTCACACCTCAGGGAATCAGGTGCTTCTGGATTGGCTGACAGAAGCCATCAGGGCAGTTTGGCCTAATCGGGGTGATTTACCATACTTACCAACTAGCTGCAAAATGTATGCAGAGCTCCAGCAGGTGTTGCAGGAATTGGGCATGAAAAAAGTCATCTATAATATTGACCCCCAGAGCCCCTATGGGGAGTTGTTCTCCACAGGAATGAGAAATCTTGTGTTCCATGTAGCTCCACCATCTCTTTTTGGGTCCCTAGTGACTATTCTTGCCCCCCCACATAGGGCAACCCATAAGCGAGGCTTCTTGTATTTTAGCAGATCTGGGGGAGGTTGAAACAATAAGAGCACAGAAGGAAGTATGGGCTACAACTTAAAGGACAGGTGCAAAAGGCCCCGTGAAGGTCTCCAGGACCCAGATGTGGGTTGATTTGATAAAAGCCAGGGTAGTGAAAGAAGAACTTGATGGGCAGCCCAATAGGATCCTGTTAGAACCGTGACAGCAATTAAAGCCAGAGCAGCGGTTCCAGCCACTGAGGTCCAAGGTATGGAAGCTGAAGACAAAGCCTCATGGCTGGCCTGTGTCCCTTCAAGACTTCCTGGGGGACAGTCCTCAGGCTCCGCCTGGGCCCCCACCCCCACAGGGTGACGATTGGGCATCACAGTTTAGCTGAGGGAGGGGTCAATGTCCCCACGTTGAGGGACATGGTAGGGACTGGAGGCCACATGTGGAATTAGCAATTCATTGGTCCCCCTTTAATGTACAATGTGTCCTGGCATTGGAGGACACAGGAGCTGAATATTCTTTGATTCATGGCAACCCTGAATGTTTTCTTGGGACCCCTGCTGTGATACATGGCTATGGGGGTAAGGGAATTAGAGTGAAGAAAGCCCAAATACCACTGGGAATAGGGTGTTTACCCCCAAAGGAGTATACCATGTACATTTCTCTCATCCCTGGATATATTTTGGGAGTAGATATCCTGCAGAGCCTGTGATTAAAGACCACTGCAGGTTAGTTCAGGCTGAGGGTATGTGTAGTAAAGGCAGTTCTGAGGCAACATGCTAAGCACCCACCTATAGCTCTGCCTATACCTCGGCAGGTGACAAATACTAAGTAGTATAAATTGCCTGGGGGAAACAAGGAAATTGGAGAAACTCTACAGGAGTTAGAGAAAGTGGGCATCATAAAACCCACTCAAAGTCCTTTTAATTCCCCAGTGTGGCCAGTGGAAAAGCCAGATGGCTCCTGGCATATAACCATGGATTAGAGGGAATTGAAAAAGTCACACCGCCTTTGCATTGCTGCTGTTCCCTGTATAGCAGCCCTTATGGACGCCCTCAGTCATGAACTAGGGACATATTATTATGTTGTAGATCTTGCTAATGCTTTCTTCTCTATTGGCAAACACCAGGAAAGTCAGAAACAGTTTGCCTTCACATGGGAAGGGTGGCTGTGGAAATTCACTGTCCTTCCACAGGGATACCTCCACAGTCCCGCCATTTGTCATGGACTTGTAGCCCAGGACTTGGCCACAAGGAAGAAACTGCAAACAGTACGGCTGTATCATTACATTGATGATATCATGCTCACGCCAGAGTCTCTTGCAGATTTAAAAAGGGCAGTTCCTAGACTGCTGCAACATCTGCAGGAGAAAGGATGGACTATGAATAGCACCAAGATTCAGGGACCTCCTTTGTTTGTAATATTCTTGGGGGTTGTCTGGTCAGGTAAAACTAAAGTTATTCCTGAAACAGTCATAGACAAAGTCCAGGCTTTCCTACACCTACCACTGTGGCAGTATTACAAGAGTTTTTGGGCTTCTGGGGAGTTTATCCTGCACTTGGCACAAATTCTGAAGCCCTTTTACCATTTGGTATGAAAGGGCATCAGGTGGAACTGGGATGAAACATGTGCAGCTGCTTTTCCTACTGCTAAGTGAGCAGTCAAGTCCATACATGCCTTGAGTGTAATGGACTCAAGGCCCTCTGAGTTAGATGTTCATGTTAATGACGATAGTTTTGGATGGAACTTTGGCAGAGGCTTGAACAGACATGTCAACCTATAGGATTCTGTTCACAACTACTGAAAGGAGCAAAGGTCCAGTACACCTTGATTGAGAAGCAACTGGCTGCTATGCACCACACCTTTCTGCTACGGAGTCCATCACCAGAACAGCTCTGACCAAAGTAATAACCACCTATCCCATTGTGGGGTGGGTACAAGACTGGACACAAAGGTCACTGAGTGGCATGGCTTATACTTGCCAAATGGGGCAGATACTAACAGCTGTGTAGCACCCTCTCCAATAGCCCCTTAATTGGAGAATCCAACACTTATTGGGCCAGTGACTTATACCAGTGGAAAAAGCAGAAAGAACTTGCTTTTGAGCCATTGGTAGCTAAGAGTCCTTATCAGGAGGGAAAAGCCCATATACCTGAAGCTTCTTGGTACACAGACAGCTCCAGTCATGGGCAGATGCCAAAGTGGAGGGCTGTGGTTTCCATCCTAAGACTAAGACAATATGGATGGAGGATGGAGAGGGGAAGAGCAGCCAGTGGGCTGAGCTGCGGGCAGTATGGCTCGTGATCACCCAGGAGCCCTCCCTATAGTTCCCTGCACTGACAGCTGGGCCGTCTATTGGGGCTTGACCCTGTGGCTACTGACATGGTATCATGCCAACTGGATGGTTGATTGCTGGTCCCTTTGGAGGCAAGAGTTGTAGCAAGACCTGTGGGCCTCTGGTCAAAGTCTGTTACTGTATATCATGTGACTGGCCATTTGCCTTTGGCATCCTCAGGGAATGGTGAAGCAGACACACTGGTCCAGGTGCATTGGCTAGAAGGAAAGCCTGCCTCTGATATAGCCCAATGGTTACCTCAGCCTTTGCTGCACGAGTGGCAAAAGACCAAGTGAGCGGGCTGTTGCCTGTAGGTGGGGCTTTCCATTGACCTTTGAAGAAATCAGCAGAGGCCGGAAGGAGTGCCTTGTGTACTCTAAGAGGGACTTACACTGAGACCCACAGCAACACAGGGCAATAGAAAGGGACCGATACGCCTTGTCAGGTGGAAGACTATATTGGGCCTCTGCCCATATCATAAGGATATTGGTATGCCATGACTTGTGTGGACACAGCTACTGACCTGTTGGTTGCTTTTCCTGTGTGTCGTGCAGATCAGCAAACCACCAAGTGGGGCCTAGAGTGTCTCTCTGCAGCCTATGGCCGGCTGCAGGTGATTGAGAGTGATCAAGGCACCCACTTTACTGGACATGCATTACAAGAATGGGTGCAGCAGTTAGGAATAAAGTGGAAGTTTCATGTACCATATAACCCTACCAGGGCAGGCATGATAGAGAGGTACAATGATTTGTTGAAATCTGGCCTGAAGTCAGACACTAATGGTCTGTGGGGCTGGTCAGTTCACTTATGGACAGTGCTATTGCTATGGCATTTTAACAAGATCCCTGAAAAGGAGCCTTGAGCCCTGTGGACATGCTAACACACATTGTTGCCTCTCCTATACAACTGTATGTGTAAACTGAAGAGGAATTATTGAACCAGCGTATGGCCAACAGAGCAACATCCTGCTGCCAGCCACAACTGTGTTAAACCCTGGAGATTCTGTTGAGTGGACATGGCCCTGGACATTTAGACACATGGACCAGAGATGGCTGGCCCTTGTGGCATCTTGGGCAAAAGGCCTGCATGCTGGCCTCCTGTGTGTTCCTGGAGTAGTAGCCGAGTGGCCCCCAAAGATCACAGTAGTGTACCAAAAACGTCCAGGAGGTAAAGAGTGTCTTACGGGTAAGTTTTGTTTTATCTTTATGGCCAGTGCATGTACCTCCTGTAGCCCTGTCTACTGACCCATCTCTAACTCCCACAGGGAGGGAGTGAAAGTCTGGTATACTAGACCAGGATGAGATCCCATTGCTGCCGCTGTTCTATCACAGGACCACTCTCTTGCATGCATCCTACCTGATGGATAAGATTTTCCTACATTTTTGTCATTAAACATGTATCTGATCACTCTTAAGGTTATTTTCTTCTACAGTCCCTGTGGCTTGGACCCACCTCTGGCTGCAGCTGGCACCTGATAATTGCTCTGAACTCCCCTACCCATTCTGCTACTGACCACCCTTAGAATGGGTGAGCTATGGACTAAATCTGCATAGGACTTTGAATTTAGCTGAACCCTCTGGCTTGAGGATTATCATGATTTTATTGCTGCTGTTGTTACTGTATGTTAGTAGTCTGGTTACAGTGCTCCAGTTTTCTTGCACAGGGGTCATTGTTTAAAATGGGGAGTAAGTGATTGTGAGGCAACGTTTCTGGAGGGGTGGGCTGTGGATAAAATTGCAATATTCTAGAATCTCTCTCCTGGCCTTAGTGCATCTCCATATCAATAGGTGTTTCCAAGGGGTGGAGAGAAGTAGTCCATCGCCTTATCAATAGGTGATTAAAAGGGTTGGGAGAGTGAGGGTTCATCTGCCCCAGAAAGTTTTGGTGGGGCCTCTTTTTTGCAGCTGGGTCTTGAGAGACACTGGTGAGAAGTGGACAATTGCTTGTAGGCAATAAATTAAATTTTCCCACTTTACTTCTCCCTTTGACTGATTTCGGCTTCTAAGGTAAGTTGCCCTGAGCTGGGAACATATTTTCCTCCTGGAGTTAGACAACTAATTAGACATATAATGTATTTTATTAGACTAATATAAAAAGCGGAGATGTTGGGAAAGCTTATAATCTGAACCTATAGGAAATGAAAAAACTCACAGGATGTGTACAAACTTATTCAGAGAATTTTGTCAAGTCAAATAAAATGAGCTCCTTAAAAACAGAAACATTTTGAGAGATTATCTTATTTCAGTCTTTAAAATTAGGAATGCATTTCTGGAGTTTTTATTTATAGAAGAAGTGAATAAAAGGATAGATGTAAATTAAAGTGCTGTTTAGAGCCTTCTAATAAAAAAATTAGAATCATGTTTTTACCACAAGAACTGAACAAAAATTATTAAATAAAATTAATTAAAGCAAGCTAATATTTCTGTAAATACTCTCTACTTTGGCTATGGTGCAATGATGACAGTTTATCACTGATGACCATCTCAGAAAATATACAGATAATATGCTTTCTATCAGTTTTAAAAATTTAACTATTTTTTTGCATTTCTTAAGTAATTAGTATTGGTATGGGGAAATGTTGGAGACAAAAAAGCAGGCTAAGTAAATAAATTAGGTACTTATAGAAATGAGTTGCACAGAGAAACAAATGATGGACAATTTCTCATACAAAATAGCAAGAAATCAGGAATTCTGAACTCCTTAATATATGTTAAGATGTGTTTATGTAAACAATATGGATTTGGAAACTACAGCTAAATCCTCTTATCTCTAAGTACTTGAGGGACATCTCTGATACTATTACTTATCAATTAAGTGTATGTGTGTATACATACTGGGGGAAAATCAGAGCCTGGAGAGCATGGTGACTATACCATCAGGGAGGAGAATTCCCGGGAACAACTAAAGGAACTGAGAA